>JAPDNY010000014.1:20185705-20378205 GCA_029375565.1 Gekko gecko | reverse complement strand
CAACAAATAGTACAGCAGTTCTCTTTAAGAAGGTTCCAGAAGAATTAGGAGAATGTGTAGTGGAATGAAGACTGGAAAGATAGATACGGAGCAGCTAAACACCTGAAGACCAAATGCAGAAGAATAAATGGAACATGTCGCGGGAAAGGACATGAAGCAATGACGGCTAAATGGAGCTTCCAGGTTTCTGAGGAAAGGAACCACCAAATGACTGTTCCTGGAGAGTCGTAGCAAAAGAAGACTATCCTCTTCATGCCTTAGTTGGTGGGCTTCTGCTGTGGAAAACAGAGCCTTTGGGTTGATCCAGCAGGACTCTTCTGAGAGAAACAAGAAGAGAAGGCCCTTTATGTTATGCCTGTAACTACATGAGCGGCCAAACAGAGAGAGGTTTAAAATTATTTAAGCTTTTCTGACTCCTGCCTTCAACAGCCAACAAGGTTGAACATTCCACAGTTCAGTTCTTTTCCAGATTGTGTGTGTGTGTGTGTGTGTGTGTAGTGTGTGAGTGAGAGAGAGAGAGAGAGAGAGAGAGAGAGAGAGAGAGAGAGAGAGAGAGAGAGAGAGAGAGAGAGAGAGAGACTGTGATATATGGAAAGGGAAATGTTCCATTTTTTGACAAAGGTAAGTGTAATTCTCCCACCAGGAAAGGTAGTTCAAAGGGAAATCTGACTGGTCCCCCATTCCCTATGCCTTGTTTCCTACCGCGCTGTATCCAAGCTGCGCTGTATAGGTGACTGCATACATCAGGGAGTGCTCTAAGTGTGTCTTTACAAGTATCCTGAATGCTGTTTGAGTATGGAAATTACCGACAAAAGAAATTAAGAGCAGGAACCCCATGATTAGACTAATGCATTGATCAAGTCAATTCTTCTCTGTTTCACTGCCAACACACCACATATAAAAGCGTCATTAAAGGGACGTTGCTGTCTCTCTTACTAATGGTCTACAATTTGAGCGAGCCCAGATGATTGACAGGCTTTGCCAGGGCTGCCTGCGTTGTCTGAAAAAAGCCACATCAGATCAGCGGAAGCTTTAAGCAAAGCATAAATTATAGATACACGTCTGTTTCTTTGATGATGGGAGCCGGGAAGGTGCATCCCACTCCCATCACACAAAGAACCGCACTTTTCATGCCGCTTTTTCACATTGTCACATCGCATTTGGAAAAACAACAGTGAAAACATAAATGCTCTCTCTCTCTCTCTCTCTCTCTCTCTCTCTCTCTCTCTCTCTCTCTCTCTCTCTCTCTCTCTCTCTCTCTCTCTTTACAAACAGCCGGTTCAAAGCCAGCCTTAAAAGTTCTCCCTCCCTCCCCTCCTCCCTTTTTTTTGGAATTAATTAAACATAAAATGAGTGTTAAATTTCAAAGTTCAATACAGCAAGCATTATGGCTTAGAGGTTTTTTTTTTTTTTTTAGGGTCTATTTGTCACTGTTCAAAGTGGCTTTGCGTGGCAGAGCCACTGAGATGGAATACTAGGAGCCAGAAGGCCACCCTGAAATCAAAGATGTTCCCAAAGTAGCTTCTGTTTTGTTTTGTTTTTAAAGACTTTTTTGCTCTGTAAATTTTATTGCAGAAAGGTGATTCAATTTCCTGCTTGCTGGGGGAGGGGAGTCTTTCTTTGGCACGACGGTAAACAATAAATTTGGGGTTCCTCTGACTCCCATCTCATTATCATGTGAACATAATTCTACGTGCAACCAGAAGGGAGATTCTTTTCCTCTTAGTATAAGAACCCCTCTTGATTTTACAATGGAAACGTTACAGTCTTGTCTGCGTTACGAATGAAAGGATGTTGCTTGTTCCACCTCTGCTGTTGGTTCACTGAAAGCAATCTGTATTGGGGCTGATGTCGGGGAGCAAAAAAGGCAGGAGTTAATTACAGACGCACATATACAAATAGAAGAATGTCCCCCCACACATACGTACACCCTCCCCATTCTGCATTTCTTGCAAGGAGGGTTTTGAAGACACTTCTGAGTATGGACAGGATAGATTTTTGACATATCTCTCGACTACATGTGAGGGGATTCATATATGTGGCAGAACAAAAGAAACCATACCCTTTTTCTATACATCCAATTGTTTTTGCTGCGCTCCTGGGGATGCAGTTTTGAAAAATACTTTAATATCATTGTACCTTTGTTCTTTTTTTAAAAAAGGGGGGGGGATGGGATTTTGCTAAGGGGCAATTTTCTGTTAATAGAAAGCGTTTGATTGGACAAAGCTTAGTTGCCCTTTATAAAACACTCGTCCTGTATCACTTCTTTTAAGAGATCAGACATTTCCTTCTCCCTGAAGGTTCAAAGATCTCCACGTTGACATAATGCTGCGCCAATCACTCTGGCAATGTAACATAGATGGTCCGTATTCCCAATGGACTGTGGCCTCTGTAACTGTGCCATCACTCACTTAACTTCACCTTATCTTTAAATAAGTTTAACCAGAAGGGACTTGTTCAAGTCGCCACCTCTTGAGTGATCTGAATTATTTATGGGATCTTCATATGTGCTCATTAAGCTTCATCTGGCCAGCCGGAGCGAAACTGTTTATTCGGCTCACCCATAAGTGCACTGTGAGGCTGGAATGAAAGCCAGCCGCTCTCTTTCTCTCCCCCCTTTTGGGGAAAAATTGACCATCAAAACACTGTTTTCCCATCATCCACCTCTTTGGCAGTGGGACTGCGTCAGAACAGAAGTGGGTTAGATCCAGTCAGTGTTTCCACTAGGTCGTACCCAACACCCTATCAGTCCCCAACCCATGTGACTTGTCCATGCAAATCCCATGATTCTCAGCATAGCCTTTTCTGGTGGTCAGGAAGGACCCACAGTTCCTTTTGTGCCACCAAAAAACTTGTTAGGATTCAACCAATTATCAGTAAAAGGAAAGACACCATGATGCCATGGTTTCTCCCCCGGTTTCCAGAATCTTCCACTTTGTTCCACTTACTTGTTTCTTTCTTATTCTTTTGAGAAATCCCAAATATATATATTCAGCCCAGATCTATGAAACTATATTGGCTACCGTGGAGAGGAATGAGCCTTCCTTTCAGATAATTCATGTTTTTATTTAAAGAATTAGCAGCAGAGAGCATGACCATTATGATTATAGGGTTTCACAATCACAAAAAAATCTATTAACTTACTCAAGGTATCTCCGTATTATAATAATAAACAATAATAAAAGCGGCCTTTAAAATGAGACGGAACCATGTTTTTCCAGGAAATTTGTCCCAGGAGTGGCACTTAAACTTTAAGGGTAATAATAACAATTAAAAATGCTGTGCTCTTATATGGCAACTTTTCTCGAGAATGATCCCAATAAAGATTTCAAACTGTATATAAAGATTGCTCAGCTATCATCGGAAAGGACCACTTCCTGCCGTTTGAATATACAATGCCTTTGTTTTTTAAAGGGGGGTACAATCATTTCTCTACAGGGTACAGTTTTGCCATTTACAAGGCAGAAGCTTAACTGACTAATATCAAATTAGGCCATGGCTCCAGAGAGAAAACTCATAATATTCCAAATGGTTTGTGATGCAGTCCTTCTAGCTGTGGCCATCATAAAACGAGTTACCCATATCGAACAGTCTTTGTCCATGGTATAGGTTCGAGAAGATCTCGGGGGGGGGCGGGGAAAAGGAGCAGATCTAATCTTTTTGTCCTATGTGTGAACAGTTGCATGAACAAGTCTGAGAAAAGATTAGGGTCGACAAACCTCTAGTTCCATAGAATAGGGGCCATATAAAGGCAAGAAGCACAGAGGACAGGAGGAGGAAGAGGGAATTACAAAGTGAAGAGGTTTGAAGAAGATAAGATTAAGTTGGTGTCAGTGGCAGCAAGTCTAAAGATGGAGGTCGAAGGAGAAGGCTGGGGAGTGAAGAGACAGATCTATTTATTATTTACCTACTGGAAACATTTTGGGAAGAAAGGCAGCATGGTATAACCTGATCCCATCAGTTCTTGGAAGCTAAGCAGGTTCAGTACTTGGAAGGGAGACCACCAAGGAAGACTCTGCGGAGGAAGGCAATGGCAATCCCCTTCTGCTTCTCACTTGCCTTGAAAGACCCTTGCCAGGAACTTCCAGAGTTGGTTGCAACTGGACAGCATGGGCGTACATATTGAAAATGTTTATACACTGCTTTTTTTTAGAGACATGCTCAAGGAAGCTCACAAAATAAAAGGAAAAAAAATCATAAAAACATAAAATCATTAACATTAATAACCATTAAAAGCCAACAGATAAAACCCAGAAGCATTAAAGCACATTGAAAAACCCAAAACATAAAAATATTGGGCTGCCTACAAAATCCTTAAAATAGTCCCCAGGCCAGAAACCAATCATTTAAAAAAAAAAACATTAAAAAGATCAATCTTCTAACTAAATGTCTGGGTAAAAAGAAATGTTTTGGCCTGGTGCCTTATAAGAGAATAGGGTAGGCACAAGGTAAGCCTCCAGGGGGAGGGCAGACCCCAGGTGTGATGCCAGTACTGAAAAAAAAACACCTGTCTTTGGTCAGTACCCACCTCATCTCTGCAGGTGAGGGCTAGAGATCTCCCAGAATTACAACCGATCTTCAGCATACAGAGATCAGTTTCCCAGAAGAAAATCAGAGCCAGCTTGTTGTAGTGGTTAGGAGCATGAACTCTAATTTGGGAGAACCAGGTTTGATTCCCCATTCCTCCACACTGAGCTGCTGGTGTGACCTTGGGTCAGTTACAAGATCTTTCAGAGTTGTTCTCTCAAGGGCAGTTCTCAAGAGAGTTCTCTCAGCCCTCAGCTCTCAGCCTCACAGAGTGTCTGTTGTGGAGAGGGGGAGGGAAAGGAGATTGTAAACTGCTCTGGGACTCTTTCAGGTAATGGGGGGTGGGGTATAAATTCAATCTCCTCCTCCTCCTCTTCCACAACCACTACTACTACTACTACTTTGGAGGGTGGACTGTACAGTCCTTCCCTTTTCCACGTCCTGCCCTTCAGAAGCTCCAGCCACAGATCTCCAGGAGTTTCCCAACTTGAAGTTTACAACCCTAGTGGAGCCACAGAGAGCAGGCTTAACTGTCAGGATGGATGAGGCAAGAGTATATTTTTATCCCATTCTTCCTCCAAGGAGTTCAGAGAAGGATACGTGGTTCTCCCTTCCCCATGGTCAGACCAACCCTGTGCATTATGTTAGGCTGAAAGTGATTAGTTTTGAGGTCAACCACCAACACGGCCGGATCGCCCATTGGGTGAACTAGGCACTCGCCTAGGGCGTGCCAGCCTCAGGGGCGCCAAATGGCACCCTGCTCCCCACCCAAAAAGCGCCCCCCACCGCCCTAACCGGGCGCCCGCTGCTGCTGCCAAAAAGCACCTGGCTAGGGCGCAAGTCGCCCTCCCCCTCCTCCCTGGGGGGGGGGAGGAGGAGGAGGAGGCGGCCGGCGGTGGCCAGCGGGATCTCCCTGCTGTCGCCGCTGCTGCCACCATGGAAAAGCACCCGGCTAGGGCGCAAGTTGCTCTCCCCCTCCTCCCTGGGGGGGAGGCGGTGGTGGCCAGCGGGGACTCCCCACTGCTGCCTCCGCCGCTGCAGAGCTCCCAGCCGGGGCACAGCTTGCCCTCCCTCCCCCTCCTCCCTGGGGGGAAAGGAGGGCGGGCGGCATGGCTAGGTCTCCAGGCCCAACTGGGAGGTTGGGATCTGAACCCACCTAGGGCGCAGAAACACCTGGAGCCGGCCCTGACTACCAAGCTTCATAACAGAGTGGGGATCTGAACTTTGGTTTCCCAGGTCTTAGTTCAGCACTGCAGCAAATACACCATGCTGGCTGAGACAGATGGCAAGTGGGCATCATAGAGTAAAGATGCAGAAGAAAATGTGGGAAAGGTGGTGAAGAACCTGGAGAACAAGGAAGAAGGGAGAGAAGATAATCCAGCATCGGATGTGACAGTCAGTCTACCACACTGAGCCACCTCAACGGGAGGGTGAAAGGTGGGACGCCTTTTGGGCTGTGTGAGAATTCAGGTACTGTTTGCACTATACCAGACTGTGAAACCTAACCAGACAAACATGCCCGAACTGTTCGTAAATGCCTGAACCCATCGACAAAAGATCAGCTTCTTGTTTGTAGCTGGTGAACGATTGTGGGCCAAATCAGCAGGTGTTTGAGCATCCCTAGCTGTGAGCCAGTGTGATGTAGTGGTTAGAAAACAGGACTAAAATCTGTGAAATATAATCAAAATGAATATTTATTATGTGGTGTACACAATAGCAAAATTAAAACATAGGGCCTGAATGTCAGGCTACGTTGAGCCAGAGCAAGTTTTATATAAAGGGCAGGGTTTTCCTTAAAAGTACCAGGTAAATAGATATCAGACCTTTCACAGGTACAAAAGGAAGAGCTGGATCCAAGGGAGCTCTTCTGCTCACAGAAGAAGTTTTACATTCACGGAAGAGCTGTTTTGTAGAATGCAGTGGTGGCCTTCCATTTGTCAACAGGAAACTGGCGGTGGAAACTGCCCTCAAGTCGCAGCCGATTTATGACACACGCCCCCACTGGGTTTTCAAGACGAGAGACAAATAAAGGTGGTTTGCTCAGCATAGCAGTCCTGGAATTCCTCGGTGGTCTCCCACCAAAGCACTAACCTGGGCCGACTCTGCTTAACTTCCAAGGATGTTTGCCAACTCCTGCTCTGAAAATACCTGGAGCTTTGGGAGTGGAGCCTGGGGAGGGCGGGGCTTGGAGAGGGGAGGGACCTCAGCTGTGTGTAATGCCACAGACTCCCATACTAGCCTTTTCTCCAGGGGAACAGAGATCTGTTGTAATCCCAGGAGATCTCCAGCCCACAGCTGGAGGTTGGCAACCCTATTTCCAAGATCAGACAAGACTGAGCTAGCATGGACCATCTAGGAGATTAGATTAGAATCTACTCATCCGTATGTCCCTTGGACCTCTGTGCCACATCCTGCGTAAGCATTCGCAAAACGACATGAGGGAGTATTCCCTTCTGTTATGGCGACTCAAGCGTAACCCAAAGACTTCAACAGATATTTTAAATCTTTGATTGGGCTGCCTGACTCAGGATAGACCGTTTGTGCACATAAGGGAAAGCAGCGAGCAGAGAGAGGCCCTGATATGAATGACTGGTTTTAAAGACTTTGTGGGTCTTGCAACTCTAATCTCCGGCAGGGTTCCAGCTCACATGGGATACTTGGCCCGCAATGGTTAAAACATCCTAGGTCCTGGTTCAGCACTGTAACAATTACACCATGCTGGCTGAGACAGACAGCAAGTGGACATTATAGAGTAAAGATGCAGAAGAAAATGTGGGAAAGTCGGTGAAGAACCTTGGCCCACAGAACAATTGTTAGAACATCCCTGCTAACCAATCAGTGACGAAGAAGCTCACACACTGCATGTCGTCTTTAACCGCAATAGAGTAACTACACGTCATGAATCATTCATAGGAAGCATATCTTAATTTCTTTCTCTGCCTTCTAAAAATAAAACCAATGATTCTGTAACTTCAGCAATGTGTTAGAATTGCTTTTCTGATAAAGCCACTTTGGCTGGTGGTGAACGTCTAGGAGACGCGCCGGGCAGGCTTTAAACTTCCCTTTCGTTTTCCGACTCCCCCTCCCGTTGTGTCAATTCTCAGTCAACTGGAGAAGGAGAGCTCTCTGAGAACATGCATTAAAACCTTCACGTTTCACGCTACCGTCTCGTCGCCTAAAGACCAAATGAGTTCCTTGTGATGCTCAGCTTGATGGCAGAAGCTCCTGTTGTGGGACTTGGCGCCACGTCACAAAGTCAGAACTAGGAAGCCATCCTGACAAGGGTAGTGGAAGCTCTCGCCTCCTTCGGTGAGATCTGGGTCATTTTAATTGATCCCAGCAGACTCCTTCATTTCTGGGCTCCCTCAATAAGCCCACCGAACTCATCACCCGGACTAGCTCAACTCCTTGCCGAGCAGCTGAGACAATACCTCCAGGGAAGAGACAGTTCCTTGCCTTGCTCTAGGGAAGTTTCTTTAACCTCTTCATTGCTGATCCAGGCCGACGTGCACCTCCATGGGAGCATGGAATTAAGCTCGCAATGTTGCTTCATTTTCCCCTCTCAATCCGTTTAACAAAGGAATAACCTGATGTTCACGTAGGTAATTCAGGGCTCAGGTGATGTTTTCTTTGCATTGTCTACACCACTGAGAGTGTCGCCCATTAATCCTTTCCATAATTGGAGCAAGCAAAAGAACTAATGGACAAACTAATTGCTTATTGTACGCTGCAGGGTGTAATGTTGGAAGGACGTTCAATGCAGCTCCCGGGCTGACAATGCCATTGCAAGGTCTCCCCACCACCACCACAACTCACTTATTTCCATGTCCATTTATTTAGTATAATTATAGCTACTTTGCCTTTGTCATGGAACTCATGGTGGTGGACTTAGTTTCCCCAAGAGGTTCCCCCATCCAAGCATTGATCAGAAATTGACCTGTTGATCTTCAGCATGGTTGCGGTATCTTGTGTGCTCCTACTATACCCTGGGACCCAACCAGAGTCCTGCATGGTGACTGACGTCCATCCCATTCACTCAAGGGAAGGCCTTGTGCAGTGGTTGGAGATATGTCCAGTTCTTAGTTCCTGGACCTCCACAAGACCAGCTTTTGGAAGCAGCTGAAAACTCAGGCAGCAGAGACGGCTTGGGGGAGACAGCTGCAAAATCTGCAGATGAACAGAATGGGTCAAAAGAATAAGATGGGTCGGGACAAAACTGTGCCATAAGCAGACAGGAGTACACAGGAGTAACCAAATGGCTTCACCGAAGTAAAGAGCGTTCAACTTTCTGTCTTGGAGTGCTTTCTGGACCAGTTCCCTCTAATCCTGGTGGCACAATGAGGAAGAGAATGATTCCTGTTTCTCAGGATTCCCACCTTGAGCTTGTGATACCTGTCAAGGACAATTGGAGAAACAGAGCCCCATATATGCCTCATTCCACTCCCAGAAACTCTGGAATTCAGCTGGCCAGAACCCATTCCAGCAACCAGATGTCCAAGTAAGCCCACAGTAATGGTACAGAGGTCCAGTAGTAAGGGTACAAAGGAACAGTGCCTCTGAACATAGAAGGCCCTGGTCATACAGGCCAGAAAACACGGGGGGGAGGCATGGCAGTTCGCCCCGGAGCAAAATAAGGCACGGTAGCCCGATCACACGGGCCACCGGGTTGCCACGCTCCATCTCCAAGTGCCAATCACACCACGCTGCTGCAGCGCGGCAAAAAAGCGGCACAGCAGACCACGCAAGCCGTGCTGTTGCAAAGTGCACATGTGCCGTGGGGGGCCCCGCTGCCGGTGTCTTGCATATGTGCATGCCTCATTCAGCGTTGGTGTGCATCCCATGGAAACTTACAACATCTGGAAACCCTGGGACATGGGCCGGCATCGGAAGCGCGGGATACTGGCGCTCCCATGATCAGACACCGGCCTTTGCCCCCGAGGTTTCCAGAAACTAGTACTTCGAACCTAGTAGTTTTTTACTCCACGTTTTTGGAGGAAGCCGCGGGTTGGCCACAAGAGCACTACGCCTCCCAGATCTGCTCGTATGATCACGCATGGAAAGTCTGCGGGGCTACTGTGCCTTCAGCGGGGCAAATGCTCCGTGAACGGGCCAAGTCTATTAGCCATCATGATAGTAATGGACATGTCCTCCCTGAATTGGTCAAACTCTCTTTTTAAACCATCTATCATTAAACCAGCCATCATTAGACCCTATGGCATTCAATATAAGTTTTCCATTGTGAGTATTTAATTTCTTTTGAAACTGATGGGGTGGGAACCAATGCTCCCTCCAAGCTGTGGAGAGTCCTGTGAGCAGAAATTCTACTTTGTGAGCGACTGGCATTAAAGTTGTGAGCAAGCGATTTGGCTGCTGCATAAATTAGGTTGCTCTGGAGTCATCCTTCCTGAGCAAAGACAGGACTGTAGCAAATGTGTGAGCCGGAGGCTAAAAAACTGTGAGCTAGATCACACTAATTCAGCTTAGAGGGAACATTGGTGGGAACTAATTCGGGCTTTTTGTTTTGTTTTTGGTAACTCTGGTGGGGAATGTCTTCCAAAGGCGGTAACTTTCTCCAGGCAATCACAATAATTTACATTCCCCCCTAACCCCCCTCTTGATTTCTCTTTGAGGTTTATATTACCTGTGCCTTCTCTCTATTTCTGAATTTCCTATGGAGCAGAAGAGCCGCTTTTAACACGGCGCGTTGCTAAACAATTGCATTCACTTTCAGAAAGTTCTTTTCATTTTTCTCTTGAAAGGAGACCTAAGCTAAATACCAAAAATTCCTTCACTGCCTCGTATGGCTGAGTGCACTAAAATATAAAAACCTTGATTTAAGCGTCTTTGTATTCAAAGATCATAGGCAAGTATTCATTTGAAGGTTCAGTGGCATTTTGAAATGAGAGCATCATATATAAAGATGTCAGCAATGGAGCCTCCCATGGTGAGGCTGAAAGGGAAAGGAGAACCGAATGAATAGGAGGGTTTCTCGGTTCCGAGGAATTTTTAACATCTCATTACGTAGATTACTCTACGTGCAATTTCCCAATATTTCATATTATAAACTTTTGAATAATATTGGTTAAAATTACTTAATGCCTGTCATCAGCTTAGTCTTATTCATTATCTGCCTGAATTTTTTTTAAAAAAAAAATGTTAAAAATGGCTGGTTTCAGTAAGTAAGCAATTTTCTGTTGATGCAAACCTTTCTGCATTTCCAAAGCTTGCAACGGGGGGGTGGGGTGGAAACATAGTGAATGGGGAAGGAAGAAACCAGGGGGTAGTCAACTCTAAATAACCCGTGAGCAATGTACGTTCTAATATATGTCACTGGCAGAGGTTC
This sequence comes from Gekko gecko, assembly GCA_029375565.1. Taxonomy (NCBI): domain Eukaryota; kingdom Metazoa; phylum Chordata; class Lepidosauria; order Squamata; family Gekkonidae; genus Gekko; species Gekko gecko. The sequence goes on along the minus strand of JAPDNY010000014.1, from coordinate 20,367,335 downwards.
ATGCAGAATTGCATTGTACTCCCAAAAGTGCAGATTCTTCCCAGAGTCCTTTGTGTTCTTTCCCAGTGTTTCAGCCCTTGCCAATGACAGTATTATCATCAGACACAATGCTTTTGATTGGTTCCCAATTCCACTCGTTAGTCAAATGAGCTGTGTGATAAATGTGCCGCTGTCGTAAGCGGTAGCTTTCGCTGAGCCTTGCTAGATGGGTCTCCATACTTGGTCTGATATCTGTCTTGCGTCGTATCGATCCAGGGAAACCAAGGTCAGTTATGAGCTCACCAGTCCAACCTGTGTCGTGAAATTTGTGTGTCCATCTTTCAACTTTTGCTTCCATAACACTGCCGTAGACCGGCTATAAAAACAGCTGAGGTGTCAGAAAGAAATGATGCCTCGGGCGTCTGAAGTTTTTAACAATTTCCTCATTGCAGGAAGTGATTCATATTTGGGGACTGTCTTCAGAAGTCTGGAGTTATGATACCTGCTGCCCTTGAGACCTCCCACAGAGCCTCTTCTGCACTGCCTAGCACAGATCTAAATTAAGCAATACAAGTTACCAGCAATTGCCCCCCCCCTGATGGAAGAAAGAGTCAGACAACCAAGGTTGGATAAAACTAAGGCCACTTTATTTAACATATTGAACGTAACAGCAAGGGCAAACAGAAAAAGCGGCACAGACAAGGCCTGGTGTCACCTTGACCCCATCCTTACCGTATAACAGGCAAGACACCAAGGCCCCAGGTTGGAGCCAACTGTAAGCCCTCCAACTCCACCACACGGCCAGCGCAGAGGCTCCGTCGTGGCCATCCCCAGAGGCAGTCTGCAAGCCTCATCCCTGGCTGCACGGCCCCAGGGGTGATCCTGCAGAACCCCCCACCCCCCACGGGGTTATTGATTGGTGCTTGTGGAGCCGCATGAACTTTATCTAAACCTAATTCTGCCACTGCAAGGGCCAAGCCTCTGCTTAGGCCCCTGGGCCCATTCAAATACCTAAAACTAGACTAAGCCCTTGCCTCAAATCCTGAAGGAAAATATCGTTTCCCTTCTCGGAAAGGTGAACACCATCACCCCTGTACAGGTCCGGGCAATCAAGCTAAATCTGGGAATGAGGCAAGTAGTGGCCCAACCCTAACCCTAAAATATTTTGGAGCTTCCCATTGGCCTTACGCTGAGCTCTCTCAATCTCCTTGGGATCCCAAGCGCTACGCCATACTAGGCGTGGAATCATGGCAGACCACACAATTACTGTGTCTGGCCACTGGCGCTGAACGAACTTCAGGTCATCCCTGGCTTGCAGCACTAGGGTCTTCCTTTTCAGGAATTCCAAGTCATTACCTCCCAGGTGAATGACCACAACATGTGGCGGCAAGGCAGAACTGTCCCCAAACAGAAGAGGGAGGAGGTCCGGCCAGCGTAGGCCCCGGCGCCCCCTCCACTCCACCGTAGCCCACTGGCTGAGGCCAAGCTGTGAGCCAATGGCCGATCAATTGGCCCAATGAGCCGCCCAAAAGACGTAGCTGTGTCCGGAGATGAGAATCCATCTCCTGCCACAAAACACAGCACCTAAGAAGAAACAACAGTGAACTCCAGAACCCAACATCGCAAACAGCAACTCACAATGCAGCAAGAGGGCGCACACAACTTTTATAAGCAGCTGATCACCACCTAGCCACCCGCTGAATGTCAGCAGTGGGATAGCCTAAAGCTGCTGCCATGGATGCTGCACCTATTCTGAATGAGTGAGTGCCAAACTTCACTCCAGACAGGCCCAACAATCCCAAAGCCCGGGCAGTAACAGCCCAAAACTGGTGCTTTGTTAGCGGGCTCCCGTTGGCATGTAGAAAGAGGTACCCGTTTGCCCTGCCCCTTAAAGCCCTGTATTGGGACAAGGCCAATACAGGACAGAGCTCAGAGTCAGAACAGACACCCAACTTAACCACCGACCCTTTATGTCGCTGGTCAGTTTTAGAGCCCCTAATAGTGATGTGCGCCTCCTTCTCACACAGATCTAAATTAAGTAATACAAGTTACCAGCAAGTCCCTCAGCTCACACCACCAAGTTAGGAATTTCTGCATTTTTAGTGTAACCGTTCACAGCAAAGCCTCTCAGATAAGAAGCCCAAAGAAACATAGGGTGCAGTTTCCCAACTCTTCTGAATTCAGGGAACACAGCTGCTTTTACAGGGGTGTTTTGCTCCATCCTGACTTTCAAACTGGACCATGTGACATTGTTCCCCAATCATTCTCTTTCCATCTACTGCCATGTTTTCTCCTGGTTTGGTCCAGGTTTCCCAAACCTGCTTGGTTGTGAGCGTTCTGGAAGCCTCAGAGTCAAAGTAAGTTTGGGGCCACTGTGTAGATGGGAAGGCGTGAACTTCGAAAACTCCCCAACCACATCAGGGCCATTTCCCCTACATATCCCCCCTTGCAGCCAGCATCCTCCCTCCACCACCAGTGGACTTTTAACCCATTTTTAACCTGTAACTATAGTGGTATAGTTACTATGTAATTTTCAAAAAGCCAGCATAGACCCTTCTGGCAGTGCAGGGAGAAGAATGGTGGGTATGAGAAACCCCAGAAAATGTTCCCACCATGTAAATGCTCTGTTGCCACTGTAGATGGCCTTGAGAGCCAGTTTGGTCTAGTGGTTAAGTGCGCGGACTCTAATCTGGGAGAACTAGGTTTGATTCCATACTCCCCCACATGCAGCCAGCTAGGTGACCTTGGGTCAGTCTCAGTTCTCTCAGAGCTCTCTCAGCCCCACCTACCTCACAGGGTGTCTGTTGTGGGGAGACAAAGGGAAGGAGATTGTAAGCTGCTCTGAGACTCCGAGTGAAGGGCAGGATATAAATCCAATCTCTCTTCTTCTTCTTCTTCTTCTTCTTCTTCTTCTTCTTCTTCTTCTTCTTCTTCTTCTTCTTCTTCTTCTTCTTCTTCTTCTTCTTCTTCTTCTTCTTCTTCTTCTTCTCCTTCTCCTTCTCCTTCTCCTTCTCCTTCTCCTTCTCCTTCTCCTTCTCCTTCTCCTCCTTCTCCTTCTCCTTCTCCTTCTCCTTCTCCTTCTCCTTCTCCTTCTCCTTCTCCTTCTCCTTCTCCTTCTTCTTCTTCTTCTTCTCCTTCTCCTTCTCCTTCTCCTTCTCCTTCTCCTTCTCCTTCTCCTTCTCCTCCTCCTCCTTCTTCTCCTTCGCCCACAGCAGCAAGAAGGGCACATTGGGAAATCATCGCCATGTGAAAGCAGTCTGTGTACACAATGGCTGAGTTCAGACTGGCAATTTGCCCCGGTAGGGACCCGGGCCAGTGACGATTCAATCCCGGAGTAAATTAGGCATTCACACAGGCACATCTGCCTGGCGTCCCCCACCCGTAGCCAACCCGTGCTGTAGCGCTTCACCGCCGGATTAAAAAGATACCTCATAAAACTGGTAGCAAATCCGAAAGCCCACGTGTGTCACGCGTTTCTCCACTTCTGGGAGTCTGAACGCGCAGCCGAAAACCCGGGAGCAACCCGCGTTGGGCAGAAGGCAGCAGCGGTATGATTGGCTGTGCTCCGCTCTACTGCCCAATGCGGTGCCGGCGCTGTGGGGTCCTCCCCCAATCGGCAAAATGCACTTATGTGCTTATGCACATGAGCGCATGAGCGCTCATGCGCACATACACCTATACACCCATACACCCACAGCTGAATTAATGGGGAAATGCCGAATACAGTGCGCCCCCGCGCGTGGCAGTCTGAACGCTCCCGCCTGGCTCCACCCCGCATCTTCCGGCAGCAGCCTGGGCTGTCTGAACGGGAAAACCCGGAACAGTTTATTCCGGGGCTTTTTTGCTATGACTGGCTACCGGAGCAAACTGCCAGTCTGAACTCAGTCTCTGCACCCATGGTGAGGAGTTCTCAAAAGGTTTTCACCGAGTTCTCAAATCTGTCCCTCCCCCTATGAACATGAGAAGAGCCGTGCTAGATCAGACCAGTGGTCCATGTAGCCCAGCATCCTGTCTCACAGAGAGGCCTTCTAGCTCCTCTGGATGGCCTGATGTTGCCTCCTGGATCTGGGATCCAGAAGTTTATTGCCTCTGGATGAGGAGGCTCCCTTTTGTCACCATGACTAGTAGCCACTGATGGACTTGTCCTCCACAAAACTGTCTAATGCCCTTTTAAAGCTGTGTATGACTGTGGCCCCCACTATCTCCTTTGGCAGTGAATCCCCAATTTGAATCACTCATTGTGTAAAGAAGCATTTCTTTTTGTTCACCCTTGCTGTTCCTCAGGTCAGTGCATAGCCACTGTGTCAGGTAGAAGGCACAGGATGGCCACTGGTGATATCCTGAAGCCTTCCTATATAGATGCCTGCACCTATCTGCCCCGTCACGCCCGCCCCCCCCCCGGCCGGCTTGTGAGCTTTTAACAAGGCATGCACGATCTAGCCATTCATGTCCAGGTTCTGGAAAAGCTCAAAACCTGGCAATATAAAAAAAAAGCATTTAAATTTATTTAGCATCCTTTAGACTGTAAAAGAAAAGGGGAAAGGGGGGGAGGGAGAGGGAGTAACGAGAAGAAGAAATGAAGCAATATAAAGATAACCAGCCAAGCAACAACTCTGCCTTCTCAGAGACTCCAAATAAAAATTTCACTCAACCCCAACAGACCAGATGTCTCCAATTAAACTCAGAGGCAATTCAGAGTTTTTGCTGCTGTTTCCTTTTTTATGTAGTTTTCCGTTGAAGTCATATCCATACATCTTACACAAACCAGACGAGTAGCATGGAGTTCAATGCTTGCATGTTTTGGGGGGGCTTAATTTCACAGCAGCGACAGGGCACTTTGTCAGACAATAATGTATGTCCTGCAATATAGAATGCAGGTTCGAACCTTCATAAGTCTATCTGTATCTGTCGGGAGGGTTTTTTGAAAGAACTAACTTTAATGGTGCACTCAATTCACCTCCTTTTTTTTTGTAACAGACAGGCCACCTGAACAGGGTATACACATGTTTACCTAATCACAGAATGCTGTTTTACTAGAGGAGACAGCCACATATGATTCTCTGTCTTTCTCCTATACCTCTAGGTGACTAAAGTGCATATAATAAGCTCACTGGGGTCCTTTCCACACTAGACCTTAAATCCTGGTTCAACCCTGTCTCCGAACTTACGTTCTACACTACACGCAAGTTCACCCCTGTAATTATCTTGGGGTGTTTTTACAATCTATACTACACTCAAGTTCACCCCTGCAATTATCTCGGGGTATTTTTTGTTTCCGCATTACACTGAGGTCGCTCCGGTTTTACCCCACATTTGTCCCGGGATAAACGGATGCTGTTATAAACAGGGATAAATGCAAGGTATTGTGTCACGAGTTGAACTCTGATAAAACCAGGGATGAGATCCAAGTGTGGAAAGGACCTGGGTGACCTTGGGCCAATCACATACTCTCAGCCTAACCTCCCTCACAGGGTTGTTGTGAGGGTAAAATGGAGGAGAAAACAACAATGTAAGTCACTGTGGGTCCCCACTGAGGAGCAAGGTGGGGTACAGATGTGGCTGGTACTCTGATCCTAACCAGTGTGGCTAGTACTCTGATCATGTCCCACGACCTTGGGAATAAATTTTCCAAATGGCAGCTGGAGGAAGGAGAACTATGTGGATCCTTGGGTGGCCCTTGCCTGGTTTTTTCACTGTATTCAACAGTAGAGCACAAAAGTTGGGGTCTGATTGGGCCCCAGTCACCTGACATGCCTGACTGAGATGTATGTCCAAGAAACCCAATACAGTGGCTGAGAAAATGACCTGGAAGTTCAACAACGCAAACAACATCTCACTCACAAACTCACTGAAAGACGTTGGGCAACCCATCCCGAGAATACACAGATGACGACACTGGCCTACCTTGCAGGGCTGTTAGGAGTACAGTGATAACTGTTGTTGAAGCCTTAACTTTGAAAGTGCTGCGCAATGACTCGGTTTTATTTATTTATTTATTTCATTAGATTTTTACCCCACCCTCCCAGCAAGGAGGCTGGCTACATGCTTGTTGTTTTTTGGGTTTTTTTATGGTTGATATGTAACTGATAACATGCAATGTATAAAACGAGTCATGCCACAAGACTATTGCAAACGCTTTCATTTATAAGACACTGAAAAATGAATCAATGCGAAATCGTAAATCATCCGTATTTAGGCCAATAGAGATTTGCATTGACTTAATACACTTCTTGTTTAAATAAATAAATAAATAAATCTCTCTGGTTTCCGTCTGGAGACGCAAATCAAAATTTTGGTGCGGGGAAGAAAGTAATGCCATGGTGATGCAGGTAATGGAAAACTGAAGTAAAGCAAAATTACAACGATGACACCAAGACTGAACCTTACAGGGATGGATCCTACAGACTGCCAGTTCAAGGGATTTGCACAGATCCGTCTTCCCTGCTTTCCCTTCACTCAGAAACAACCTTGTGATGCCCCCCCTCCCCAGAAGCTGAAATCTGGGGGACCCTTGTGGACAAAATGCTACACACTATGGGGGTGACGAGGTGAATCCAAACAAAATTTCCTTTCTTCCATAAAGCTCTTCATTTGTACAATATGGAATGGGCATGATTTCATCTCATTTACTGCCTTCACTGGGCTTCCCTGTGCCCCAGTGGGATCCTCAAGAATCTCCCGACACTCATTCTTGGCTTTGGGGTGGGCGGCGTCACAGGGGGATGCCAATGAAGGAGAATATGGAGAAGTTCCTTTTGTTGTTGGTTCAGAACAAGGATCCTCAGCCTTTTAAAGCCTGTGGGTACCTTTAGAATCCTGTCACAGAGTGGGCGGTTGCTGCAGGAGGCGGAGCCAACCACAAAATGGCTGCCACAAGAGATGAAGCCAGCCGTGAAATGTCAGTGAGAGAGGTCATGTTCACTCTAATGGTAATCCTTCAACATTTCAGGCACAGCCTCTGTTTAATGAAGATATCGTTTAAAAATATTTTCTTGCATACACACAACGGAAGGCTGAGTATTTAAACGATAGCCAGTCAGATCTCCAGTGGCCAATCAAAAACCCTGCTGGGTAAAAGCCCCACTGAGCCCCTCCTACTTTCTAAGAACACTTGCAGGCACCAGGAAATACGTTGGCAGGCAGGTACCGTGGGGACCCCGTTTCAGAGCATCCAACCTACAAGTTTTAGATCCTGATTTTGCTTATTGGGGTATCAAAGTATTGGGAGGGCCAGAATGGAAAGAAATTAACATGGGATCTCATGGGAGGGGGTTGGCTTATATTTCTTGAACAGGAGACCCTCCCCTCTTCACATCACAAGGAAAATTGCTTTTGAGATTCTGAAAACTTGTTGAAGTCCTGAGGTATTGGGGTCTGCTGTTCAAAGTGGGGGAGGATATTTTTTTTTTAACCCAAGCCCTCAGGCATCCCTGAAATAGCTCTTTAGATACTGGCCAATATATTTAATCTGCATCTCGTGTCAATGACTAATTAGCAATTTACAGATAATTCCTGAAATTATTAAAGGGAAAAAAATGGTGTGTAATTATCTGCACATTAATTTTGCCGTCCGCTTTGAGACGTGTTTTTTTAAGCTGCCGAGGCTCTGTATCTTCGGTCTTTATTCTTTCCCCAGTAATAAATTCAACTTCATCGCTGTTTATTTTTAATTACTCCTGTCTCAGTTTTCTTTGCTGTTTGTGGAGGTGCAGGGAGCTCCCACTGCATAACTGAGGAGAACCCTCCACGTGGCTTTGGAACAGTACCGTTTATTTTGAAAAGATTAAGCCCATTAACTGTTTGAACTTTGCCAGTTCAAATTTAGTCTTCCTGCCAAAACCAGCTTAAATATTTTGAAACTCAGCCCTTCATGAGACCACCTACAAGTTTAAAAGAGACATCTTTCAAAACATAACAAGGTTGAATCTTCCCAATAACTATATATATAGTGACAAAAATAACTTTGTGTGAGACTGGTTTCAAATGACAGTCCTTCTTCTCACAAGAACACCCCAGTTTGTGTTTCTTTAGGCACAGGTTCTCTGAGGGAGAGGTCATGGGTGCTATGTTAGAAGAACCTTGGTGGAACCTTCCTAAAACAATGTCTGATGGCCAAGAAGCTTAACGAAGTGAGATCTGAAGACATTTGGGCTTGGCTCTAAGATATTAGATGGAGGAAGCTTAGGTCCAATTCCACTTCTTCTGTTTCCTTCCTCACAGTTGGGCTTGGGCTTCAGATATGGATGGGATTGCCAGCTCTGGGTATTCCTGGATATTTGGGAATGAAGACTTGGGATGGAATGGTATGAGGAGTTGAAGGGCCTTGGTGGGTTATAATGCCACAGAGTCCACTATTCAAAGCTGCCATTTTTTCCAGGGGAACTGATCTCTGTAGTATGAAGTTCTGTTGTAATTCTGAGAGATCTCCAGGCCCTACTTGAAGGATGGCTATCCTAGCGTTTGGAATGGTGTTTGGGCCCCACACTGGTTCCTCCTCTTCCTTCCTCACCTAGTAAACTAAGCTTATACTCCTGGACACATTCTCACTAGGCCTTGCCCTGATTTCGCTCTCCTTCAATGGTCATCGCCCAGTGCTGTCTGATGGACAGCGTGCTGCTCTTCTGTTGCCGGACTGATGTAATGTTGCCAATACAACCTTCCAACTCCATCTCTAGACCCTATTTCTGGGTAGCTGTCTCCTTTGTGGTTCATCCATGGTCCACAGCTGAAGGTTCGACCAGTTGCTGTTCTGCAAGTGGAGAGTCTGTGGGGAAAGGTGAGTGGGACCCAGAACCCCATATACAGGGTTAGCCCATAGCCTGGACAGCTGGGAGGGGGTTCAGTGTGGGGCACAGAGAAGCAAGGAGAGAATGAAATATTCAGATTCATTTCTAAACAATGACACCTCTGTCCCTGCCTTGCCAGTATAATTTTTGTTTGTTGACAAGATGCTGGTTTCAAGAATTATCAGCAGTTGTCAGGATGAGTCCAGTTTATGTAAATGGAGTAGTTATAATTAATTTCTGCTGGTGCTGAACGATTTATTAAATGCCTTTTGGATACAGGGAGGTTGTTCATGAATCAGAAAGGGGTGGGGGTGTTAAAAAAAATCCCGTGTTGATAGATAGCATCCCTCATTCATGAATCCTGCCCGTGGAGTCTTTTATCTTTTGGAATGGAGAAAGCTCAGTGATAAAAAGGTCCACCAAATAAATAAATATACAAGCATGCAAAGGACTGAATGGGCAGAGTCAACTAAAACTGCTCTCCCGCTCTGTCCTGGGACAGTGAAAATATCTGGCAAATGACAGTCAATCACTCATTGTAAGCACATCAACTGCAAAGTCTTTTTCCACTCTACATTGGGGCAATGAAAAGAGGGTAGGAGAGAGGAACATAATGCCATATGTATGTATGTATGTATGTATGTATGTATGTATGTATGGCTCTTTTTGTAGCAGGAACTCCTTTGCATATTAGGGGACACACCCCTAATGTAGCCAATCCTCCCAGAGATTACAGTAGCCCCTGTAAGAAGAGCTCTGTAAGCTCTTGGAGGACTGGCTACATTAGGGGTGTGTCGCCTAATATGCAAAGGAGTTCCTTCTACAAAAAGAGCCATGTATGTATGTATGTATGTATGTATGTATGTATGTATGGCCAGGGGTCTTTTCATAGAAAAAGAGCTGCAGGAGCTCATTAGCATAACTCATTAGCATATGCCACACCCCCTGACATCACCAGAAGTATGGCAAGAGGGAGAAAGAGAGAGAGAGAGAGAGAATGGAAGGGAAGGGAAAGAAGGCGGGAGGGAAAGGGGGCAAAGAACTTTGGGAAAGAAGGAAAGAAAGGAAAGAAAGTGGGAAAGTGGGAAAGAGATGGGGAGGAAGGGAGGGAAGGAAAGAGGGCAAAGAATGGGAAAGAAAGAAAGAGAGAGAGAGAGAGCTGGGAAGGAAGGAAGGGAGAGAGGGAGAGAGGGAGGGAAAGAGGGCGGGCAGAGAAAGGCGGTGGGTGGGGGGCACTCCGGAGATCTTTCTCTGCTCACACACCTCGGCGCACGGGCAGATAAAGGCGGTGGGTGGAGGGGCGCTCCAGAGAGCTTTCTCTGCTCGTGCGCTTCGGTGCACGGGCAGAGAAAGGCGGCAGGTGGGTGGGTGGTGAGTGGTGTGCTCTGGAGAGCTTTCTCTGCTTGCGCGCCTCAGCGCATGGGCAGAGAAAGGCAGCGGGTGTGAGGGTGATCTGGGGAGCTTTCTCTGCTCACGCGCCTCAGCACTCAGGCAGAGAAAGGTGGCGGGTGGGTGGGTGGGGCGCTTCAGAGAGCTTTCTCTGCTCACACGCCTCAGCGCATGGGCAGAGAAAGGCGGTGGGGGGGGCCATCCGGAGGAAGCCAGAGACTGGGCTGGAGGCCTTCTCGGTGCATTGCACCTTGGCGTGTCCGAAGAACCAGGGATAGGGCAGGAGGCAGGAAACTTACCTTCCTTCTTCTGCCTCCTTCCTTCTTCTGCTGGGAGCAGGGGGGCAGGGCTTGGTCATGTGCCCACCCCCCAGGTGCCTCACTCCCGGAGCGCCGCTCCTCCCTGCTCTGGCCCCATCCAAGGCCTGAGTATGGTGGAGTTATGCACAGAAAGCATATAATGATATAAAATATGTAAGCAAGTTGATTCTATGGGGATGCAGACCGATTGGGCAATCCCCCTAAATACTAATATCTAAATTTTCAGTCCACTCAGTCACAGCTGGGGAGAGTTCAAAGAGCTCCATCCCATCTACCTGGAAAGGACAATGCTCACATACCTGTGACAGATAGAAAATAGTTTGGCAGGCTGCACCACAATCGTATTCGGGTCCTGGTATTTTGCCCCCTTAAAACAACAGGGCTTCCAAAGTCTGTTTGTATTCTGTTAGCTGTATTCCATACTTTACGTGGCAAGTCAAATCCTGCAGACCTCTTGGTGTTTAGCAGGTAATGAATATTGGATGGAGCTGATTGCATCCATGTTCACAACCATTCATTCCCTAGATCGAAATTTTATGTTTGCAGGATTTGTACAAATCTTATTGCTGAGTATCAGGATCTTAGTCTGGATAGGTCCACATCAGCCATTTCTCTCTGGATAGGCAATTCTCTGTTTTCAATTATTTTTCTATATTCTCAAAGAAGGGCATCTTGGCTTCGAAGATGTGGGGAAGCGATGTGGCACACCATGGGTGACCAATAGGTTGGAGTGGATTTAATACATCCATTGATGGTTCTCATTGTTATATTGAATTGAACATCAAGTTTGTGGAAATGTGGGCTGTTGAGCCACACTGAAGCACCGTATTCCACAGTACTATACACCAACCCCAAAGGTGAGCACCTAAGTATCGTAGCAGGCACACCCCACGTTGTACCACATAATTTTTGGAGAATGTTGTTTCGTGTGCGTATTTTTGCTGCTACATTGGTATGATAGTGTTTATAGCTCAAGCTCCTGTCCAGGGTAATGCCAAGGTACTTAGATGTATGATTATGTGTAAGTTGGATGCCATTAAGGTAGACAGTCAGTTCATGGTTGGCAAGATTGTTATTGAGATGGGAACAGAAGCATTCTGTTTTTCCTGGACTTGGGATAAGTTGCCATTTACTGTAGTAGTCAGCCAAAATTTTGAGGTCCTTAGTTAGTATTTCCTCACTCCTATCAATTGATTTGTGCCTTACTGCAATCACCATGTCATCGGCATGAGAAAACTTCCTGGATATCATCTCAAGAACATCAAAGATATATAGACTGAAAAGAACTGGAGTGAGGACCAAGCCCTGGATTATTCAGTTTCTTCTGCTTTTGACTGATCCATAATTACTTGGAAAGTTCTATCACTCAGCATGTTATTTTGGAGTTGAAATAATGTTCTACAGGGGGAAATTTGTAAAAACTTGTACAGAAGACCATTCCTCCAGACTGTGTCATAAACAGCAGTCAGATCGATGAAAACTGCTGATATCTTGAGACAATTCTAATACCCTGCCTCCATGAAAGTTGTTAAAATGAGAACCTGGTCTTCACAAGTATAATGGGGTCTAAATCCTGCTTACTCTATACGGACATGTTAGTTAATTCTGTCACTGATTCTGTTCAGGAATAGCCTCTAGAGGAGTTTATAAAAGGAAATAGGTCTGTAACTTTCTGCCAGATGTTTTGGCTTTCCAGTTTTCAGAACAGCAACCATTTTATCTTTATTGAATTCCCCTGGGAGTCTTCCTGTTCTCATGATGTTAGTGACAAACTTTGTGAGCCACTTCTTAGTGAACGTGCCACTGTTGATCAGGAACTCATTATGGATGCAGTTTTTCTGCCCTTGATGTCCTTCAGGGCCTTTGCAATATCATCAGCACTGGAATCCCCTGACAGCTTGCAGTCTTCTGGGCAGGTGCTTTTCAAAATCTGGAGTTCTTTCTTTATCCTGATTGTAAAATCTCGATCCTTCGGAACTCTGGTTAGGGATACCGGTCAGGCAGCTACCTGGTTTGATATTACCTCCAGATTTCCTCGGAGCACGAATGGGCTTGCTCCTAGTTTTTTTCAAGAGGCTCCAGGCTTTCCTACTGGAATGTCTCAGATTTGCAGTTGCTTTGGTCCAGCATCAAGTTCATGGAGTCATTCATCTGCTACTTCTGGGTCTTTGCTGTTGAGGAAATTATGGTACAGCCTCTCACTCTGATCTCTCCAGCCTGGAATATATCATTTCCAGTAACCTCAAGGAACATGCCTTTTGGCCAGAGAGCATAGAATCACAGAGTTGGAAGGGGGCATACAGGCCATCTAGTTCAACCCCCTGCTCAATGCAGGATCAGTCTAGAGCATCTCCGACAAGTGTTTGTCCAGCCGCTGCTTAAAGACTGCCAGTGAGGGGGAGCTCACCACCTCCCTAGGCAGCTGATTCCACTATTGAACAACTCTTACTGTAAAAAAAGTTTTTCCTAATATCCAGCCGGTACCTTCCCACCCTTAATTTAAACCCATTATTGTGTGTCCTATCCTCTGCTGCCAATAGGAACAGCTCCCTGCCCTCCTCTGATAGCCCTTCAAATTCTTAAAGAGAACAATCGTGCCCTCCCAACCTCCTCTTTTCCAGACTGAACATCCCCAAGTCCCTCAGCCTTTCCTCATACGGCTTGGTCTCCAGGCCCCTGATCATCCTCATTGCCCTGTTCTGCACATGCTCCATTCTGTCCATACTCTTTTTGAAGTGAGGCCTCCAGAACTGCACCAACAGCTCCAATGGATTGGTGGTAGTTATTATGTGTTGGAGGCACCCATCCAAGACACCTACCCAGATCTTCACTGAAACCTTTCCAATTCGCCCTCTTAAAGTTTCCTCTTTAATTGGGTTTTGGCAATGTAAAAGGGGATAAAATACTGTGTGAACTCCTCTGAATCCATGCAGCCAAACAGGGGGATGTCCATGTTTTCCAGTTTTGGTACCTCTAATCAGATACCCAGATTTTTGTAGAGCACATGTTCTCAGAATATAAACACATGTCTTCCCATATCTCTGAAGTTATTTACGTGTGCTGAATCACATATTTACAGTTAGGGTTGCCTTAACTTCTGGCATTTTGAGGGTGATGCCTGCGAAAGACAGAGTTGGAGGAGGGAGTTCAGTGGGGACAGGATGCTAGAGAGTCTACCCTCTGAAGCTGACAATTATTCCATGGGAACAGATCTCTGTAGCTCACAAATCCACTGTATTTCTGGGAGACCTCCATACCTCACCTAGCGACTGACAACCCTATTTACAGTTCAATCCTAAGCAGGTCTACTCAGAATGCTACTTAATGGGGTGTGGTCCCAGGACAGTGTCTTAGTATTGCACTGGTTTGTGTCAAGTGCTGTCAAGTCGCAGCTGGCTTATGGTGACCCCAGCAAGGAACTTTCAAGGCAAGTCAGAAGCAGAGGTGGTTTGCCATTGGCTTCCTCTGCAAAGGCTCCCTTGGTGGTCTCCCATCCAAGTACTCACCCTACTTAGCTTCCGAGATCTGACAAGATCGGGCTATACTACACAATTCCACATCCCCATTGCATTGATAATGTTATAAAAATGTAAAGGGCCCATGCTTTTGCATTCATTGGACAGAATACTGGAAAAAAATGTGGAAAAGATTTGTTTCCTAGAGAATTATTGGATAGAATATCATCTGCATGTTTTCTCATATATCTCCATAAGAAGGGAAGAAAGTTGCTTAATGGAAACATGGCATTTGATAAGGGGGCCTTGGATATCATGGGGGGGGCGCAAGCCCCTGGTGGACCCTTTGGGATCACACCCCTGCTTCTTTCCTCCTGCTCATCTTTTGGTTAAATGTCCTCCTCAAATACATCGTTCTACGAGCAGTACTATTCTATCTACCCAAAGATGTAATGGCTGATCCTTTTATGGGAAGCCAAGATTTAATCCAGTAAGTCTGTACGAATCAATATTCTTGTGAAATGACACCATGTTCGAGTTATTTTATGTTATGTTGATGGTTAGCTAATTTTGTAATGGAGACATTTCTTCTAGAAGCAGACATAGTATAATTTAGTGGTAAAAACGTCAATCATTAAGGGTTGTAGGCTTGCAGCGGGGCAGGAAGAGGGCAGATTTATTGATGGAAATGTATCTATATACTCTTTGTGGCACTTTGACCTGAAATATCCATTTTGGTTATAATTTTGTTTTGTGAAAATGACATCAACCGCAATCACTAATGTAAAAATGACACAGGAATGCTTTGTTCATCTTGACCTGATTTAAAAGTCTTGCTGCTGCATCTACAGTAACAGCTATTCAATGGGAAATAAATTAAAGCCCAGAATTTGAGCAGTCTTTCTGCTGCTGGTAAAGAAACACCATAGTGAATGCAAGAGAAACTGGCAGTTTCTCACATGACGCAGGGTAAACCCAGGGCTGTCACCAAGTCAGTAAGACACAGTGCACAGTATGAAACACCTATTGATAAACCTTTGTCTCATTCATGGTTTTAGGGGTGCAGTCCAAATAGGTTCTTCATACTTAAAAATATTTAATGTGTGAGAGAGCCAGTGTGGTATAGTGGTTAGAGACCAGTGTTGGCCTAGGATCTGGGAGCGTTAAGTATGACACTTAACTCGATTTCAGCAAAGTGATTCAGCTTTATTCAGCAACAGCTCAGTCAAACAGAACAGCAAACAGCAAATCAACAGATGCCAAAACAACAGTGGAGCTGGGCTCCTTTTAAACGTTCCCGGCTAATGTAGCCACGCCTATTTACAGATAAGTAACCAATGTGATTACAGCGATAAGAACCAATAGGGTTCGTTCCCTCCACGAGTTTGAGGTTCGTCCTGATAGGACGGTGCTTCTTAGACAACCAATCAGATGTTGAGGATTAGGATCCTTGTCTACGCACGAAGCTTAACATGGGCTTTCAACGGGCAGATTACACTTTGCCGAATACATTACAAGGAGACCCAGGTTTCAAACCCTGCTCTGCCATGGACTTGCCGAGTGACCTTGGAACTGTCACACTCTTTCATCCTAACCTCCCTTCAAATGGAAGGCAGGAGAAAGATGAAAGCCGCTTTGGGTCCCCATTGGGGGGAAAAGGTGGAATATAAATGGAGGATGTAAATAGATTAAAAAAAGGCCTTGAGGGTTTTCTACAGGCATGGAATTGCACCTCATGAGGCTCTTTCCAAAAGAACTCAACCAACAATGGGCTCACTTCCTTTTTTTTTTTTTTTTAAATAGTCTTGGATTTTTAAAAAAATAATCTTGGATTTTTATTCCAGGGAAAACTGAATTTTCATGAGTTTGGGGGTTCGGCTCAAGATTTGCATGTTGGAAGAGGAAGTTTACTTTCATCACACAGGCTTTTCATGGCAGTTTTACTCTGTCCTTTCTGATCTGTTTTTATGGTCTATTTCCTGCCTGGTGGTTCTTTTATGACTTGTTCTGAGATTGTTCCATGCTGGTTTTATAATGGTTGTGTTGCTGATGGGGTTAGTGCTTAGTCTTGTTTTATTATTTGATGGTTTTACTGGGGCACAGCACCGTGCTTACTTTTTATTGTTACTTGGCTTCAACAGGGCTCAAACGGGGTTGCCAACCTCCAGGTGGAGTTAGAACAGTCAGGACTTACAGTGCACAAGGAGTGAAAAAGCAAACACAAACACTGTCATATCTTATTGTAAGTGCAAATTAATTGACCAGTTTCAATATAACCAGATTCGTAAAGGACCACAATTGTTTGAAACATTCACAAAGTCCATCAAATAGGAAGTTCAATATGCAATTCTTTTGTTAATTTCACAACAAAAAATTTTCTTAGAAACCATGCGGCTTTGTAATGCGACAATGGACAGATCCAGGTGGAGACTGGAGTTTTCCTGGACTTACGACCAGTATCCAGACTACTGGGATCCATTCCCCTGGATAACATGGATGGTCTGGAGAATAGATTCTATGGCATCACATCCCAGCTGAGGTCTTTCTCCTCCTCAAGCCCCTCCCCTCCCTAGGCTCTACCGCCCAAATCCTGCAGTTGGCAACCCTTGTTTCAGAAGAGGTGATGTATGCATTTTCCCAAATAACTAACATATCTAGTGGCTGAACATACAGCGCAAAACCTGAAAGCATCCCTCTGCTTCTTGTTGACGTGACGTCCTCTGTGTTAGTTACAGAGCCAGTTTGGTGTAGTGGTTAAGTGTGCGGACTCTAATCTGGGAGAACCGGCTTTGATTCCCCACTTCTCCACTTGCAGCTGTTGGATGACCTTGGGCAAGCCATAGTTCCATCAGAGCTGTTCTCTCAAGGACAGCTCTGGAAAGAGCTCTCTCAGCCCCACCTACCTCACAGGGTGTCTGTTGTGGGGAGGGGAAGGGAAAGGAGTTTGTAAACTGCTCTGAGACTCTGAGTGAAGGGAGGGGTATAAATCCAATCTCCTCCTCCTTCTTCTTCATTTGTCTTTGAGCAAACACCTCCCAGGCCTGGTTTGTTTACATTCCAAGGAAGACCCTGAGCTAGAGTTGCCAGCCTTCAAGGGGTGCTTAGAGAGCTCCCAGAATTACAACTGATCTCTGGACTACAGGGATTCTTTTCCCTGGAGAAAATGGCTGCTTTGGAGGGTGGACTGTATGACATTACACCTTGACCCATTAGTCCCCTCCCTAAACCCCACCCTTCTAGGCACCACCCCCACAACTTCAAGAATTTCCCGATCCTGAGCTAGCTCACATACCAAAGTTCGAGGAAGTTCCTGGTGATGGAAAGTGCCTTCAAGTCACAGCTGACCCCGTAGGGCTATCAGGGCAAGAGACTTCAGAGGGGGTTTGCTGCTGCCTGCCTCTTCACAGCAACCCTGGACTTCCTTAGTAGTCTCTCATCCAAATACTAACAGGAGGGCTGATCCTGCTTCACTTCCGAGATCTGATGTGATCAGGCTAGCCTGGGCCACCATAAACCATAGTAATAAAGGTGATACACTTCGCTATCATCAACAACATCCATCAACGAGGGAAGCTAAATGAGGGAGACAAACATTCATAATATCTATCCATCCGTCCATCCGTCCGTCCGTCCATCCATCCATCCATCCATCCATCCGTCCGTCCGTCCGTCCATCCGTCCGTCCGTCCGTCCGTCCGTCTGTCTGTCTGTCTGTCCATCCGTCTATCTTATCATCTGTCTGTCTGTCTGTCTATCTTCATCATCACCAGCTACCTACCTACCTACCTATACCTTGCCCTTCTCCCAGTGGGAGAGGCTGGGTCAACATATGCAACTGAATGAAGCAGTGGAGTGTCAGCCCATAAAACAAAATCCCTTGCAAGCCTGGAGAGAGGTTCTAATCCCCTCTCCTCCTGCAGATCTAGATAAAAGCTGAAGGGAACTTTTAACCTAAATAACCTTCCCCCCAACATCTAGCCTAACAGAGTTCTGGAGAACTCAAAAGCTTGCATATAATTTTGTGCCAAAACTCAGACTTGCAAGCCCGTCCCCTTAGTCCAGATACACAAGGGCTGGCTAAGGTTCAACAGTGGTAGGGAGGTACTCTGGTAATTAAAATGGTTGTTATACAAGGCTGTATGTGTTTGAGGTGGTGCTCAGAGTGTATGATAGTCATGTGCAATGCTCCCTCTAAGCTGTGGAGTCTTGTGAGCAAAAATTCTACTTTGTGAGCTTACTGGCATTAAAGTTGTTAGCAAGCAATTTGGCTACTGCATAAATTAGTTTGCTCTGGAGCCATCCTTCCTGAGCGAAGACAAAAATGTGTGAGCCAGAGGCTAAAAAACTGTGAGCTAGCTCACACTAACTCATCTTGAAGGGAACACTGGTCATGTGACTACTTTGGTTGATTTGGAATTGCAAATGTGGCTCTCCATGATCCATGGAGTGAGTGTGTATGAGTTATTTGCCAGCAAGGTGCTTCCAGCTTAAGGCAACTCTATGAATTAATGACCTCCAAAATGTAGTATCATTAATCAAAATGTAGTATCTTTCTTGGTTGCCATTCCGCCTGCAGCACCGGGGGAACCCCCTGATTTGGGGGGCTTCAGCCCACCTCTGGCCAGCTGGCTGGTGGGGGAAGCCCCACCTGCAAACAGGGATGTTGCCACATGACATCTCTGACACAATGACATCACCTGGAAGTGATGTCATAGCACCAGGGATGTTGCATGGAGATGCTCTGGTATTTGGGAAACTCTGTGGTTTTGAGGTCGAAAAAACCCATAGAGTTTGCCCAAATACCAGAGCGTCCCCTGTGTGACACCCCCAGCTTGATGATGTCACTTCCTGGAGATATCATCACATTGGGGGCTTCCCTGCCTACCTTCAGAACACCCCCCCCCAACTCCTCTGCTCCAGCAAAGGTAACACCTAGTAACCCTAGGTCTTGTAAACTGAGGTCCATGGTTTCCTTGATTGAAACAACCAATCTCATGTTGGGCCTTCTGCTTTTCCTGTTGCCTTCAACTTTTCCTAGCATTATTGTCTTTTCCACTGAGTCTTGTCTTCTCAGTGAGTTATTATCACTGTTATTTATTTTTTTGAAAAGTGTTTAGCATCTTGAAAAGATGGTGTTAAAAAGCAGTATGTAAATTAGGCAAATGAATAATAAAATGAGGAAATTGAGGGGGGAATCAGAAGTGAAAATGAATGTTTGAGGGCTTTATTGAAGGGGAAATTGTTTGGGGGATATGGGAAAGTAACGGATAGTTGGGGAAAATATCAGACAGATATGAATTTTGGGGCAGCAAAGGTGGGAGGAAAATATATATGTAATGAGAGAAAATATTTCCAACCATTATGGAGCAGATGAGTGGTAATATTATGTTTGGCTGTAGAACGAGTTCATCGGAATCCTGTCTAGGCCATGTGGAGCTCCACAAAGGAAGAAAGGCAAGATATAAACACGAGAAATGAAAATAGCCATTTAACTGACTCCTAAAATGGGGTGTCTCCTCAAACCAGTCTAGCATTCTAAGATCAGTCAGCTAGAACCTTCTAGAAAATCACAAGCAGGTTATGACGTAAGCAGCCTGAGGTAAGCACTTGGAAGTTCCACTGATTTCACTGGGAGTGTCAAAACAGCACCCATGCTCAAGAGGCTTAAATTTAAAGTGCATTCTGTAGAATGCTGTTTGCCCCCAGCTCCGGTATTCAGTGACATACTTCTTTGTAACATGGCAAAAGCCATTGATAGACTTATCCTTCATGACTTGACTGATCCATTTTTCAAGCCATGTAAGTTAATGGACTTCACCATACCTTTGTAGTAGCGAATTCTAAGAGTTACTTACATGTTGTGTGATATACCTTTCCCTTCCTTCTTTTCCCCACTCTACATCATTAAAACGTTTCTTGAGAAGTCTGGATTTCCAGTGAATTCCGGTAACTTTTAATGCACTCATGTTCTTTACAGACAAATGAAGTGAGGGGAGAGGAACAGGAAATAGGAAGGAGACATACCATGTTCATTTTCAGTCAAAGTTACCAATGGGCTAACTGATTTTTTTTTTTTTAAGAGAGAGACAGAGAGAGAAGGAAACCCGGACACACTTGTTGGCCCCTCCCCCTCCCCCTAAAATTGCCATTTTAGCTCAGCTGTTTTGCATGGCTTAATATCTCCACAGTATCTCATTCACACTGCTCGTAAAAGATCACATCACAAAAGTGCCTGGAAAATAAAATTTCATTGAAAGGGGACCCATCAAGTTTAAATGGAGGTTTATATTGCGGCATTATGAGAATACAGCTCGCCCATTTGCAACTCCCATGGCGGAAAGTGAAACTCCAAACAATTAAAGCCGCACAGACATCCTGTCGTGAAAGGTTGCAAGCTTTTTAAAAAGCTGCTGCGACCTCTCTTTGCTGGGCCTGTTCTTTGTTTAATTTAATGCCTTTATTAGCCGGCAAAATCTTGTTTCCCTCATCATCCATTCAACGAGTACTGAATGATGAATGTACGTATGCATACACACACATATATGTATAATTTAAATTTATAATTATGTCTATTGTAATAACTTTATGTGGACATTTTATATATATAATTTTTATGATAATATGCATTAATGTGTGCATATGATGGGGGATTTCAGGCTCTTCTTTACTTTTTGATAATCTTTCACTAAGTTAGAGTAGAAGAAGAGGAAGAAGTTTGTTTTCATACCCTGCTTTTCTCTACTCTGAGGAGTCTCAGAGTGGCTTACAATCTCCTTTCCTTCCCCTCCCCACAACAGGAACCTTGTGAGGTTGGTGGGGCTGAGAGATTTCTGAGAGAACTGCAACTGGCCCAAGGTCTCCCAGCTGGCATCGTGTGGAGGAGAGGGGAATCAAACACAGTTCTCCAGATTAGAGTCCACCCCTCATAACCACTACACCATGCTGGCTCTCAGAAGTGACATCCTCATGGAAGTTCCATTTCAGATTTCACTCTGTGTTCAGGTGCATAGCCAGGTTGAACTGCAGCATAAGAAGAGCAAGATTCACGTCCATAGTACTGAAAACACCATCAAGATGTCCAGGGTATAAGCTTTTGAGAGTCTGATGGGAGCTTTAGAAAAGAGTCAGATACCTGAAGCAGTGAGCAGTGACCCACAAAAGCTCATACCCTACCACAAATTGTGTTAGTCCTTAAGGTGCTATTCTTTTGTTTACCGCTAGAGACAGACTAAAATGGCTACCCGTCTTGATCTAACGGATGGGAGTTTTGACTCTTAAAAGCTTATATCCTGGAGATCTTGTCGGACTTTCAGTGTGACTGGACTTCAATTTTGCTTAGTCTGTTTGTTGACATTAAGATCCAGGGCAAGCTACAGAAGTCTGCTTCAAATATATTGAGGATTAGATAAGGAATAAAGAATAGTGGCTTGGATCCAGCCAAACTTTTCACTCAAGTCTTTGCCCTATCCCCCTACTCACTGAAGTGCATGCCCCACGTGACTTTTGTATATGCAAATCCCATTATCCCCAGCGTATAAGAGCAAACCCTGTTTGGTGTAGTGGTTAAGCGCGCGGACTCTTATCTGGGAGAACCGGGTTTGATTCCCCACTCCTCCACTTGCACCTGCTGATGTGACCTTGGGTCAGTCACAAGCTCTGGCACAGCTGTTCTCTCAAGGACAGTTTCTGTCAGAAGTTCTCTCAGCCCCACCTACCTCACAGGGTGTCTGTTGTGGGGAGGGGAAGGGAAAGGAGTTTGTAAGCCACTCTGAGACGCCCTTGGGCAGTGAAGGGTGGGGTATAAATCCAATCTCCTCTTCTTCTTCTTCTTTTTCACTACCAGAAAACCCAGCTGGATCCAACCCATAGTATTTTCAAAACTTTTGCTGTAGTACCTCATAATTACTATTGCCTTGAGGTCCGCAGAGAATCCGCTCTCTCAAAAACTCTCCTGCTTTCTGTCACACAAGCACACTCTTCCTCCCACATGGGGCATTTCTGCCTTTGGTGTACAAACTTAGTACACGGACTCATGTAATGGCTGATACCAACAGCCATTTGAGGCTCAGGCTTGCAGTGAAGGAGAGGAGAACTGCTGCTCTCAGCTCCTCAGATGAAGGTCAGGATAACATGAGGTTGAGAGATATTCAGAGATATCACATACAGTCCAGATATCACACAAAACCATGGCCTAATTAAACCAATTCTAGTTAGCGTGATAGTCTGAATGTGGACCCCTTCACTAATTATCATCAGTTATGGTCCATCAAGGCAGAATCTGAAGACAGGATCTTAACTTGGTTTTTATTAATGACAGATAATCTGAACGATTTTTTTTCTTGGCGTTTGAACGCAGACATGCTGTTTTAATCCCTAGATTAATCCTGGCCCTCTCTTTGGCTACGGAAAGAAGAGAATGAAGCCAGCGTCTGTCAAGGCAAACGAGGATCTGAGTGATGGTCTGTGAGCCGAATCCTGGTTTCACAAACTAACCATAGTTCAAATAAACCATGCTTTCATGCGATGTCTGAAGTGAGCCAGGCAGTGGGAGATTTGTGAATGGACCTCTTGCGGTTGTTAAAGATGCTCATAGTGGCCATGAATTAGGAGGTAATTGAATCAGGGCTGCAGTGCTGCAGGAGGGACATTAACTTTTCCCTCAGATCATTTTCCCAATTTAAATCTCTCCCTCTCTCTCTCACACATGTACGTGTAGCAGAAGTACTATTTGTAACACGTGAGAGAAGGAATAGGGTATCTATGTGAAACTTCTGTTTTTTCCCCATAATGGGAGAAATAACAGCTCTCAGGGGAATGGTTTAAGTCAGGGAAATGGCTTGAAGGAAAGGATGAGGCCTCCGCTTTTAGGGTTGCCACTGTTAGGCACAAAAATGGCCCAGGACCATAGGAGACAATCTTGGCAAACACCAGGAGATTTTGAGGGTGGTGCCTGAGGAGGGTGCAGTTTGGGTGGATGCGACAGTACTTCTGGATGACCCTGAAGGAATTTCTCCTGATCTCTATGGTAAAGACTATAGAGATACAGGTAAATTCCTAGAGTGTCACTATGGAGGTAATCTTCTAGTCTGTTCCCTCTCATTTCTCAATAATTTAAGGGTAGGGGATTGGGGCTGAGGGAGGGCAAATGGCAACCCTAGATTAGTAGCTGCATCTAGTTTGGTTTCAGTGTATAGAACCACCAGTGAGTAAGCTAGTAAAAGAAATATGTTTTCCTGAGGCAACACAGGTTGTTTGTAAAATGAATGTCTGTGACTACATCCCTTCCCCATGATGGTGGCTGTTGATCCTTGAGCAATAAGCCACTCCTGACACATAAAGTTGCCAACTCCAGTTTGGGAAATTCTTGGAGAGCTGGAGGCAGAGATTAGGGAGGGTGGAGTCTGGGGAAGGGAAGGAACTCAGTCAGAATGTGAGCTCCCTCCAAGGGTATTGATCTCTGTTGTCTGAAGATAAACTGTAATTCTGGGAGATATCCAGGCCCCAACTGGGGTTGGCAGCCCTATGTCACAGACACGTTCCTCTTCCTGTTCCACAGCCCACTGGCACTTCCTGTCTTTTATGTCCTGGAATGAGAAACTCCACAGAGCAGAAAGATGCATATTGGATAGTAGGGTTGCCAACCGACCTTAAGACCCAGAATTACATGTTTTCTGACTTTTACACTACGAAGATCAGTGGATCTCCTGCTAGTGTGTGCTAATCAGAGATAGGGTAAATTGAGTCCCTGTTGGAAAGGAGGGGTTATGTCCTTCTCTGCCACCAAGTCCTTGATATGGGGAAGGGCACCAATCAAAAGGAGGTTTGTTTATTGCGGAAGGGCTGTGGTTCAGTAATAGACCAGCTGCTTGGTGTGCAGAAGGTCCCTGGTTCAATCCACAGCCTCTCCAGTTCAAAAGAATCTGGCAGTAGGTGATCTGTAAGACCTCTGCCTGAGATCCTGGAGAGCTGCTGCCAGTCTGAGTAGACAATATTGACTGTGATAGACCAGTATAAGGCAGCCTCATGTGTAGGGCAGCACTGAACCATTCAAGCAACATCCTTCTGTCAGGGTAGTAAACCTGAAGATCTGGTTTAATGTGTCCATTGCTCCCCTTTCGGCATCATCTCACATGCTTTTGTTGAAATATTCTTTCTCCTAAGCAGGAGACAGACATTTCTCTCTGAGAATTAGCAGTTGGGGGGGGGAACCTTGGCAATGAGAATTAACCTTGATTACTACAGCAATTTACTAATCAAAACTGGAGACCTGCTAATCAAGCCTGAATTACCAGCTGCCTAACATAACCAAAATTGAACATTTGGTAAACAAGGGTCTTATTTTGCGGCGGGAAGACTATCTGGCACACTGTCCTGTTTATTTTCTGTGTTCATTGGTAGCCTGCAGTCCTTTTGAAATCCAAAGTTATGGAAACTTAATGGTGAAGTGGCGCCCGTCAGCCAAGATTGTGCACAAAAGACAGGCACCAGTGGGCAGAGCTGGAGGTGCCAAGAAACTGGGCAAGTTCCTAATATCAGGGAAACAGCTCGACTTCCACCCAGTAAAAGCAGAGGCAGTCTGTGTAATCATGTGAAGGGCTCCAGATGATGTATCAACGCATATGTATTTGTAGTATTTACAAACTGCCAAAGCTGTAGGTAGGCATTTACCCACCCCCATTCTCAGTCCCACATCCACATTTGAGAAACAGGAGAAAAATTGTGATGGTGGAGGGAATGATACTGATGATGATGTTCGAGGAACTTTCTAGGATTCCTAGAGCATTGGCCGGAAATGACATCAGGTCCATTGGCCCGCCACCCAGAAGTGACGTCACATCCTCCAAGCCACTCTAGGAATTCCTCCAAAACCATAGAGATTGTGGAAATCTCTAGAGTATCACCAGGAAGTGATGTCACATTCCATGAACTACCACCGTCCCCAGGCACTGCCCTCTAAACCTTCTGGCATTTGCCAGTGCAGGGCTGGCAATCCTAGCACGTGGGCTGGGCATATGTGTTTCCTGTGTGCCATTGTCGAAATAGCTCGGGAACAGGAAGCAGCACACATCCAGAGTCTCCTTTCAACTTATCCTTGGACCCAGCTCATTCTTGAGTTCTTGACATGACTGTGTAGGAGAAAGCTAATAACTGAAAGCAGTGTGCATCTTCCTGTTGCAAAACTGCTGCAAAGCAGCTTGAAGTCAGAAGTGCCAGCACAACACATCCTGCCCTGCTTTAAGTACACTGCTAAGAAACAGAGTCAGACCCAACAACTGTTCTTGTTTACACTGAGTCACCTTTTTCAGTAAGCTTATTACTAAAAGACCATTTTATTTAATTTATTTGATTTATATGTGCTGCTTCATAGTAGAGCCCTCAAAATGGTTTACAATCCCAAAACAATAAAAAAGCCAGTAAAAGTCAGTTATGTAATTGCGTAAATAACAGCTATAATGGTATCAAAAAAACCAAGATATACAGCAGGTTGGTGGTTATTTTTATTGACCTGCTGATTTACTGCTGCCTGCTGGGTAACGGCTAATGCTTTTCAATTGTTTTAATTGCTGTTTTTTAAACTCTTATGCATTTCTAAATGGCAAATCAAATATTGAAGTTGAAGAAAGGAAGAGAGAAAAGTTTCGGCTGGGTGCATCTTAAACATTTGAAAACAAAACAAAATTAAACAATATCTGGGAGCACAGAAGTGGAATGCGAAGAAGGCCAACAAATACCAATAAATGTCCTGTCCCCCCCCCCAATTTAATAAAAGACAGCAGGACTCATACAAAAGGAAGAAGAGGAATGAGATGCTAGAAATGCCTGAGTTAAGTATAAAAGGAAGTGGACGTCGGCAGAGGGAGAACGAAGGGAAGGAGAATAAAGAGAAGGGGAAGCTTTTAGAAAAGTGGATTCTATTTGTAGGTGTCACTTCCGATGTTTTATTGCCTGTCGTTGGCAAACGTCCCGCAATTCCATAACCCGAGGGACTGAAATGACAGCCGTTTACCACAGAATGCTGTTGATGTGACTTGGGTCCAGTTGCACTTTTCCTACCGGTAGCCACTGTCGCTCTGTTGTGTTTCCCAACGAGGCTTTCCAGAGCAGCTGATCCTTAGTGATCAGGGATTGTTCCCCGATTCTGGTTCTGAGCCTTAAGGTAGGGTTGCTAACCTCCAGTTGATGACTGGGGATCTCCTGGGGTTACAACTGATCTCCAGGTGACAGGGATGAGTTCCCCTGGAGCAAATGGCCACCTTGGAAGGTGGACTCGTGGGTTAGGGTTTTGTAAATTTGTAGCGGCCGATGGCTAATTACAATAAACTAAACTAGAACAGTAAAAAAACAACAACCTGAACTCTAGGGCATTATACCCCACTGAAGTCCCTCCCCTCCTCAGGCTCCACCCCCAAAATCCCCAGGTATTTCCCAACCCAGAGCTGGCAAATCTATCTCAAGCAGAGATTCCGTTCCATTCAAGCAGACTGGATGCCCACCAGTTGCTCCGGTCTCCAGGGAATTGCTGTCAGCCTCTTGCCTTTTAACAAGAATCTTTTGGGGTGCAGTTTAAGGAAACCATACCGCACACAGGTGGGAAATAGATTTATTCTGATTTCTGTTCCCAAAATCTACACCGGAGAGGAGGGATCTTGACTCTAAGTGTGCCTTCATCAATGCTTGTGTGTAAATACAGGCTGCTTCTCTTTCGCCCACCGCCAGATCACAACCGTTGCTGAAATGTGTTTTGAGTTGCTACTATTCTGCCATAAGTAGCCCTTCTTTAGCATCTCATAGAATCATAGAATCGTAGAATGTTAGAGTTGGAAGGGAGCTTGCAGGCCACCTAGTCCAACCCCCTGCACTCTGCAGGAACACAGCCGAAACCCCTACATACCTACAACATACCCAAAAGATGGTTGTCCAGTCTCCTCTTGAAAACGTCCAGCGAAGGAGCATCCACCACCTCCCGAGGCAGTCTGTTCCACTGCTCAACCACTCTTACAGTCAGGAAGTTTCTCCTGATATTAAAGCCGGTAACGACTCCCTTGTAATTTCCACCCATTAGATCTAGTCTTGCAATCCGGAGCAAGAGAGAATAGATCCACTCCATCTTCTACATGACAGCCCTTCAAATACTTGAAGACTGCAATCATGTCCCCTCTAAACCTTCTCTTTCCCAGGCTAAACATACCCAACTCCCTCAGCCTTTCCTCATAAGACTTGGACTCCAACCCTCTCACCATCCTGGTCGCCCTCCTCTGGACCCACTCGAGTTTGTCCTGTTAAAAGGTTCTGAGGCAGCAGGTAGGTAGAAGAAACCTTTCTCTGCCTCAGATCCTGGAGAGCTTCTGTCAGTCAGAATGGATCAGACTGAGCTATATAGACCAATGGTCCATTAGCACACACTACAGGAAACTACAAGTTCTTAAGCCCTATCTGTCCCCTCCCCATCACTAGCTCTCAGAATTCAGTCAGCATTGAATGCTGGGCATTTGAGGGGTGTCTCCCCCCTGCGTCTTATTTTTTTAATGTACAAGTGTTTTCTTTGCAATCTTCCAAGTATGGAGAAAGCCTCGTTCCACTGCCTTTGTGATAGACGTTTGACTATGAAGATTGCTAATAGAAGGAATAAGCTGGCAGCCTGTGCAGAACTGCAGGAAGGGGAGAGAACAGTTTAGAAATCCCATTCCTCTCTCCCGTCTTCCTCTCCATGACTGTAGAGGTTCTCAGATGCTTGAGTAGTCTCTTTCCCCACTTCTCCCTGTTTTCGGCTGCTCTCAATATTCTGTCTCCTTGGAGCATATTCAGTCCTGATCATGTTGTCTGGGTTTTTGTTGTTGCTGCTGTCCTTGTTCTCTTTTGGTTTATTTACAACAGGGGTACCCAACTTTTTTGACCCCGTGGGCACCTTTGGTATTGGAAAAGAGGATGGTGGGCACGGTCACAAAATGGCTGTCGTAGGAGGCAAAGAAAAGGGAGTGTGCAAACACATATAGAAGAGAAGAAGAAGAGTTTGGATTTATACCCCGCTCTTCACTGCCCAAAGGCGTCTCAGAGCGGCTTACAAACTCCTTTCCCTTCCTCTCCCCACAACAGACACCCTGTGAGGTAGGTGGGGCTGAGAGAACTCTAACACAAACTGTCCTTGAGAGAACAGCTGCGCCAGAGCTTGTGACTGACCCAAGGTCACATCAGCAGGTGCAAGTGGAGGAGTGGGGAATCAAACCCGGTTCTCCCAGATAAGAGTCCGCACACTTAACCACTACACCAATATACACACAAACCAGAGGAGGGAAGTGGGGAGGGAGTCCAGGTCTCCACCCACTCTGCCCATCAATTCTCAGCTGGGTAGCAGGGGGAGAATAGCTGGGGAAATGGCCATTGCACCAGTGGAGTAATGTCACTTTCAGCAAATACTGGGAAGTGACTTCTGTATATCAGCATTATGCTCTAGGATTCACCCCAAAGTCTATGATTTTACCATAGACTTTGGGGTGAATCCTAGAACATAGTGTTGGTGTGGAGATGACACTTATCGGTATTCACAAGCGGTGCACAGCATTGTTCCTCCCAGGGCTATTTTGGGGCAGGAACGCACAGGAACGGAGTTCTGGCTGGCTCCTGAGTTGGCCACGCCCAGCAGGAACTCATGAGCATAATAGGCCACACCCAACAGCAGCAACTCATTAGGGCTGTGTGGCCTAACATACAAAGGAGTTCCTGCGCCAAAAAAAGCCCTGGGTTTTGACAACAAACAAGGTAAACAGAATATGAAGCATAAGGTAGGCGTGGCTGGATGACCACACTTCTTCTAACATGGGGGTGTGGCCTAATATGCTAATGAGTTTCTGCTGTTGGGTGCGGCCTATTATGCTAATAAGTTCCTGCTGGGCTTTTTCTACAAAAAAGCCCTGGTTCCTCCTGTTCCCATCCCCACACTCCCGGTGGTTGCCAGCCAATGTCTGGGCAGTCTAGGGACATGGAATAACACAGAGAGAAGATGACTGGGGTGGAAACAATAACACACATGCACATTCAAAGACACCAGTGAGAGAAAGGTATGGGACCCTTTATTTGTATGAGGGGAGCTGATCACAGGCCTCTGTTATGTATTGGGGCTGGAACATTCCAGGACTGTTTTCACCAGAGACTGGTTGAACTTAGATCACTAGAACAATAGCCCAGCAGGACTCTGGAGGTAACCAATGAGGAAGTTATGGGTCTGACAATAGCCTATCATTAGTAGTTGTTTGGGGAAGTGGGTGGTGTTTGCATGCTATTTAAACAGGGCTATCACCCTGGGTCTTTGCATTGTTCTGGCTGAATCACTAATAAAGCAGAGCTGATCCCTAGGCTTGGGGTCAGACCATCCATATTTAACACCCTCCCTTCACACTGGCCTCATCCACTTCCCTGAAACTCACGGCGAGTGCCAGGGGAAGGGCTGATGGGCACCAGTGGGCTCCAGGTTGGGGAACGTTGTATCTGTATCGGTGGATGCCTCCAAGTATATAGAGGTTTCTACCTTGTCTGTGTTTAGCAGACCGAGAAGATCCTTCTTATTTGTATGCAATGTGGCAAGCAATGCTCCTTTATTGTAAAAAATATGAAGTCCTGCTGGCCAATTTGGAGTGGACCCCTTAGGTTTCTGAGGTCCTGGCAAAAAAATAATAGTCTAAGTGCTGTCGTCCTGATCTGGCAAGTCATCTCTTGTGTTCTAGTATTCTTATGCAACCAGGATCACTTAAGAAAAACTACGTGTGTCTTCAGTGTTAAGGACATCTCTGAATGTGCACTCTTCCTTTCTAAATTTAAAACCTGTTAGAAGCCCATGGTAATTTGAACAACAAAACAAAGTTGATATCCTGAGACTGAAGGAATGACTCTGCTTTAGGATACCACTGGAAATTTCTTATGTCAATAGGGTTGCTATTCCCCCAGTGATGCTGGGAAAACCCTCAATTTTCAGGGCTTCAGCCCACCACCGGCCAGCGGGGGAAAACCCATCCCTAAACAGGGATGTTGCCACACAACATCCCCAATGCGATGATGTCACCGAGAACTGACGTCATCGCCATTGCATGGAGGACGCTCTGGTATTTGGGCAAACTCTGTGGTTTTGAGGTCAAAAAACACCATAGAGTTTGACCAAATACCAGAGCATCCTCCATGCAATGTCCCCAGTGTGATGATGTTACTTCTGGGTGATGTCATTGTGTCGGGGACATCATGCGACATCCCCACCCACCCCCAGAATGCCCCCCAAAGTCCCCCACTCCGGCCAAGGTAAGACCTGGCAACCCTATAAGTCAAAGAACTCTAAGCTGGTCTCTTCACAAGATCAAGAGCCGTGATATTCTGTCTCTAATTTTCCACCTGTCCCCCACGCTCCCTCTCAGGATTGAACGACATATGACAGTTGTCTATTTATCTGGGGTTTGTGCCTTCATTTCCCTTCTCCTATAATAAATACTTATCTTGTCTCATGGTTCCTGCCGCAGGTTGTTCTCCTTAGCCCACTTTGACGTGCTTCCTTTAGCTGAGCTAACTGGTAGATTTAAGGGGATTGCCTGTGAGCTGAGGTTACATCCCTGTGGAGCTCAGGTTGTTGAATCTATTACACATTTTCTGTTTCCCTCTAAGATGTATGCTGAACAAAGAGCTGATATGTTAGCCCCTCTTATGGCTATCTTTCCAGCCTGCTCGGTGGATTACCATCTGTTAAACCTCCTTTCGAGGTCTGACAAGAGGACTACAAAAAAAGTGGCAAAATGAATCCCATGGGCACTGAAACACCATGACCAAATCCTGAAACTATGCTGACTGATTGGCTTCAGAGGACTGACCTAATTCTGATAGCAGACTTACTGATATTTTAGTTAACATTGAACTTTTGATTCTGAGCTATCTTGCTGAATGTTTGTATTAGGCCCAACCTGGGCAAGTCCAACAAGCCATTGTGCTTTATGGACTATTTATTGAGAATAATGTCTGAGAATGTTATGCCATGGATGATTGCCTGATCTAACTATAGCCCCTGGAGGGGGCTGCTACTTAGACTGGGAAAACATCTTATTCATTTACTTCATTTATACCTTGCCTTTTTCCCGAAAGGGAGCCCAAAGTGGCTTACATTGTTCTCCCCTCTTCTGTTTTATCTTCACAACAGCCCTGTGAGGTAGGTTAGGCTATGTGTGTGTGACTCACTCAAGGTTGCCCAGCAAACTGCCATGAGTGAGGATTTGAACCTGGGTCTCCCAGGTCCTACACTGACACTCTAGTTACTAAACACTGCACCACATTGATTTATGGCTGCGTTTTTCCACTGTGGAGCACCTAACAACTTCAGTATTTGTGGCATATCATAGCCTATTTACTTCTGAACCACAAAGTATAGTTTCTTCACTTCCCTCCAAACCAAGATTTCAAATTATGGTTTAATCCTGGCCTGGAGTACAGAGGACAGCTGTAGTCCGTGGTTCAGAGACAAAATGATGAACTGTGATTCTCAGCCATTTCACTAAGTTCTCATGTCCCCCATCTATCCAGTCAACAGACACGCTCTGGGAATTCCCAGATGCACATGAGCCCAATTCAGATTGGGACTGTGGCATGTACATGAGGAAGGGGGCTTAAACCTTCCACCAGCACCCTTTCCCTGATCTGAAATGGACATGTGGAGCCATTGTTTGCCCCACTGGAGAAATTTATGCATAGGCCATTGGTAACCGTGCATCAGTGTATTTGTGTACCATTAGTACATGGGTAGCCTCTCAGTGCTATGACCTGGATGGCCAAAGTTAGCCTGATCTCATCAGATTGTGGAAGCTAAGCAGGGTTGGCCCTGGTTAGTACTTGAATGGGAGACCACCGAGGAATTCCAAGGTTGCGGTGCAGAAGCAGGCATGGCAAACCATCTCTGGCTGCAGTCACATGTGCCATTCGAAGTGGAGGGGAAGTGAGGCTATTCCTTCTGGAGGAATTTGCAGTTGCAAGATCACACCTCCCTTGTAGGTGCAGCTGGAGCCCATCACTGTGTGATCAGATGCAACTGTGGGTGAGTTGGGGTTTTGTTTTGTTTTTGGCTATTTGTTTCCCATGTGTATAAACAAGGAATTGCACTTCCACACTGAGGGCTCCCTATGGAGTATGCAATTGTGCACATACTGCGAGGGAGGGGGGAACAGCACCAAGCCAAGATGGTCTGATTGGACCATCCTGACAGCCTGAGAGCATGCTTGCACAATCAGACTGGAGAAAGTCCATCTATGTGTCAGAGTCCTGCAGCAATCAGTCCCCACAACTTTCTTTCCAAAGAAAGACCAACATGTGAGGAAGGGGGCTTAAACCTTCCCCCAGCTCCCTTTTCCTGACCTGGAATGGACTTGTGGAGCCATTGTTTGCCCCACTGGAGAAAGACCAACTCTCTGGGCCACCTAGAGTCAGGCAAAGACAGAGACAATGCACCCACAGCCAGCATCCCCCTCCTCAGCCATGGCAGCTGCATAGCTGACACCATGGCCCATCAGAACCCGTTTACTACCGGACTCTCCCCAGTATCTTTTAACTCTGCTTCTGTGGCGGAGCAGCATGGGTTGCCAACAACTGCAGGATACTTCCCAGATGTTGCTGTCTGATCGCTCCCTTTAGATCCATCAGGCATTCGCACCTACATCGAATCTAAAGGTGTGTGTGATCACAGCCTCTGTTCATCTCCTGCCTTGAAAACTCTTATAGGGGTTGCCATATGTTCACGGCAACTTGATGGCGCTTTCCACCAGCAGCAGCCTATCAGTACCCATAGATTTCCTCAATGGGGCCGGTAATGGCTCTCGAGAGCCATTGCAGGTTGGAAAACAGCATGGGGCTTAAGGTCTCTTTCCCTAAGTGACAATGGATTGGTTTTGGCTTGCTTGTTGCATTGGGGATTTATAGCCCACCACATGTGTCCACAGAAACTTCAGAGCAACTTTTTACCACTCAGTGTAAAATGGTACTAAAAGTATACTAAAACAAGATCTAAAAAGAGGCATTTTAAAAAGCCTTGAAAACATTGAATTAGAACATTTTGATTTCTTTTTCCAAAAAGGGGAGTTGACAACATGGTTGTAATCTGAAAATGAAACTGAAAACCCCAAATTAATTAAACTAAATCAGTTTAAAGGTGAAGAAGACGTAAAAGAATATAAATCAAACAAACCACAATTACAGGCAGAGTTCAAATTTTCAAAAATGGTTTTCAAGTTTTCAATTTTTTTCCAAAAATGGTTTGTTTGGGGCCTTCTCCACATTTGATTTGTGTGTTATCATTCAGATATTCAGCATCAAACTTATCCCAAATGCTCCCTCCATCCCTGTCTGGAATGCTTAAGTGTAAGGAGGGTAAATTAAAGATGTCCCACATTACTTCTGCAACTCAGGATCCTGTACTTTCCTCTGGTTTATGAACAACCATTGATGTAATTTTTAAAATGTCTTCATATTTAATTTACAGGAGAGATGCAGAGAGAGGTGTTAAACAGGGAACGGAAGGGGATATTAAGGAGAGAAGAAATGTTTGGATGGAGTGGAGACTTTGTCCTTCAGATACCTTTAAGAAAACAGGTCCACAGATAGATATTAGAGTTTCCATTTTGTCTGGTCTATCCAGTACAGGAACAGTTAGAGGAAATGCTTCAACTCAGTTAAACATGGCCGATGTCCAAGATTTTATCTCTCACTGGTATTACTGATGTGATGTTATTTTAAATATATAGAAACAGGTTATGATAGGGCGGGATTTCTGAAACTTTTGTATCAAAAAGAAAGGATTGTAACCTTATGACAGGAGTGCCGCATTACCAAATATGCCTGGAAATGGAAACTTTCCCTCT
This sequence comes from Gekko gecko, assembly GCA_029375565.1. Classification (NCBI taxonomy): domain Eukaryota; kingdom Metazoa; phylum Chordata; class Lepidosauria; order Squamata; family Gekkonidae; genus Gekko; species Gekko gecko. Next base: position 20,333,535 of record JAPDNY010000014.1, on the reverse strand, counting down.
GAAGTTAGTCCAGGGGAACATGAGATTCCCTATATGCATATTAGGGATGCTTATCTTTCCTCTTTTTAAAAAATCTTCTTTTTCCTATCTGTTATTACAAATAGGAATCTTATTTTCCTTCCCCTCTTCCTCCTTTCTCCTTGCTCCTTGCTCCTGTTTGGTGTAGTGGTTAGGAACACAGACTCTAATCTGGGAGAACAAGATTTGGTTCCCCGCTACTCCACATGCAGCTGCAGGTGCAATGGGTCAGTCATAAGTTCTTTCAGAGCTGTTCACTCAAAGGCAGTTCTCTCAGAGCTCTCTCAGCCCCACCTACTTCACCTGGTGTTTGTTATGGGGAGGGGAAGGGAAAGGGATTGTAAACCACTCTGAGACTCCTGAGATAGTGAAGGGCGTGGTATAAATCCAATATCATCATCATCTGCTTCTTCTTCTTCTTCTTCTTCTTCTTCTTCTCTAGGTGGACTGGATGCTGGGATCCGGGCCCGAATTCAGGCCCATAGCTACAGCGGGGCTTTTCAGGGCCTGGCCCCCCAACTTCCTGCCAAGGCCCCCCAACTTCCATCCCCCAGCCTCCCCCCACCAGCTCTCTGGCCCACCCAGAGGACTCCCCACTGCCTCCGCTTCCCCAAGCACGGCTTGCTTCCCTGCGTAGGCAGGCAGAGTGCAAATGCTGCAAAAGCGAGTTTTAAATTTTTTGTTTTATTTTGTGACATCAGTGCTCCCTTATTTATTTAAAGCCCCCCCCCCAATTACAAAATCCTGGCTATGGGCCTGGTCCCAGTTACTACTGTCCAACCACAGTACATCCTGGCCTGGCCTTGTAGAGGTCCAATGGGGCAGCATGAGTGGTCGTTGAATTAATATCTCCCCCACAGCACCTTAGAACAACCTGGGAAATGTCATTCATAGTATCAAGGCAGCTAGGACCATGTTTCCCAGGATGCACAGTGTCTCATATGCATCAGAGAGGGCATCCAAAGTGTCAAGAGAATAGATACTGCTCTTCCTGTGCCAACCCTTTCGCCACATGCCTGGCCAAGCTGGATGGGAAGCACAAGTGGAGGGACCTTGTTGAAAAGGCGACTTCGTGTCAACCGTATGATTAGTGCATATATTGAGACAGGGCATTTTTGTCCATTTGAACTCCAGGGGGCAGTGTCATTTATGCTTTCTAATGTTCAGAGCTTCTTGAAAGCTTCTTTCTGTTCCCCTGCCTCTTCTTGAGCTTTTTTCTGGCTGTAAACGTAGAAGAAGAAGAAGAGGAGGAGGAGGAGGAGATTGGATTAATACCTTGCCTTTCACTACCCAAGGGAGTCTCAGAGCAGCTTACAAACTCCTTTCCCTTCCCCACAACAGACACCCTGTGAGGTAGGTGGGACTGAGAGAGCTCTGACAGAAACTGCTCTTTTTCAAGAACAGCTGTCCTAGAACTATGGCTTGCCCAATGTCATCCAGCAGCTGCAAGTGGAAGTGTGGGGAATCAAACCCGGTTCTCCCAGATTAGAGTCCTTGCACTTAACCACTGCACCAAACTGGCTCTCATCCTGAAGAGCTGTCTGCTCCTGGAGGACCTACAGTTAGTCGGGGCTTCTTGCAGTTCTGTTTTGGCAGTAAGTTTGACTGCAGGAGTCCCCAGACTTTTTGAGCCTATAGGCTCCTTTAGAATTCTGACAGGATGGAGGGCATAAACTACAAAATGGCCACCACAGGACATAGAACTAGCTACAAAATGGATGCCGTAGGAGACACGGCCAACCACAAAATGTCAGAGAGTGAGGTTATGCATGACTCTAAAAGTAACTCTTCAACACTTCAGCAGGAGCTCTGCTTAACTGGATGCTCTTGTGAATGAACATATTGTTTTAAAATATTTTCTTGTATTACCTTCAGTCAAGCAAGGGATATTCCTGTGCTGTGGTAGCAGCTGTGTCAGGACAATTTAAAATCTATCTATCATCCATCTATCCATCTATCCATCTATCCATCTATCCATCTATCCATCTATCCATCTATCCATCTATCCATCCATCCATCCATCCATCCATCCATCCATCCATCCATCCATCCATCCATCCATCCATCCATCCATCTATCTATCTATCTATCTATCTATCTATCTATCTATCTATCTATCTATCTATCTATCTATCTATCTATCTATCTATCTATCTATCTATCTATCTATCTATCTATCTATGAATTTCCAATCAGATTTCCAGTCAGAAGCCCACCCTCACTCCACTCACTTTCTAGCACTACTTGGCAGGCCTCCTTTTTTACTTTTGGCCCCATGTTTCCTTCCCCACCCTGCTGCACAAAGAGCATGGCAACTGGCAAAAAGGGACTGATTGCCATCTGGATTGATTGTTTTATTAGTGCACTGTAATAATTTTATCATGCCGGTTGCATTTTATCTGTTTTACTGCTGTAAATTGCACAGAACCTGCTTGCGGGGTTGGGTGATTTAGAAATCTAATTGATGATGATGATGATGATGATGATGATGATGATGATGATGATGATGATGATCCAAAAAGGTGCTGGCAGGTGCCATAGTGACCATGGGCACCATGTTGAGGAGCCCTGCTTTACAGAATGCAATTCTGCATGTGTGGGGCTGGTTTGTTTCCCCTGCTCTGCTAACACACCTGCTGCTCCACCTGCACAGTAAGTGGAAAAGGAACAAGTCTCTTGCCCTCTCTCTGACTTCTTTGGAACACTAAACCAGACAGCCAGGTGTCAAAATCTGGATCTGAAATTAATCTGAAAAAAACAACAGCAACAGATTGAAGTGTGCACTCCTAATCTGAGCAGATCAGAGTATTTTGGGCCCTGGTCACATGGGAGGATTTGCCCTGCGAAACGGATGGGTTGAGGGCGCATCAAATGGGTGCAATCATACGGCAACATCTGGGAATTGTAATGCACCTGTCACCAACTTGTACCATTGGCCCGAAGAAGCAGATTTAAAAAGTACCAGCAAAAGGGTAGTAGCAACTGGAAAACGTGGGTCACAGGCAAGTGTTGGATTGCGGAAGTGGAGTTAATCCGGCACATCCAGCACGTGCATGCGCCCCATCACACCGGATGTGTTTTTTCCAAGCCTCCACAGTATGTGAAGAAATGTAAGATTGCGCATGCGCAAGAATGTGACTTCCAGAAAGCTTTTGATAAAGTTTCTCATCAAAGGCTCCTAAGTGAACTCAGCAGTCATGAGATAAGAGGACAAGTCCTCTTGTGGATTAAAAACGGGTTAATTAATAGGAAGCAGAGCGTGAATACAAACGGTCAGTTTTCACAGTGGAAGGTGGTAAGCAGTGGACTACTGCAGGGCTCAGTACTTGGTCCAGTGCTGTTTAACTTATTCATTAATTATTTGGACTTGAGAGTAATCAGTTAAGTGGCTAAGTTTGCAGTTGTTCAGGGTGGTGAGAACCAGGGAGGACTGTGAGGCACTCCAGAGGAATCCATCAAGGCTGGGCAAGTTGGTGTCAACGTGGCGAATGAGGTTCAACATGGGCAAGTGCAAACTAATGCATACTGGAAGAAAAAATTCCAACTACAAATATATCTTGATGGGGTCCAAACCAGTGGTAACTGACCAGGAGAGAGATCTTGGAAACATAGTAGATAACTCACTGAGGATTTTGACTCAGTATGCAACAGCAATAAAAAAAGGCAAATGCTATGCTGGGGATTATTAGGCAGGGAATTGAAAACAAATCAGCCAATATCATAATGCCCCTGTTTAAATCTATGGTGCAACCTCATTTGGAATACTGTGTACAGTTCTGGTCACCGTACCTCAAAAAAGGTATTACAGCATTGGAAAACGTGCAGAAAGGGGCAACTACAATGATTAAGGTTAAAGAGGTTAAAGGTTAAAGAAGTTAACCTTTGGTTTGGAGAAGCGATGATTGACAGAGGTTTACAAAATTATACATGGAATAGAGAAGGCAGAGAAAGAAGTACTTTTCTCCCTTTCTCACAGTACGAGAATCCATGGGCAATCAGTGAAATTAATGAGCAGTAGTCTTAGAACAGATAAAAGGAAGTACTTCTTCAGTCAAAGAGTAATTAACACTTGCAATTCATTGCTGTATGAAGCGGTGGCAGCTACAAGGGTAGACAGCTTCAAGGGGGGATTGCATAAACATATGGAGTAGAGGTCCATCAGTGGCTATTAGCCACAAGGTACAGATAGACCACTAAAGTCTTTTCCACACTAGACCTTAAATCCTGGTTCAACCCTGTCCCCGAACCTACATTCTATACTACACACGAGTTCACCCTTGTAATTATCTCAGGGTATTTTTACATTCTACACTACGCTCAAGTTCACCCCAGTAATTCTCTGGTATTTTTTGTTTCCACATTACATTGAGGCCACCTCGGTTTCGCCCCAGACTTGTCCTGGGATAAACAGATGCTGTTATAACCAGGGATAAATGCAAGATATTGTGCTGCGAGTTGAACTCTGATTAAACCAGGGATGAGATCCAAGTGTGGAAAGGACCTATGTCTGGGGCAGTGATACTCTGTATTCTTGGTTCTTGGGGAGAAAACAGTGGGAGGGCTCCTGGAGTTCTGGTGCCACTGGTAGACCTCCTGATGGCACCTGGGTTTTGGCCACTGTGTAACACAGAGTGTTGGACTGGATGGGCCATTGGCCTGACCCAACATAGCTTTTTTTATGTTCTTATGTCAATCAGGCAAAATTGCTGCTTTTTCTTCCATTGGCAGATGGGAGAGAAGCACTTTTTAAATTCTCCCTTGTTGCTGTAGCATCCCATCCTGTGGCACCATTTGCTTGGAAGACTCTCCGAATCCTCAGTGGAGTTCTGGGGGAAAGTAGCATAGGGAAGAGGAGGAAAGACCTTCTATGCCTAGTCTGTCTGCAAACTCTTGTGTTGGATCTAGCACAGCCTTTTCCTCCGTTTTCCACACTCAGGTCTTGCAATTGCCATGATTATGAGCCTTGCATTTTAGCACAAATAAAATTATACACACACACAGACATATATATCTCCCTGATCAAATACACAAAGCCAAGAACTTGAGTAAGATTATAAAGAAGATTTGATGTGAAGTGAACTGGCAGGGAAGCAAGATTTAGACTAGGGGTCTGTTTCTATTTATTCAGCTATTGAGATCAATGGTGAACATTTTTTTTTTTTAAAGAAAGTACATTGTGCAATGGTTTTTTTATTGAGTTGTACAGAAGAACAGAAAGACTCTAACAAATAACACAAACACTTCACAAATCAATTTTATTGAAAATATATTAGGTTTTTGTAAAAACTATAAGGGATCAGGAAAAAAAAAGAGGGAGCGCAAGCCGGAAAGGGGAGACGACACACAAGGATTTACTTCTGAGTGCTACAAAATATTGGACTAAAAATAACATTAAAGATGAAATTTGCAATGAATCTCAAGCTGCTATATTCCCAACGGCTAGGTCTGCCAAAGGCTCTGTTGGTTTCCTCTGTTCTTTTCTGTCTTTATTTAAATATTTTATACAGTTGTCTATGTTCATGTGTAGTGCGAACTGTCATTTATATTTCAAGTCCACTCTAAAATGGATCTTAGGCTAGCTCAAGCTGTGCACCGCAGCTGAGTAGTTCTAAACCAGGGAGGTACGTTGAAGTGGGAAAGGACAAATGAAGACGGATATTTAATGTAGTTTTTGTGTACTTCTATTTTGCTGTCATGTCTTCTGCCTTGAAACGGATTTGTAATTTTATGGCTTTTGTGACGTTATGATAAGATGGGACACGAGTCAGATTCCCATTTAGCAAATATGCCGATGTGTTTCCGAGGCAGAGCGCTCGATGGTGAGAAATGGTGGGAAGCTGACCTTGGGGTTGTTTTGCAAAATAAAAAAGGAAAACAAACCAACAATGTTGTTGTATGCTATACCACTCAAGATTTTTCTTAGGATTCTTTATTATATAAGTAATTTTGACATGCAGTTTGGGGACAAGATGGCATTATGTTGATTCTCCTTCAAGATCTCCTGTCCTAAGGAATAAACGTTATCTTGCTGTACTGTACTAAATAATTTCATGATATGCAACATAATATAGTACTTTACTTTAAGAAAACTTTCACATCCATTCTTAAGAAGGCAGATTTTTTCCCCCATTGAGGGCTCAGAGATGAATGCGACTGTAGACCATGATGAAATGGAGGATATGAACATGCTCATAGGAGATGAAGTAGTGGGGGCTCAGCACAGGCCTCAGTCCACGGGGAGATTTTTAATGGACACTGATGGGTGTAGACGCAGCAGTGGGAGAAATCTTGGGGGGAGGGAAGAAATATTTTTTTTAAAAAAGTCGTATAACCAGAAGTAACATCACACATTGCCACGACACTCTAGCAATCCCCAAGATCTCTGTGGTTTTACCATAAAGATTTTTGGGACTGCTGGACCGTCGCATCAACGTGTGATGTCTTGTCTGGTTATGCGACTGGTTGTGGCATCGTACAAAGCTGCACACCACCGAATTCCATTCCTAAAAGTTCCCAGGGGTTGTCAGCCCTCAGCCAGCAACTCTTAGGCCGTTAAAGCACTCTGTTTTCCCTAGGACATTTTCCAAGCTGTCTGCTGTACATTATCATTGTGACCTACACAAGCCAGACCTTATCTGACATGTACACAGCTCTGTCAAATCCAAAGGAAGATAGTTGTGAAACATGTAGCAGTTGCTACATAAATGCTAATGGAAGAACATTCAGTCAGGTTCTCGTCCCACCTGCAGACTGAGGTGGTTTATGGGCACAGGTTTATGGGCACACTGAAGCCTTAGAGAAGCCATTTTGGGATTGCTACAGAGCCTAGATAGAAACCCAAATTACCCTGGGAGAGTTTTCTCATTCCTGGATGGCTTGGTCATATCCCTTTGCCATGTGGCAAGGAGGATATCATCAACTGTCAATGTGTGGTCATTTGTACAGGTAGGGCATATTCAGAGACCCAGTGTGGTATAACGGTTGACCAGTAGACTCTAATCAGGCAAACAGGGTTTGATTCCCCACTCCTCCACATGAAGCCTTCTGGGGACCTTGGGCCAGTCACAGTTCTCTCAGAACTCTCTCAGCCCCACCTACCTCACAACATACCTTTTGTGGGAAGACTGAGGGAAGGTGATTGTCAGCAGCTTTGAGACTCCTTAAGGTAGAGAAAAGCAGGGTATAAAAACCTGCTCTTCTTCTGGTATCCCCACATTATGGAGCTCTCTCCACAGACAGATCCAGCAGGCTCACGTGCTTCTCACATTTAGAATGTGATCCAAAACATTTTTAAATTATTTATTTACAAGATTTAATATTGCTTTTCTTCCCTCATGAGGGCCACCGAGGCAGTTTAAAGGTTGAGTAATCCACTTTTGTGGTCTCGGTTCTCTTAAAGTTGTATTTGATTTTTAATTGGTTTTTAACTGAAGACTAGTATGGTTAAAAGCAGCAGTGTCTAGAGTTCAAAGTCCCCAAGAACAAAAGCAAGCATGAGTAGGTAAGGAATAGATGCTTGCCAGCAACTATAGCTGAACTGAACTGCAGACCGGAAGGTCAGTAGTTCAGCAGTTTGAGACCTGAGTGCCGCATGACGGAGTGAGCTCCCATCTCTGGCCCCAGCTCCTGCTAACCTAGCAGTTCAAAAGCAAGAAATTACGAGTAGATAAATAGGTACCCCTTCAGTGGGAAGGTAACAGCGTTCTGTGTGCCTCAGAGTCTAGTCATGCCAGCCACATGACCACGGAAATGTCTTTGGATAGCGCTGGCTCTTCGGCTTGGGAAAGGAGATGAGCACCACATCCCTAGAGTTGGATTAGACTGGCTTTCGGGCAGGGAAACCTTTACCTAGCGACTATCACAGGTGACAACCTCATTTGGTAAATGGCTGGTCCCACTGTAGAACTGATGGGTCCCTTTGGGAATGCCTACAAAGCCTGTCATACCAGTTACCTCTGAAGTGGTGTAGTCAGACAAATGTTAAACCCTTGGATGGAAATTAGCCCTTAAGTGAAGCCTCAGTCTGTGTAACTGAACTGGTGTTTGTTCTTCCCTTCCTTTCTTGATTTAGATTTGTAACCTCCATAGGGCAGAGACCTTTTGTTTATTATGTACACTGTGTAATAATATATGTTCACATAGGATCCTAGCCTTTCTGGTTTCAGAATCTTCCCTCTCTCAATCATACATGAACTAATAAGTTAAAATCATATTGGTGTCTTTTTGTCCTAGTTGCTCTTGAAAAGGTTCAAGGGTTGTTGTTGTTTTTTCCCTGTACACTCCCTGAGGAGCTAACAGTTACAAACTAAAGAACGTCAACTTGAAAGCATCCACTTAAACCCAGAGGAAGAAATGCTGTTTCCCACAAATGATGGCTGTTTTTATACTCTTGCATTTCATTGTGAATCACAGTCCTCAAAAAAAAAAAAATCCCTCCCACAGGTTAATTTTGTCCACGGTGAGACCTGATGACTCTGTGGAATGAGTTTCTCCATCTCAGCTTGTACGAGCGTCAACACAAATCCTTTGGTGGCCTTTATGAGCAAAGACATCATTACAAGACATTGTTGGGAAGACGTCCTGTCCAACGAAACAAGCAAGCAATCGAAACCTGGTCCCATATGACAAACAACAATAGAGGGGGTTGTTTTCGTGCTTTAATACATTTCTGCTAGATTAACCCCCAGTGGGATGTTATCCTTCTGGTCCACATGTGTTTGTTCCCCTAATCTTCTTTTGTGTTTATTCCCTGACCCTTAAGCATGTCTTTGACTTATGACCCTTTTTTGGTTGATAAAATACAGGCCATCTGACCAGCGTTCATACCAGTGAAATGGAAGGACAGGGTTATCTCATCAGCAGCACAAGGGTTCAGTCTAGCCAGGTGGGTGGATGGGCAGATCTACAGGATCTGTCTCTCCAACCCTCAATCATAACTTCCAAACAAAAACAAAGACCACGATCAATTTTAATAATATGGACTAAGAGAGATTCACTAAGTACATGCATCTCTATCAGTTGAACAGTCGATACGATTTAGCAATTGTATGGGAATAACTGTCATCAGTATCCACTCGGGATTTCGACTGTATAGTCTAGTAATGTCCCCCTCCAAAATTGAAAACTACATTTTTTTCTTCAATAAGATAATCTTCTGTAATAATTGATGGCCAGATCAAAAATGAAACATACATTGACACTTCTTGGGGACAGTAAGAGCTGGTGACATTAATCAAGTTTTAAAATATAGATATTACAACCTGACTTTCGGCAGATGGCCATTGTGTAAAGTTGTTTTGGTGAGTGCTGATGAAAAGCTGATAGATTCCTGGTATGATCCCCTGCTAGATATATTTCAGTTGATTTCCCCTCCAAAATAAACAATTTGTCTGTGCTATTCAGTCAAGGGAAGCTTCTATTTTAATTAAATACCCTGATGATATTATTGCTGAGATGGCTGTAATATTTTTAATTGGCTAATTAATTGACTTGCTAATTGGCTAGTTAATCTAGTTAATCAACTGTTTTTTTAAATCAACTTTTGAAACTTCAGCTGCTTGACGATACTTATCTCAGTGGGATATGTGGAGCCTCAATTAATGTAATTAAAAGATATGTGAAATTCTGCTCTCTTTTTCCCCAAAAAGGGAATAGATGGGGATGGCTCATTCATGTCCAAATGTTTTCTCACTGCTTATGAACCACAGAAATTTTCCTAAATGTATGGGCAGAGCCTATCATCCCTGTATATCCGGAAAGCAATCAGGGTTTTGTCAAGGCAAACAAAAAATGTACTGGACTAATATGGCAGGGTCAGAGAGACCCCAAAGTAAGTCATAAAATTTTTAAAAATGGGAATTGCAGTGCACATGACACCATATCTGGTGTTAAAGCACTTCACAGCCATCCTGCCTACAACCCTGTAAAGTAGGCAAATATTCTCTCCCTATTGCAAAGGGGAGTTTGAGGCTGAGGAAGAGTGACTAAGGCCACCTAGTGGTTTTCGTGGCTGAGGTTACATTTGTGCAAGCAGTCTTGCCAGCAAACTTTCCAATCACAACTCGTTCTCATAACCACTTCCAAATTGATATTTTACCTGTTGTGTTTTATTATTTTGAAGGATACATACATACATACATACATACAGGACTTTTTTTGTAGAAAAAGCCCAGCAGGAACTCATTAGCATAATAGGCCACACCCATCAGCAGAAACTCATTAGCATGATATGCCACACCCCTGATAGCACAGCTCATTAGCATATTAGGCCACACACCCCATGTTACTAGAAGTGTGGTCATCCAGCCACACCTACCTTTTGCTTCTTATTCTGTTTACCTTCTTTGTTGTCAAAACCCAGGGCTTTTTTTGGAGCAGGAACTCCTTTGCATGTTAGGCCACACACCCCTAATGTAGGCAATCCTAATGAGTTTCTGCTGTTGGGTGTGGCCTGTTATGCTAATGAGTTCCTGCTGGGCATGGCCAACATGGGAGCCAGCCAGAATTCTGTTTCTGTGCATTCCTGCCCAAAAATAGCCATAGATAGATGATCGATCGATAGATAGATAGATAGATAGATAGATAGATAGATAGATAGATAGATAGATAGATAGATAGTTTGAGCAAAGCTGATGCTTTATGATTGCCAGCTGCCCTACATTGATGGCAGAAAGGTGTGATAGAAATGCACTGGCATCAAACATACAGCCCGTGGGCCAGAACTGGCCTGCCCAACTAGTCCTTACCTTTGCTGCCAGATGACAAAGGCTGTGCATTATGTCCCTGTATACTGTCCCAGTGCTGATGCATAACGGGCAGCAGAAGTGGGAGGGTGGGCATCAGGGAGATAGTGTAAGGAAATACGGTAAGAGTGTTAATGTTTTAAGCATGTTTGTACTTTCAAGAAAAATAAAGAGTGTTAATGTTTTAAGCATGTTTGTACTTTCAAGAAAAATAAATAATAGTTAATTGGGTTTGTCTGTGTCCTTTATAAAGTTTATATCTCTGGTACCTGGTGTTACGTTTTATGGCACACATGGCCTGGCCTGACAAAGTGACATTTATGTCAGAATCCGGCCCTTGTAACAAATGAGTTTGGCACCTTTGCATTAAGTGAGTACAAAAAGAAATAAGTAGCATTACAGGAGCAGGGAGATGAATTTGCAGAGCTCCACAGAGCAGAGAGAAACTTATGCTAAAGCAGGACATCAGATATGCAGACAAGAGCTCCACGGTGTTTTGGTAAATCCCCAGCATAGTACTTCGCAGAGTGACTTCAGTCTGTGCTCTTTGATTTCAATGGACTTGGGCTACTATCACTTTTTCAATTTCTTTGCACTCCTCCTTTTCTTCCCAATGGAGACCTAAACTGGCTCACAATATTGTTCTCCTCTCTTCCATTTTATCCTCACTCTAATAGGCCTGTGAAGAAGGTTTAGGCTGACAGTCATGGCCGGCTCGCCCACTAGGTGAGCTAGGCGCTCGCCTAGGGCACCGGGCCCGCAGGGGCGCCAAACGCCCCCTGCCCCCTGTGAAAAGCCCACCACCACCACCACTGCTGCCACCTCCCCGCCACCGCCACCAGCGAAGAGTGCCCGGCAGGGCTCAGGAGGCGGCGGCAGAGCTTGCCCACCCTCCCCCTCAGTCCTGGGGGGGGAGAGAAGGTGGGAGTGGCAGCCGGCAGCGAAGAGCTCTCCAGTGGGCGCTCAAAGGCAAGCTGGTGCTCGGCTCAAAGGGAAGAGGAGGGGGTTTAAACCCCCATCTTTTCCCTTTGAGCCGAGCGCTGGCTTGCCTTTGAGCACCCGCTGGGGCTCAAAGGGAAGGGCTGGGAGGGAAAACCAGCGCTGGGAGGGACCCTGGCTTTCCTGGGGCCCCCGCAGCTGTGGAGTGCCCAGGAAAGCCGGCGCTCCGCCACCTCCCCAGTCTCCAGGCCCCACCGGGAGGTTGGCACCCCCAGTGGGGTGGGCACCCCAAGCTGTCCTGCCTAGGGCGCCCAGACACCTGGGGCCGGCCCTGCTGACAGTGTGTGACTGACCCAAGGTCACCCAGCAAGCCTCCATGGCAGAGTAAGGATTTGAACCTGGGTCTCCCAGATCCTAGTCCGATCCTGTAACCACTACACCACACCGGATCTATGAGGAGTGATGGGACAGCTCAGTGGAGATTCTAACTCCCCCTCCTTTTCAACAGTAGGTCCCTGTTGCCATATCACAGCCAGGAGTGGTGGTGGAAAGTCAAGTTGCAATTGACTTATACAAACCCTGTAGGTTTTGGAGGTAAGAGACAGGTTGTTTGCCATTGCCTGCCTCTGTGTAGCAACCTTGGACTTCCTTGGTGGTCTCCCACCCAAGTACTAACCAGGGCTGACCCTGCTTAGCTTCTGAGATCACGTTAGCCTGGGCTTCAGGTCAAGGTACTGTAGGGAGTATTTTCTCTTTAAAAGAATGGGTTGACAGAGGACATGAGGATTCATTTGGAGAAAAAGCGTAAAAAGCCCAGCAGCAGCACCTTTAAGACCAACAAACTTTATCGTAGCATAAGCTTTTGAGAAACACAGCTCTCTTCATCGGAAAAGCATTTTTCCACACAGTCTTCCAAGTAGCCTTGCTGCTCTTTGGAATCCTAGTTTTAAGGTGCAGTAACACATCCTAAGGGGTTGTGGTGGCTCAGAGGTTAAGACGCTGAGCTGCAGACCAGAAGGTCTGTTGTTTGACAGTTCAAGACCCGAGTGCTGCATGATGGAGTGAGTTCCTGTCTCTGGTCCCAACTCCTGCCAACCTAGCAGTTCAAAAGCAAGAAGCTGGAAGTAGATAAACAGGTACCGCTTGAGTGGGAAGGTAATAGCGTTCCGTGCGCCTCGGCATTTAGTCATACCGGCTACATGACCATGGAGAAGTCTTCGGACAGTGCTAGCTCTTCGGCTTGGAAACGGAGATGAGCACCACCACCCCAGAGTTGGATTCGACCAGCCTTCAAGCAAGGGAAACTTTTACCTTTAGTTTAACGCACTTTAAATAATCCACTTCCAGTGCACAGATTGGAAAGTGTATTGAAAGTGGATTATTTAGTGTGCGTGACCGCAGCCGAAGTTAAAGAAAGTGCGGTTGGTATTTTTGTTAAATCCAAAACAAAAAAACCCTTTATCAGGACCAGCTAAGACATCACAATGCAGTAAGCAAGCTTTTGAGCTTGCTGGAATTCTTTTCAGGCTCCCTGATCCAATCACCCCCTGGCCTTTCCTTTCTCCGGCCTGGTTGACACAGGGTCGAGAATGCTAAGGCGGGAGAACGGAACAGGCTGCACCATTTCAGACTAAAGAAGAAAGCATTTCAGCTTTGAATGTTCCTTCACATGAAAACTCCCTGCAGACAGAAAGCTAAAACAGCAGGGAAGAAAGCTTGGAGTGCCTCTGCTCCACAGCCGTCCTGGCTTTCTGATTTGCAGGGAGCTTTTTCCTTTAAGGGGCCGTTCCAAAACGGTCCTCCATCTGCAGTCTGAAATGGTGTGATGCATTCTCACATCTCAGCATTCTGCCACCACCTCGTTCTGCAGGGCACGTCATTCAGGCAGTCTCCCAGTGGTGGCCAGAAACGCCGCAGAAAGAGAGCCGGTGAGAGCAAGGACCCTTTCATTCAGTAGCAGAGATGCTATGTTCACATGAAGCGACATGAAGGCACATGAAGCTGCCTTATACTGAACCAGACTCTTGGTCCATCAAGGTCAATATTATCTACTCAGACTGGCTGTAGCTCTCCGGGGTCTCAGACTGAGCTCTTTCATATTACCTGCTGCCTGTTCCTTTTAACTGGAGATTCTAGGGATTGAACCTGATACCTACTGCAAGGAATTAACACAGAATGTAGCTGAGCTGTAAACTGTAGATGTTTTGTTCAATCTGTTTAGTGATTTTAAGAATGCATAGGCCATTCAGTAATTTTAATATTGTGAATTTCCCAAAATGTATAAGACTTTTGTACGTGGCTGTAGAAACATCACCCTTCCAACAAAAGTCTGTATGATCAAAGCAATGGTATTCCCAGTAGTAATGTATGACTGCGAGAGTTGGACTATAAGGAAGGCCAAGCACCGAAGAATAGATTCTTTTGAATTATGGTGCTGGAGAAGACTCTTGAGAGTCCCTTGGACTGCAAGGAGATCAAATCGATCCTAAAAGAAATCAACCCTGACTGTTCCCTGGAAGGCCAGATACTGAAGCTGAAGCTCAAATACTTTGGCCTCCAAATGAGAAGGGAGCCCTCACTGGAGAAAGATCATGACGCTGGGGAAGATTGAAGGTAAAAGAAGAAGAGAATGGCAAAAGATGAGATGGTTAGACAGTGTTATCGATGCAACGAACATGAAATTAAGTAGACTCCGGAGCATGACGGAAGGCAGAAGGGCCTGGCGTGATGTGGTCCATGGGGTCACGAAGAGTCAGAATCAACTGTGCAACTGCACAACAACAAAACACATTGCTGTAACTGATCTTGTGCTGGTCACAAATTAATAAATTTGATTTTATTTGACATGCATTCAAAGCAAAGGTTCCACTGAGCCACAGCTCCCGGTTGACCAAAGGGGACTCTGGGCTCTGTCCAGTGCTGAGTTGCCCAAACCTTTTGAGAAGTATCTGCATTCAGGAGCCCTCCCTTCTCTACAGCCCCACCTCTTATGGTGATGGGCATTTGGCTTGTCCAAATAGAGGAGCCAAAAAATAACAGGGTCAGTCCTAGATATGCACAGCTAAGAATCTAATGGTGTCTGATTGCTGGGCACGAAGGAGTGATAAAAGAAATAGACAAGAGATTCACATTATCTGATGCATTTCTTTGTGGTGGGAAAAGGAGGGGGTGAGGGGAGTTTAACAGCAGTCAACTCCGTATTTGCATATGTTTGTTCTTCCCAGCGAAATCAATCTCTTTGAAGGATGCAAGAAAACTTTGGAGGAAGAAAATATTATTAATGCTGTAAGAGAACACAGAAAGAAGTCTTTAGTAAACATTTATTTTCCAGTAGAGATCATCATTTTTGACAAGTGCTTATTTTCATTATTTTTTAGATTAAAAAAAATAGTAAGAAAAAAGTGTCTCGAATTGCTTTGAATGTCAAAAAAAATTAGGCTCGGTGAGAGTCTGCACGCAGAACGTTACATATAGCGGTTTACACAATTAATAGCTGCGCACTGGGATTCTGTAAAAAAATTGCATCTGGGAATCTGCTATAAAGAATTCTGAAGGAGGGCATATTCTATGGTATGCCATAGAGTACAGGAGAAACAGAAATCCTAGCCTGATGTCACATCCCCAGCTGAGCTCCCTCCCCAAACTATGCCTTTCTCAGGTACCGCATCCAAATCTCCTGAAACTTGCCAAACTAGAGTGGGCATTACCATGCCAAAGGTATATACACCATAAAATTTACACACTCGACAGAAAAATACAAAACCAACAGCAAAAAGCAAAGGACAAAAACCATTCATAAAAAAAGAAAATAAAAGAAACAGAGAACATGGAGATATCGCTAGTATCATTCAGGTCAACCTGGGCTGTGGTCACACACACTAAATAATCCACTTCCAATCTACTTTCAGTACACTTTCCAACTGGATTTTACTGTGTGAACTGGCACAAATCTAGTTGGAAAGTGCACTCTGAAAGTGCATTGAAAATGGATTATTTGGTATGTGCGACCGCAGCCCCAAAGGAAAGGAGGTATTCTCAAATCCAGACCTAGAGTGTCTGCGGTCACACACACTAAATAATCCACTTTCAATCAAGTTTCAGCTCACTTTCTAACTGGATTTTACTGTGGCCCATTCTGCATCTAGCATTCGCTCCACTATTTTACCAAGCCCACTTTGGAACAGAAATTCCCCTCTACATTATATGCCAGTAGGGCTATTTTTGGGCAGGAACGCACAGGAACGGAGTTCCGGCTGGTTCCTGAGTTGGCCACGCCCAGCAGGAACTCATTAGCATAATAGGCCACACCCAACAGCAGAAACTCATTAGGATCGGCTATATTAGGGGGTGAGGCCCAAAATGCAAAGGAGTTCCTGCTCCAAAAAAAGCCCTGGGTTTTGACAACAAACAAGGTAAACAGAATAAAAAACAAAAGGTGGGTGTGGCTGGATGACCACACGTTTGGTAACATGGGGGTGTGGCCTAATATGCTACTGAGTTTCTGTTGTTGGGTGTGACCTATTATGCTAATGAGTTCCTGCTGGGCTTTTTCTACAAAAAAAGCCCTGCATGCCACTTTTACTTCCTTTGATCTCTCGTTTTTATGATACTGTCTGCATAGATTTGTGGCTATTCTGTGGCTGTTCAGGGGTGACTCTGCAGGCAGTAGGGCATCTGAATGTGGTTTTGAGCTGCATCTTTTTTCTGTTCCAGTGTAGGTTTGGTAGAACAATGGAATGACTTCTAGATACAGAATGGGCTTGTGTGAACAGGCAAAATCTAGTTGGAAAGTGCATTGAAAGTGGATTGAAAGTGGGTTATTTAATGTGTGTGACCCCAGCCTATATATTTAGAATAAACAGAAGGAGTCGGGGCTGTTTAATGTGAAAGAGACCTTTGGTTGTCATGCTTGCTTTGCTATACCAGCCTCATGGGGTTCTTTTGAGGACAAAGTGGTGGTAAGGAGAGACCTGCACACTGTTCTGACTAGCATGAAGGATGGGCTGGGATAAACATGTACTAGATAGGTAGGTCTGTTGGCAAGGAGAGGTTGAGATAGGATTATTTCTCCTAGTGGGGGAAGGGACCACATGATCCAGAACTTTGTCTTTCTATGAATGGATGAGATGCAATGTACACATCATAACAGAAACTATTTTAAAACGCAACCTTCTTAGGTGGTTAAGAGCAGCGGACCCTAATCTGGGAGAACTGGGTTTGATTCCCCACTCCTCCACATGCAGCTGCTGGGTGACCTTGGGCCAGTTACAGTTTTCTCAGAGCTGTTCTCTCAAGAACAGTTCTATCAGAGCTCTCTCAGCCCTACCTACCTCACAGGGTGTCTGTTGTAGGGAAAGGAAGGGAAGGTGATTGTAAACTGCGTGGTTATAAATCAAATCTCCTCCTCCTCTCCCTCTCCTCCTCCCTTTTCTTTGACCTCAAAGGCCAAACTTACTTTATCTTCCATTATTAGTTAACTGGCTGAAGGGATTCAAGCCAGTAATACCTATCAGTGACTGCTTCATGGGGGGCATCTAATGAAATTAGTGGACAGTAGATTTAAGACAGACTAAAGGAAACACTTTACTCAATGAGTGGCTAAAATGTGGAATTTGTTTCCAGAGGTTGTAGCGGTGGCCACAGGCATACAGTTTTAAAAGGGGCATAGACAGATTCATGGAGGACATGTCTATCAGTGGCTGCTGGCCATGCTGACTAAAGGGAAAGCTCACGTTCAGTAAACCTCTGAATCTCGGTGCCAGGAGGCAACATCAAGGGAAGGACTCAGCCTCTATACCCTGTTGTTGACCCTCTAGAATAACTGGTTGGCATGAGACAGAATTACTGATTGGATGGACCATTGGATGGATTCAGCAAGGCTCATTTTAAGTTCTTATCAAGGAATGACTGTAGTTATATGCATACGGCAATGTGTGAACAATTGTTGCTCACCTTTAAGTTTTGCCACCCAAAGCCAAATACACCACAGTATCAAATACCATTCCAATGCCTCACAAAAGGGCTGGAATGTGGGGAATATTCATTCCGCTCAGGTGTAATTTTTATGCAGGAATGTGGTTTGGCACATATACAAAAATGAAAATGAGTAGGTATTATTTATCAATTATCTTAATCAGTTCTGAGTATCCTACGGGGGGTGGGGGGGATGGATAGATCTGCCTTCAAGCAACGGTATCAGTAACGGTACAAAAATTAAATGCAACGTGTCTTTGGAAGAAGACTTAGGACGTCACTGCAGCTCCCGTATTGGTCTGTACTAATGACTCTGAAAGCATTTATTTGAGGGGGGAAATACAGAAAGCCGGTTGCACTTTATTTAATATTCAGATAAGTGCTATTCACCTGCTGTTAAGCTACAACATCTGAAGTCATTCTTTGAATACTGATAATTATATGAAACAGACTCCCCTAGAGGCCGGTAGTCTAGTCTGGATTCACCTGGAATACAAACATGGGTAATATGGTAGTTTATGAGCACAGTAGTAGCTGGAGTTTACAGAATTGTCCTGGAGCTGATGAGTTTACAGAACGATGAGATGATGAGCTTACAGAATTGTCCTGAAGACGATGTACATATTTTCCCCAGAGAGGACAGGCATCTACTTGTGGGAATGTTGGTAGGGATAGAGGACAACCAAGTCATCTCTCCTTTCATTGCGAGATTCAAGTCTAGTAGCAGCCTACAGGCCAACAAGATTTCTTGCTCAGATCTGGCTCTTCCAAAGCAGAACCAGCACAGCTACCCACCAGAAACAATCTCATTTTGTTGCGAATGGTTTCGATCCAGGCGTTTCGGTGCAGTTACTGTTTCTGACTTTTAGTGTTTTGATCCAATGGTTGGTTTTAGTCAGGTTTTACTGATTTGTTTTGCGATGTTTTATGGGGCACTTGAATGTACAATGACCTCACGTATACATATAATGCTGATTTAATATTTTTTTTCAACTTTGTATTTCAGTTTTCAAAAAATGCAGTAAATTCATACAATGCCAGTTCAAAATCCAGTATCAACAGATAAAACAAAACCCCCAGAACAAAACAAAACCCCCAACTTAAATACAATCCTCTAACAGTCCTAGTATCACTTCAACTTTAGTATAATGTTGACTTATTGACATGCAATTGATAGTGGAATTGTATGTGTTTTAGAGGGGATAGTATGAGGGAAAAGAAAACGGTGCTGAAATAAAGATGCATGGATTTGATTCTGCAGTGAATCTCCATTGATGGGAGGGATTTCCCTCAAGGGAGCAGGATTTCCTTGCCTCACCCCTCCTACAGCAGCCCCAAGTGCCCCCTGAAATACTGGTACTGCAGGCAGGGGATCCACCCAGAACAGCAGGAGGGGCAGTCAGAGGTCTGCAGTGTGGGGGGGAGTTCAGTGAAAATCATTCCCTGGTTCCCTCATGATAAATATTCCTCTCTATCCAATGCACTGAGTTCAGTTCACAAAAGGGGGAATACTGAGGTCCACCAAGCACTTGCTAATCCCTCTCTTTTTCCAGTCCTAGGAACAAAGAAGGGGCCATAGTCCAGTACAGTTTGAGAGCCAGTTTTGTGTAGTGGTTAAGAATGCAGACTCTAATCTAGGAGAACCGGGTTTGACTCCTCACTCCTCCACACGCAGCTGCTGGTGTGTTCTCTCAAGGGCAGTTCTCGAGAGAGCTCTCTTGGTCCCATCTACCTCACAGGGTGTCTGTTGTGGAGAGATGAAGGGAAAGGAGATTTGCAAGCCCCCCCTGAGACTCCTTCAGGTAGTGAAGGGCAGAAGTTTAAATCCAATCTCTTCTCTTCTACATAACCTCAAGTTTTGGATGCAGGAGGTACCAGGTCTAGTCCCTGGCATCTCTAGTTAAAGGTGGGAGATGCTCTGTGCCTGAGGACCTAGGAAACCACTGCCAGTCTGAGTAAATAATGTGGAGCAGAGGCCCAATGAGGTGAAGGGCTGAGAAAGATTCTTCTCTCCCTGAGCACCTGGAAGACTGACGTCAATCAGCCAATGCCAAGTGATTGACCAATGGCCTGGATGGATGGAAGGAACTCCATGAGGGCAGCAAATCCAGGACATTTACCCATCTCTAGAGGGACCATTACGCATGAACACCGGGCTGCGTTTGGCTTACTGGATCACAGGTTGTACTCGCTCCCCAGCCAACCAACTTAAAGCACAGTGGCTCCCCCTGTACAGCATGCTGTTGGTTTCTAACTGTTGAGTATTGTTTTGTGTTCTGTGTCTCTGCTGATCGGTTTCCCACTCCCTCCCTCTTCACTCCAGATCTGTCCCCGCTCTCCCCTTTCATTTTGATGAGGACTGATAACACCTTACATCCACATGGGAAGCAACTGGGGAACTTCGCTACTCTCTCACAACACTCAGGGTATAATTAGACCGGTGCACCTGCTCATTCCTCCAGTGGCTTTGTTCGTCTGCACGCCCATCAAAAATCCATGCTGCGAGGGCAATTTGATCCTCTCACAATCCCCCCCCTTTCCCCCCACCCACCCAACTCCTTAAACCGCAAGAACAAGCCACAGTGTGAGTTAATCCAACAAAACTGGCATGGACTCATTTGCATTAAAAGATCCCTGTGATTAATCCTGGTCCCCTCCTACAACAAGCAGACCTTTGTATTTACTCCTCTTCTCTTGGCTGAATATTTATCATGGGCAATGGTTCTGCAAACAGTATTCATTATTAGCATTGTTATAGAATATTACATTGATCTTTGACGAGGCTGGCGCTGTAGATAATGGGCGGAAATGTTTCTTTTCTAACCAGCCTGTTAAATACTGTTGACTTTGGGAAATGCCTGGCAAGACGGAATATAGGATTGTTCGGGATTTTTATTGGGGAGTTGCACTTTTAATTAATGCTGGACCTGATCTGCAGATCTTCACATGTGGGACCAAATGTGCATTCCTGAGTATGAGGATCTTTATGCGCTCACATGCTGTCCAGATCATGTTCATATCTGAGCAGCATCTCAACACTAAGAGCAAGAAGGATTTAGAAGAAGGAGGAGGAGGAGGAGGAGGAGAAGCAGAAGGAGAAGAAGAGGAGGAGGAAGAGGAAGAGGAGGAGATTGGATTTATACTCCACTCTTCACTACCCAAAGGAGTCTCAGAGTGGTTTACAATCTCCTTTCCCTCCCCCTTCTCACAACAGAAATCCTGTGAAGTAGTTGGGGTGGAAAGAGCTCTTTCGAGGACTGCTCTTGAGAGAACAGCTCTGAAATAACTTGTGACTGGCCCAAGGCCACACCAGCAGCTGCATGTAGAGCAGTGGGGAATGTAGAAAGGGAAGGCTGGATTCTGACCCCTCTGTGCACACTCCACTGAAAACTGAATTACCACTGGGGAAATGTCCTCCACCCTAGTATTGACTTCAGTATTTTATTAATGAGGACTACATTCTGCACATGCTCCAGAGATTACAATGTTGGTAAGAGACTCTCAGAAAGGAAAACTACAGGAGATGAGTCATCTCTCTCCCAAGCACAGAGCACTTCAGCTTTTTATGCGGGCAAATGACTCTGGCTGAAGTAAGCACAAAAGGTTCGCCGTCTCACATCTTGCTAAAATGTCACAGCTAAAGGGACATAGACTGGGAAAGCAGGAAGGTCATAAATGACTCCAGGAACTTGAAACTCTGAAGGTGCAATTGATTATCCTCACACTGTTTAGGATGAACAAACTGCAAGATGGGGCAACTAAGCAGAGCCTTTTACATGGCAGAGCAGATCTCGAGTGCTAGATGTACAAACCTGCCTAGCAGGAGATACGCTTTCAGATTAGTTGGTAGCAGTAGTTACTATGCAGATAGAAGTTCGATACTGCCTTGGAGTAAGGGAAAGGGGCGGCATCAACTGGGACAACTGCAGGGTTTTCCCAACCTTCTGGGACCCAAGATAATGGGACATGTGAGTCCATTCTTTTACATTGACAATCTACAATGACCACATCATGATGCTGTGATTAGAATGTTGATCTAGAATGGTGGAGATCCAGGATTAAGTCCTCCATCAACCGTAGAGCTCACTGGGTGACCGTGGGCCAGCCACTCTTTCTCTGCCTTGCCTACCTCACAGAGTTTCTGTGAGGATAAAATGGAGGAGGGACAATCATGTAAGCCATCTGAAGCTCTTTGGTGAGAACTAAGGATATAAATGTAATATCGGGGTGCATGAGCACAACTGACCTTGACGTGGAGGCCAAGGTCTTGAATACTAGAATTTTTGTTTGAAGTCAGAATTTTTGAATGCACAGGCTCAAATTTGGAGAATGTCTGACACATAGAAGTCTGGTTCTGTGTGCTGGTGATGTTTCGAATCAGGCTGGAAAATATTTGATTCGATCCCAGTAGCTTTCTACTGGTGGGGGTACACCTTCCCTTAGCAAAATGATCCCCGTTGGCATCTTGGCAGCCACTAATGTGTTTCTTTGCACCCACTTCTTCCCCAAAGCATCTCCTCAAAGCAAAGAACCAATTCTGTCTTTTCTCCCTCCATGGGATTGGGATGTACTTCAGAAGAGCTCGGGGGGATCTTTGTTTGTCTGCAAGGGGGCACACATTTGGAAACAGCTGCCTCCGTGATAGAAGGAGGCTTGGCTTGAAGTCTCCTAACTTTCTGTGGAATCACACATTTATGATTGGACCAAGTCTGGATAATGGCCCTTTTGTCATTGGCCCCCTCAAGGAAGCCATTTTTTTGTTGGTGTCCACTCACTCTTCTCAAAATTCCAAGAGCACCCAAAGGTTTAACGAGGCTGGACAGCCTACCCTAGCAGTACCTTGCATTTCCTAAAAAGCTAATGTTGGGGGGGTTGTGGGCACTTGTGGGGGAAAAGCCACAAGACTGAGGGCCTGCAGTGTGGAGGGGAATCAGGCAAGATTGCTTCTCCCTGTCTTGAATCTGTCCTACAATCTGTTAATACTATCAGACTGTGTCCAAAAACCCTCACAAAAATCGGTCCCAGGAACCAATTGTTCGTTGAAGGGCAGGATTCAAACACGTATAAGAAAATGTTAAATATGAAGTTCATAGAGCAGATAAGGGATACAAATGCTTACAAAAAGGAGGAAAGTCAGAGTTTCATACATGCATATACCATATCTTAATAACTGTTGCATCAGGTGATGACTTTGCATGCACAAATACTCTACACACATGCTGTTTGTATGCGCACGAGTGCTGTGCATGCTTTGAGACAAATGCACAGGGAAAGGCCAGAGTGCTCAGTGCTGCTTCTCCTCTACCCACATTGCCCTGTACCTTTAAATACCCTTATGTATGAGTCTATAAGTAGAGATATCACCCTGCCAACAAAAGTCCATATGGTCAAAGCAATGGTATTCTCAGTAGTAATGTATGGCTGGGAGAGTTGGACCATAAGGAATAGATGCTTTCAAATTATGGCGCTGGAGAAGACTCTTGAGAGTCCCTTGGACTGCAAGGAGATCAAATCAGTCAGTCCTAAAAGAAATCAACCCTGACTGTTCCTTGGAAGGCCAGATGCTGAAGCTCAAATACTTTGGCCACCAAATGAGAAGGGAGCACTCACGAAGAAGACCCTGATGCTGGGAAAGACTGAAGGTCAAAGAAGAAGGGGATGACAAAGGATGAGATGGTTAGACATCGATGCAATGAACATGAAGTTGAGCAAACTCTGAGGATGGAGGGCCTGGTGTGATGTGGTCCATGGGGTCGCGAAGAGTCGGAATCGACTGTGCAACTGAACAACAACATCGGGTCTACTACTGAATCAGATCCTTGGTCTATCTTCCCAGTGTTGTTGACTCCAACTGGCACCAGCTCTTCCAGGTAGAGCTATTTCATAGTTTTGATACAAAACAGATCCCAGAGAACCTTCTGCATTCAAAACAGCTCGGAGGTACAGAGTCTCCTCTTGTTCCTCTTTTGAACACGGGAGAATCTTGGATTTTCTGGCTTTTCAAACCACAGGGCTGGCTACCTGACAGAGCTCTGTTTTACTAGTCTGACCAATAAAATACTGGCTGGCACGCCTCAAGGGAAAGGCAGCCCAGAGGAGTGATACAAATCAATTGCGGATGCTAGGTTTGAAAAAGAAACAGTCCAAAATGTATACGTCTAACAGTAGCTCCTTTGAGTCAAGTAGAAACCCAGATGAATTGAACTTTCCAGGGTATTAATCGCTCTATTCTGGATGCTGACTTTCAAAGAAGTTTAACAAAACAGAGCAAGACTTCCCAATTTTACTTCCCATGACTCGTTTAGGTTAATTGTCAAAATATCAGATAACTGAAAGACGCATTTCCCTTAAACTGTCTCCTATTTTTTTCCCCCTGATTGTTCCTCTGTAATATATCTAGGCAAACATTTGTTCCACTGATCATTTCTGGGCAAAAGACATGAATCACTAGACTGCGGAAAAACCACAAAGGCAGCTGTGGATCATTAGAAAACAGGCATCCCGTTCAAGGAGCCTGCCGTCGGAAGGCTTTCTGCAGGAAACTGCCTTGGCTTGTAGGGCTTTGCTGTGTAACGAAAGCAGAGCAATAGAAATTAGATCATTCCTCCTCGACACACAGTCATTGTGAGAAACACACAGCACTATTGAACTTAGGCTGATGGTTAACTACAGGCAATCAGGGGTAATCTTAGACAATGGGCAACAGCCCTGGGACTTGCACTTGGAGGAACCCTAACCGTTCGTGGGTCTGCCCACTGAAGGAGGGGGGGAGAGGAAGAGCGGGCTTTTGCCTCTGCTCGCACCTGTCCCATCTGAGGCTCAGGCAGCTGCCTTCTGGCAGCAGAGGTGGCTCCCACATACCTTGCGTGGGTTGAGGGCTGCTCCTTGTATGGCCCCAGGGTGGGGGGCAGCACGGGTGTTAGTGATTCTGTGGCCCCATCCTGGACTTTTTCCCAGGGCTGCAGAATCACTGTCCCTGCAGACAATGCATATGGCATTGACCTCTCTGGACATGTAGGAATAAAGAATCTTCACAGATTATTTGTTTCTTTATTACATTTATATTATGCCTGTCTCCCAACAAGGAAGAAAGGCATGGAGTTCCCAAGAGGTCTCCCATTCAGGGAGTGGCTGGACCCAGACATGCAGCACTTAATCAGGTTGCTGACTCATGTGACCTCAGGCCAATGTATGTACATAGGTGCCATCAGGTAACAACAAACTTATGGCGACCCCATGGTTTACCATTTTCTTCCTCTGCAGAGCCTTCCTTGATGGTCTCCTATCCCAGTACTGACTCTGCTGATCTTCTGAGATCTGATGAGATCTGGCTAAACCATCCCATCTTCCCTCCCCGCGCAGACCAAACCCTGAGATATTTAGCAGTCCTGGGCTTACTGTTGAATTTGGGCCACTTATGAAATCTCCCCCTCACTTGACTCACTGGATTGATGTGATAATAAAAGTTGTGATCTCCCACATTCACATATACACTTGCCACTTCTAGGAGATTCATTTCTGGGATCCCCGTGAGTGGAGAAATCCCCAGATACTGGGAAGCGAGGAGTATGCTGCCTCCCAGTAGCAAAACAACCACATTTACTGAAGAAGGCAATAGTGTAATGAATATGGCGATGGTGTGGAGGCAGTAAAAACTGGCTGGAGACCACATCATATGGTCAGACCACAGACTGAATAAATGAAACTGCAAACTGCAAAACCACAAATGGTGAGGGTCTACTGTACTCCACTCTGACTGAAAGATGGATCCCATGGATCTGGTGGAAGAAGGAGGAGAGGAGGAGGAAAGAGAAGTTGGTTTTTATATCCTGCTTTTTTCTACCCTAAGGAGTCTCAGAGCAGCTTACAATCACCTTCCCTTCCTCTCCCCACAACAATCACCTTGTAGGTAGGGATGAGGTAGTTCTGAGAGAACAGAGACTGGCCCAAGATCACCCAGCAGGCTTCATGTGGAGAAGTGGGGAATCAAACCTGGATCTCCAGATTAGAGTCCACCACTCTTAACCACTTCACCATGCTGGCTCTTTCCTAGTAGAATGAACGTACAATAACCATCCCTGAGCTTCTTAAACATGATATAAGCATGCATAGTAAAGACATAACAATAAACCTCCTGAATCAGTGCCCATTAGAGGTTTTCATTCTCTGTTTTTGGATCTGTACCATGCCCAGGGGCGGCTTGCCCACTAGGTGAGCTAGGCGCTCGCCTAGGGCACCGGCCCTGTAGGGGCACCAAAATGCCCCCTGCCCCCCCCCATGAAAAGCCCCCCTTCCTGCCCAGTGCCGGCAGCCCTGGCTTTCTTGGGTGCCTCGTGGCTGTGAGGCGCCCAGAAAAGCCGGCGCCGCTGCTGGGAGGGAAGGGGCGAGGGTTCTAACCCCGCCCCTTCCCCAGGAAAACGGTGCTGGGCCATCTTCAGGCCCCACCGGGAGGTTGGCATCCCCGGTGGGGTGGGAGCCCCAGGCTGTCCTGCCTAGGGTGCCCAGACACCTGGGGCCGGCCCTGAGTCCATGCCAACACATGCCTATTGTATAGTGGGTTAGTTGCATAATGAAACCACGGACAATGGTGTAGTGATCAGCATGGTTCGCTATTATACAACACAAGACAAAGTTACCGGGCCCGGAGGCCAACTATATACAAGCGAAGGGGATGCCCCCTGGTGCCATTGGCGGGTTTGAATTCCCGCCGCCATTCCCATTGGTCCCCCTACGCGGAAGCCAGGAGTACCAGTCCCATTGTTCACAGGTACTCAAGCTCAGGCTCTTCGCTGATGGCCTGTAATGGTCTGCGGACACAACAATGCCATCTGCATCAGGATGGTTGTGCTGGTGTAGCAATCCATCCACAAGCTGTTCACCATATTGTTGTGTTGCAAGTGGACACACAGGGTGTTCCATGTACATCTGACACATGGTTAAGGTGCCTCCTTACAAGGGCAGCCACGTATCATCAGATATATCATGGTATCATGGCACAGGAGCAATCATTTGCTTTCTGAATGGTCTTGCCCATAGAGGAAAATCCAATTGTGAATTATGGCTATAGTGCGATGACAGTGCACTATCCAATGACGTGCGGGTGCAGCCAATGAAGCAGTGTTGCATTGGTGTGCCTGGATAAGGAAAGCATGAAGGGGAAGATGTCTAGAGGAAATGAGGATAAGGAAGAGCTGGGTAACTGGCACATCCTCCTGATAGCTTTTCTTTCCACCTATTCTCCGGTGTTACTGTCAATAAATCTAAATATCCCAGGAGACACTGAAAAAAATTGGGCCACTGGAAATTATGATAAAAGATAACAGTTGTTAATATAGTGCAATGGGAACATCAGCATGGATAAAAGACACAACCGAGGGATTGGGAGTAATCGTTGGATACCGCAGTATGCATGGGTATATTAATGTTCGAAAACCTCCCCTTCAGAATCCCGGCAAACATTTCACTGTAAATATCGATGGGGAATAAAACCTCTTTTCATTGCTGCTTAAAATAATGCTTCATTTAAACATTAAAAACAACCCAGTTACAATTTATGCTTTTTTCCTCCCACCTCGTCGCTTCTTCCTCCTATAATGTTATTTCATCGTCTTCTAGATCAAAGGCATGGTAGTCTATAGAAAGCAAATTAGGAATGTGTTATTTTCAAGGGAGGAAATCTCAGTGAGACTTATAATTTTATTTCCCCCCCCCTGCTTGTGCAGAATAACATAAATCAAAAGAAGCAATAGTCTACCTTCTGTTTTGACTACTTTGACCCTCTTCAACCCCTGCCAATTTTTATCTCATTTTTGTTTAACTTTGTACATCAGAGTTTAATTTTAAAGCTGGTCCAGAAGACAGTGATGTATAGGTTACATCAAGTATAGCTTAAATTACCCTCTCCCCAGGGTTTTGAAGAGAGGTGGGGAGGGCCCTTCTCCTGCGGTGGGGTAGCAGCAGGGAAGAGAAGTGGACAGAACCGCCCCCTGGACTTGACCATCCTCAGCTACAGAGACCTTTTGCCCAGACCACCATTCATGGGTGTGTATATATGTGTGTGTATATATATATAATTTAAAATCTGTTAAAAATACTGGTGACATTTGCCCAATGGAAATGTTTGACATGTATGTATCAGAATAGAAATATGAGTTAAGAATCAAGCATAAGCCACTTTGGGATGCCAGTTGGGTGAAAGGTGGGGTATCAAGGAGTAAAACAAACAAATCAAAACAGTAGATCTCTTCAGACATGACACCTGGGAGTCCATTGACCACACATAGTAAAAGTACGTGGTCCCCACGATATATTTGATACATGCAGTTACTGTTTCATGTGAACTGGGCAATATGTAGGCTTTCCAGGCATGTACCACTGAAAAATCAGGGTTCTGATTCTCTTGTATGGAAATGGTACACACCCGAAAAAATCTGCACGTTGCCCATTTCACACAAAATGGAAACTACGTGTATTGGCTGCATTGTGGGGCACTCCCAAAATGCTCAGTCAACGGGCTAGGGGTTTATGCCAGAGAATGATCTTGGGGTAACATTTCTTCCGTCTGCATTGCTGGGCTCCATAAGTTTCCTTGGGATTACTTAATATCTGTCCAAAATGTCTTTGCATTTGGAAGGGGGCGGTGATGAGATCTTCTCAAGGGTTTTTAACTGACAGTGTTCAAAGTAGATGGAAATAGAATGAATCTCAGGTGCCTGCTTTTTCATACGAGGGCCCCAGGTTTACCTGAGCATTACAACATGGGCCCTACTTTCTTTTATTACTGCATGCCTTCATCTTTTTCTTCCTCACTTGCATTCTCTCATCAAAATGTTTATCATCACTTTTATTTAAGGGGAGAAAAAAACTTTAAAAGAAAACAAAAGAAAATGCTCTCAGAAACGACGCAACAACAGAACACACCTTAGATCAGTACAGATATACTCGTATCAGCTATGTGCACACATGCACACACCCTTCAGCCAACCGGAACAAATTATTTGGGGTGGGGAAGGCCTTACAGGAGATCTCCAGGTATGGGATAGACAGCCATCTCTTGGAAATTCTTCAGCATTAGATTTCCTGCATACAAGAAGGAGCCAGTTTTGTGTAGTGGTTAAGTGCATGGACTCTAATTTGGGAGAACTGGGTTTGATTCCCCACTCCTCCACTTGCAGCTGCTTGGGCAAGCAATAGTTCTGTCAGAGCTGTTCTCTCAAGGACACTTCTGGAAAGAGCTCTCTCAGCCCCGCCTACCTCACAGGGTGTGTGCTGTGGGGAGGGGAAGAGAAAGGCGTTTGCAAGCTGCTCTGAGACCCCAAGTGAAGGGCGGGGTATAAATCCAATCTCATCCTCGTCCTCCTCCTCCTCTTCTTCCTCTATAGCTGGCCTGTAAATCCTCTTCCAACTTTTGTGTTGGGAAGTGCCAGCAAGATGCAGCCAGCTTTAGGGCTGCCAACCTCCGGCTGGCACCTGGAGATCTCCTGCTATTACAGTTGATCTCCAGACAACCAAGATCAGTTCCTCCTGGAGAATATGGCTGCTTTGGGGGGGATGGATGCCATGGCATTATAGCCTGCTGAGGTCCCTCACCTCCACCAACCCTGCCCTTCTCAGTCTCCACCCCTGAACAGGTATTTCCCAACCCAGAGCTGGCAACCCTAGCTGGTTTATAGCAACCCCATAAGGTCTTCAAGGCAAGAAATGAACAGAGGTGGCTTGCCATCGCCAACCTCTGTGTAGGGAAGACTTCCTTGGGGTCTCCCATCTAAGTACTACTAACCAGTGCCAACCTTGCTTAACTTCCTAGATCTGAGGAGATGGAGCTAGCCTGGGCCACCTAGGTCAGGGCCTTCCAGCTTTAGGGCTCTAAAATATATTTCGGTTATTTACCCCTCCCCTCTCAATTAAAAATGGTACCAACGAAAGACAAACCCTCGACACAAATTTTTGAAACAGAGGAAATGGATATATTTGTCTGGTTCACTGAAAGACCAAAGTAAACAAAATGCAAGAGATATTTGGACACCATTTTATGACTGGGAGAAAAGAAATTCTGAAGATCAGGAATATGGAGTATAATCACTATACGCTCGGGATAAATCGAACTTGAACTGCGCAGAATGTGTACTTTTTCCAGGAATCCCAATAGATGATTTTAGCGATTTGATTAATTGATATTATTTTTTGAAATTATATAAACGAAAGAGATCTAGAAACAAAGATTTAAGATGAAAAATTTGCAACAGCTATTGTATAAGCTTGATGGAAATTTCCCTACATGTCTTATCCCATTCCCTATCCCCTTCGTATAATGTCATACATAATAGGGAAAACCTAATACAAATCTTATAGTTAAAAAAAAATGGTAAGTTCTCAAAGCGTTCCCTGTGCCTTGGTGTTTAGTCATGCTGGCCACATGACCACGGAAACGTCTTCGGATAGCACTGGCTCTTCGGCTTTGAAACGGAGATGAGCACTACAACCCTAGAGTCGGATCCGACTGGCTTTCAAGCAAGGGAACCTATACCTTTACCTTTTAATACAAAGCATTCTAGAAATGCTTCTAAACAATCCAGGCTATAAGGAAAAGAAAAGGTTTGGGACAATTTCAGAATGGGGGCACCAAGGAAGCAAATGGCCTTGAACCATTTCATCTTAGAAACCATTTTAAAAAAAAAATGATTATTATTAAAAAAAACCCAGTAAAATATAGCAATGTTTGGGTAAAAGAAGCTAATCGGATAAATGATTGGGTAAAAGAAGCAGATGGGAGGCATCTATCCAGATAGCAAAAGCTGGTTTCCTCAAGACCAGTAGAAGATATCACTGACACTACCACCCCAAAAAACAACGGAATGCCCAGGAACACAAACATGGCCCTAACATATGGCCATCACAAGCAGGAAACAGAAAACAGTGCTGCAAGTCCACACCTGGTGGGAAATAGAATTTGCCTGTACGCTAAAGGCATCCCCCTCCCAAGAACAGTTCTGAGCTTACGATGAGCCACAGGCTGCTGACACAGAAAACTCCACCTGATCTGCAACTCTGAAAACCCTCTTTCCAATTATCCACCACAGGGCGAGGCGTGTGTTTTGATGGAGTCAACTACAAACCACAAGGAGAACTCTATAGCAGACCACAGAAAAAAATGGGATTGGCACCACCTGTCTCTGAGGAGTTGAAGTTTCAGAGTTCCTTTATCACCTGACCTGCTGACCCGAAGATAGCAAAACTGACCTCCTCTACCCGGAGGAGTCTATTGCTGAGATTCCCCCAGGGGAGCACCAACCAGCTGCAAGCTGATCCAGTGATTAACCCTTCTGTGTTGTGGATGTAACACTGGAGTCAGGGTAATAAAGCTTTCACTGCATAACAGATCCTGCGCTTTGTAAATTGTTGCTCTTATCAGCTCCACTCGAGGCTGTTATCCCCATCGCTGGGAGGCAAAGCTGCCAAGCTGTTCTTTGGAAAAGCTTCTGGCTCTATAAAGGAAAGGATATTTATTCACTAGCTGGGGAGGATAATGGAAAGGAAACCCTCTTTTCGGTAAAAGGCAGTTTAGGCTTGCTGTGGCCTCTCTGTATGCCTAAGCAAAGTGAATGTTATGGAACCGTTACCAGACTGAAACGTGAAATTCGGAAACGTGTGGATTTTGGAAGAGTCACCGCCGAGTTCTTTGCCGCGAATAGACGTGAATGTGGAGGGTTTTGCTGAGACAATTACATCAGATAGGAACCTTGGGGGAAGCTACAAAGGATTTTGGGAAGCTCGGCAATATTTTTGTTTGTTTCAAAATTACTATTATTATTCTGCCCTCAAATTATTATGCTTTCCTCTTCCCTCGCCTAGGTTTATTTATTTAATGCATTCTTAACTCTTTCATCAGGTTGCTCGGGCCATGGTCTCATTTCTTCCATTTTACCTTCAGTAACACTATGAGGAAGGTTAGGCTGGCTTGTAGGAATGCCAGCCTCCAGGTGGGACCTGGGGATCCCCCAGAATTACAGCTGATCTCCAGGTGACAGAGATCAGACAGTTCTCCCCAGACTCCATCCCCAAATTTCCAAGAGTTTCTCAGCCTGGATCTGGCAACCCCCACATCCCCTGCCAGTGGCCAGAGGGGACCTGGCAACCCTAGTTGAGAGAGAGAGAGAGAGAAAGAGAGACAGAGACAGAGAGACAGAGAGACTGACCCCAGTTCACCCAGAAAGCTTCATGGCAAGATGGAGATTTGAACCTTGAATATCCCATATCCTAGTTGGACACTTCAGCCACTACACCAAGGTGGCTCAGAGTCACAAAACCCAGTTCTAATTATTTGGGGACACACATTTTCCAGTTTATTCTTCCAGTGGATAATTACAAAACGTACATAAAGAGTTGCCAAGTTGTTCCTACAGAATGGGATCTTTTTAACTTGATTAGCACCTCTAGGTTTGGTTGTTTTAACAGCGTTATCTATGATTCGTGTTTTATGCTCTGTTTATGACTATGTGACTGATTGGGATGGCCTTTAGCCACACACAATAAATGTGACTACTACTACTAGATAAAGAGTTTGGTTCTCAGGCTCTTTGCAGATGTTCAGTCTTCATAGACTAAACAGATATCTTAGAGGTGGGGGGGGGAGTAGAATTGGTAACAGCTGACCTCAACCCCTGACCTAAGCCTGAGTAATCCACATTTTGCGTAGGCTTTCCACGCATATTGCAAAACAGGCTTTTGCAGGGTTCTTGTTTGCACAAACAGAAAGATGGGCTTCTGCTCAATATGCAGAAGGTCTCAGGTTCAATCTACAGTTTAAAGGATGGGGTAGTAGGAGATGTGAAAGACCTCTCTGCCTGAGACCTTGGAGAGCCACTACCAGTCGGAGTTGACAATACTGACTTTGATGGACCAAGGGTCTGATTAATAACGTCATAAAGGTACCTCCAGAGTCACCTAGTCCAACCTCCTGCACAATGCAGGAAATTCACAAATACCTCCCGCCACACCCCCAGCTTTACGTATCATGGTGTGTGTACACTTTTGTGCATAAGGTGGCAGGTTTGTGCAGAGTGTTCATTGAATGCGCAAACCTATCTATTCATACTAGCAAAAAAAAAAAATGCCAAGGAATTCAGGATGGCATATGAGACTCTCTCTTCTGCCATTTATTCTGCAGTTTTTACAAAAACCTTTTGAGGTAGGTTGATAATTAGTATGACTGGCCCAAGATCACCCAGTGGACTTCCTGACTTAACTGGGGACTTCTAGCATAGCCCTCTGACCACTGTGTCACCTTGATTCCCCTCAGAGAGCCAGTTGGGTGTAGTGGTTAATACCAGCAGGACTCTAATCTGGAGAACTGGGTTTGTTTCCCCACTCCTCCTCATGCAGCCAGCTGGGTGACCTTGGGCCCGTCACAGTTCTCTCAGAACTGTTCTCTCAAGAGCAGTTCTTGGGAGACCTCTCTCAGCCCCACCTACCTCACAGGGTGTCTGTTGTGGGGAAAGGAAGGGAAGGAGATTGTAAGCCACTCTGAGACTCCTTTGCATAGTGAAGAGCAGGATATAAAACCAACTCTTCTTCTTCATAGGTTAGGAAACAAGCAGTGTTCCCTCTAAGTGGAGTTAGTGTGAACTAGCTCACAGTTTTTTAGCCTCTGGCTCACACATTTTTGTCTTAGCTCAGGAAGGATGGCTCCAGGGCAAACTAATTTATGCAGCAGCCAAATCGCAACTTGCTCACAACTTTAATGCCAGTAGCTCACAAAGTAGAATTTTTGCTCACAAGATTACACAGCTTACAGGGAGCATTGAAAACAAGCCTCGCTCATTTCTTTAAAATATTTGTATGCTACCTTTCCTGTACAGTCCAAAGCTCCATATCTAGACATGGCCATAAGCTATGTAACACAGTTAAAACAACACAAATCAATTCTGTGATCTATATTATATCGTGATTTATAGATTCCTGCTCAGGCAAAATATCGGAGGAAGTTTTGGAGAAAAATGAAAAGAGCTCCAGTGTGGTTAGTAGAATTTCACAGGGTGTGTTTGTGAATGTATGTCTCCCTAGAATGCCAATATGTTTCACCTGGAGTGAAATTTAAGGGAGATGTCTGGATAGATGTAATATTTGGCAAATGTCAAAGGAAATCTTAAGAACATAAGCAAAGTTCTGCTGGATCAGACCAGAATTCTTTCTAATTCAGCATCCTGTTTCCGACAGTGGCTAACCAGCTGTCCCTAGAAGGCTTACAAGTGGGGTATGAAAGCCCAAGAACCATTCTGTAGTTACTACCCAGTCTCTGAATATGGAGACAGGGTTGCCAGGCAGGAAAAAGTGATGTAAGGTAGTTCTAGGAACTGGAAGTGATGTAAGGAAGTTCTAGGAACTGGAAGTGATGTAAGGTAGTTCTAGGAACTGGAAGTGATGTAAGGTAGTTCTAGGAACTGCTGGAAACAATATGGTTTTATGGCAGGCAATGGAAGCTGAGGGTGGGGGATTCCTTACCCACACCAGGGGAATGGTAAGCTATACGGAGGTAGCATTTCTCCATCATGGATAGATAATAGACTGATCCTTCATAAATTAGAAAAGCCATCTAAGTTAGTAGCCGTCATTAACTCCTGAGACAATAAGCTCTACAAAGGAATCATGCATTATGTAAAGAAGGATTTCTTTTAGTCTGCCCTGAATCTACTGCCCATCAACTTCATTGCATGTCCTGAGTTCCAGTGTTAGAAAAAATGGAACGTTCCCTCCCATGCATAGTTTCATTTTTTAAAAATTATTTTTCATATTTATAGCCCGCCCTTCCCACAAGCAGGCTCAGGGAAGGTAACAATAAATCTCTGTTATGCCCCCCCCAGTTCACTTTTCTTTAAATGGAAAATTCCAGTTTAGAAAAGGAATCTTTCTCTCTTCCTGATGAAATTGAGAAATGATATACCAGTGCTAAGAAAAACCAGAGAGGAGGATGTTGAGGTGGTGCGTTGAAACAGACCCTGTCTCACAAACGCCTCGAAAACACCCCAATTTCCCTACACGGTCCTTTCCCCCAGCCCAGCAGTTTTTGAAGAATGTTTCATCTCTGAATCTCTCCCCCTCCAACACATTTCCAAGACCCCTCTCACCTTGGTAGCTGTGTGCCCTGAGGGGAGAACACAGCAACAATTCAGTGAAATTATCTCGAATGAGGGGATTTTTTTCTCTCTCTCTCTCTCACACACACACACACACACTCTCCTGTGGGCTTTCTGTGGAAAAAGAGCATTTAGCCCGTTAACGACCATTAATATGTACCATCATATATTAACGGGAGTTAATGCGCAAAGGAAAAGACTCAACCTTTCAGTTCATTAAATAAAACAAATTTTCAAAATCGTCTATTTACGATAGTTGGGGAAAGTAGGAGAAGGCGCTAAAGGCCTTTGCTGCAGCGATTAAGAACAAAACAGAAAGTGTGGGGGGGGAATGTTTTCCCTCCGAACAGGCATCCTAGTGATATATCCGAGATGCCGCTGATCTTTGCAAGGATCTTCTTTCAAAATATATTTTCCTTTTATAAGGTCCCACACACACTAGTTTAAAATCCCATCAGGGACCTTCTTATAAATGAGGAACCGCATCTCTCGGGACTGGCCCAAGTTGGAAGAAGCGTGTTATTAAAAAAAAAAATACATAGCAGAATGCTGAGCAATATAATTAGCCCATTTCTTTCATTTTTTGTTATCTTTTAAAAATGTATAACCAAATTTTAATTAAGCATATTCTCTGGATGTTTGAACCAGGGAAAGAGAAGGAGGAAAAGAATACTCCGGCTGTATTTCCAAGGGATTAATTGTATCAATTTCAGTCTCCTTTTCTGATCTCTGGCACTCCGGATGCTTTCCTTTTTCTTTTCTTTGCAAAAAAACATCTACTGTACCTTGGATAAGAAGCAGTGATGGGTCTGTCTGTTAGTACAGGGCGTGCGTGTGCATATGTGCATCTGTCTGGAATCGAAAATCAACACCTCAGAGATGGAGGGAAAGAACCTACACATACAATTCTGTGTCATGCTCCTTTGATGCTCATCTTTGTGCATAGGAATCACACAGCATCCATTGTCAAAGGGACTAAAAGACGACATTGTTTTGTTTGGGTTGCTTTCTCACTGCTATTTATTTATCGCTTGGGCCTGAAAGTATATGCTAAGGAGGAGGGGAAAATGTCCCAGATCTTCTTAACCATAGACCATTCTCCTTTAGTGCAATCCCAGGTCAGCTTCTTCACAAACAAACAAGCTTTGAGGCAGCAGACCAAGGGGACTAAGGCTGCACATGCTATCTGCCGTGGTGGTTAAACTACCTATATAGGCATAGATCCAGAACACATGTAGAGGTGTTTCCGTTCCTTGAAATCAAATAGGGTCTCAGTGTGCCTCTGTCTGTGCAGAGGTTGCAGGTAGATTTGGAAGTGCTAGCTATGTAATAGTCTCTGTGGAATTGTGACTGTGGTCTAGGAAACAGGACAGATCTTTGGACAGATGTTTTGGCCATAAAGACAGGACAGATTTCTGGCTAGATCCACCCCTTTTAGCTGGTTTTTCAAATGTGTCTTGGCACTGCTTTGAAAGCTGTTGGGGCCAGGGCTCAAGTTGTACAGCATCTGCTTTGCAGACAGAAGGTCCCAAGTTCAGGTAGTAGGTGATGTGAAAGACCTCTTCATAAGATCCTGGAGAGAGACTGCCAGTCAGAGTGGACACGATGTACCTCAACAGATCAATGATCTGCAGGCAAGCCCGATCTCGTCAGATCTCAGAAGCTAAGCAGGGCTGACCCTGGCAAGTACTTGGAAGGGAGACCTCCAAGGAATACCAGGGCTGGGATGCAGAGGCAGGCAATATCAAGCCACCTCTCTGAAATGTCCAAGCCCCACTAGGGGTCACCAGAAGTCAACCATGACTTCCAGGCACACACACACAAACAGATCAATGATCTGATTCAATATTTATTTATTATTTATTTGATTAACTTTTTAGGCTGCCCTTTCCTGCCAGTGGAGCTCAGCATGGCTTACAACAGAAAGGAACATACAATAAATAACCAAAAGTTAAAACCCTACAGTAAAATATAGGCTGAGTTCAAACTGGCGGTTTGAAGCAGGAGCCGGTCATGGCAAAAAAGCCCCGGAACAAAGTGTTCCGGGTTTTCCCAGTCACACTGTGCCGACTGATGTGGGAGCATACCGGGAGGAGGTACAGGGAAGCATTCAGATTGCTGGCCTAGAGGCACAGCTGTAAACGGCTTTTCCCTGGTAATTTGGCTATGTGTGCATGTGCGCATGAGCACACATGCACTCATGTGCATAGCACATCCGGCTGATTGGGGAAGGATCCCATTGCGCCGGCACCACATTGGGCGGTAGAGCGAAGCACAGCCAATCATATCGCTGCTGCTTTATGCGCAACGCGAGTTGCTCTCGGCTTTTCGGGTTGGCGTTCACACTTCCTGGCAGTGGAATGAAGAGGGATAAAGGGGCTCTCAGGGATTTGCTACCACTTTCACCAGGTATCTTTTAAATGTGGGAGTGAAGCAGAACAGCACGGGTTGACTATGGGTGGGGAACGCCAGGCAGATGGGCCTGTGTGAACGCCCCCTTTAATCCGCTTGTGAAACGTGGCTGAAACGTGGCTATAGCGGGGCAAACTGCCAGTCTGAACTCAGCCATACAGTGCATATATCAGCAAATTTCAATTCATTCCAAGATGGCAAGAAAATTTCAGCTTAGTGTGAAATGGCAGGTTAGTGTGTTTTTCCTAGAAAACAAGTATCTGTTCTGTTTTCTAAGAGTACTTTGTTGGGGGGGGGGTGAGGCTGTAGCTCTGGTTTATTTGTACAGAAGAGGCAGAGCACTCAGCTGTTTCAGTCCCTGCCTGCAATCTAAAGTCTATACAGAGTTTTAACCATCTCCATGAAAACTAGGTCTAAAGCAGGGGTCCCCAGCATTTGAGGCCGCAGATGCCTTAGGAGTTCTCACACAGCATGGTGGTCACAGCCACAAAACAGCTGCCCCAGCTTACCTTTAGTCACCCAGCGAAGACCTTTGTGCTATGGTGACAGCTGCTAAAGCAAATATATATATATATATATTTTTAAAGAAATCTGCACAGCCAATCAATCCTCCTTTGGCAAATAGGAAGCTTGCTGGGCAAAAGCCCCACCTGACCCTGCCCCCTGGGTGGGTGTCAGAAAAAGGTGTTGGTGGTCACCGTGGTCTAAAGGACAGAATCTAGGGAAATGGGACCTTTGAGCACATGCATTTTATTTATTTTCACATATGGTCTTCTTTTTTCACTGGGACTCCAGGTGGATAACTGAGCTAGTGTGAAAATGTCATCATGACTGCCACCTAAGTAGTACTGTCAAGCTTGGGACTTCGGCTCTTGCACTTTACTTGAATATTGCTTCAGCACTTCAGGATAACTAATATTGAATAGTCATGGCGCCTTTATGAATGATTTTATTGTACTTATATAATATACTTTTATGTAAGCCGCCCTATGCCTGCCTTGGTGGGGAAGGCGGGGTATAAATCTAATGAATGAACTGTAAAGAATGTGTACCTTTTCAGGAAGCACAATAGGAGATTTTAGTGATTGGATTAATTGTCTATAGCTTTAGAATTTATAAATGAAAGAGGTATGGAAACAAAGGTTTAAGATGGGAACTGTATTGCAACAGCTATCAATTCAGCTCGATGGGGAATTTTCCTTTATGTCTTATCCCCTTCCCCATGTCCTTCCCCTCCTAAAATGTCCTATATATTAGTGAAAATCAAATAAAAGTTTAATTAAAAAAATAAACTGAATGAATGAATAAATAAATAATTACAAGGGTGATAGAGCTAATCAGTCAATCGGTCAGCCATTTACAAAATACAACCTGTGCATGATTTAATATATTTGAATCTAACAGCAAAGATTCCTAGTGAAACAAAGCTAATCGGTCAATCAGCATGCGAATTACAAAGTGTGAAAACTTAACGCAGTGGGGGCGAGAACGAATAACCGGAAGGGTGGGGGGGACCCGTGTTATCCATAATAGAGGTCACCTCCCAAGCTGATCTGTTATATCAAAGCTCACAACTTTACTCCTCTAGAAGAATGCCCTCCTGAACAATTCTGTTTTGCGCATTTTTACGAAATGATAGAAACACAGTAATAATACTAATAGCCTCAGGCAGACCATTCCGTAATGTGGGAGCCGCCACAGAGAATACGCATGAACCGACAGTTGGCAATTGTACCTAGATGCACGGTGGTGTCTTCAGAAGGTTTTGCTCTCAGAAGTGAAGCTGCCTCAATGGACAATAGCCAATGAGGTGGTCCTGTACATGGGTCCAGTGCTATGGAGGACTTTCTAGGTGCATTACTACAGCCTCAAGGAAACCACAGCATGTTTGACTTGAGGCTAGACTGCTGGAGAGACGATGGGTCTGCAGTAGATCATCAGCTTTGCATGCAGAAAGTCCCCATTTCAATCTCCGGTATCATTTAAAAGGATCAAGTAGGAGGTGATGTGAAAGATCCCTACCAGAGACCTTAGAGACCCACCACCCATATGAGTAGACAATACTGACCTTGATGGGCCAATGGCCTGATTCCGTATAAGGCAGCTTTGTGTGCTCATATGTGTTCATGTATCCTGGTGGCCAAGTCAGCCAAGTCAAAGAAAAGGGCCATTCTAAGCCAAGAGCTGGTCCGGCTAGCTTCAGCCAGGGCCCTGTGGGATTCATGACAATTCTGCAGGGCCTGAAAAATGGAGCTGTTCTTCCGGGCTTTCAGCTGAAGCAGCAGACATCCAAACTCCATCCCTGGCCTCCCCTACTGAAATCGCCAGCTTTTGATTTGCCCAAACAGAGCACAGCAAACGAGGCTTCCGTGGCGTTTGTTGTTTTTAAGTCATTGTTTTAAAATGTCGTTTTTAAATTATTGAACTTCTATGTTATTGTTGTCATGGTTTCTGGGTGACCCCGTAACCCGCCCTGAGCCTTTCACAGGGGGCAGGATAGAAGTCAAATGAAATCAAGAAATAAAATAGAATGTCTTTGCCGTTGCACCAGCTGGATCAGGAATCAACCTAAGCTCTTAATGAGTCATCAAAAGGCAACCGGGCCGCCTCAAGAAGTGGGGAGCCCCACATCTCTCAGGGCCTCAGCCTTTCTAATCAGCCTCACCTCCATCTTGTCAGGATTCAGTTTCAGGTTGTTTACCCACAGCCATTCCAGCAGCCAGGCGTCGGTCTGGATATATACATTAAAAAGCCCTGCATGAGACTGTAACTCTGCAGTTATCAGGATCATTATAGAACAGATGCTTCCCTTCCGAACAAAATGACCTTTTCTCTTGATCAAGTTACAAAACACTAAAGGTTACAGAATGCTTGAAAGGAAGCTAATACTTCAAAAATGGATTGGGGGGGGTTTCCCATTCTTTCAAGACTGACTCCACCAAAAAAACAGTGAGTAATTATAAGATGAGGTTTAAACACATATGTTCTTTTTTTAAAAGTTTATACAGAAGGGAGTGTGTTGATTTTGTAGTGCCACGAGGAATCTGAGACTCATGAAGGCTGCTTTTGAGGAGAAACAAAGATCGTGAGGAATAACTCTCCGACAAAAGGCACCTGCCCCAAAGCCGGTTAATTGCAAATTTAAGTCACATTTCTTTGTCTCTAGTGTACGGAGACAATGTGAGAATGAAGAGAGCAAATCAATTCGAAGTGTCACATTTTCTTAGTTCCCACATAGTGTTTGACCTGGATGGCACAAACGGGAACCACAACTAACGGGGAAAAGGAAAGCGCCCGTCCTGCTTTTCATTGCCCTAATGAATGCAAACAAAATATGTAGAGAAAATGCTCTCTATAAAGTTATGAGGGGTGCTGATCTCCTTCAACTGTCCCGGTTAACAGTTTGGACAAATGCCGGTTGCCACACTCCTCAGAGCATTCGTGACAGATTGTCATTAGCTGGACCATTTTCAGTTTCTCATCCATGCTGTTACGACCCCCAGATCCCCCCTTTTTAAAAAGATATGCTTCTCCTCTGCTTAAGTCATACCCATGACCCTGCCTTTCCATGCCACGTTCTATTTCCTTGCACCAAACTTTTGTCACTCAAAATGCATGCATTTTCCACAGCCCTCTATATTACACGCATGAATTATAGGTTTTGCCAGTCTGTTTATTTATTTATTTATTTTATTGGATTTCTATCCCGCCCTCCCCTAAGGCTCAGGGCGGCTGACAATAGGGCATAAATGCCAGGTTTAATACAGTATAAAACAAGTAAATACAAAACAAATAAAATCATACAATACAACATCAGCATGATGTTGCCTTTCGAATGCCCTGTGAGACTCTCCTGGTGCCTACTTTACTTCCTTCCAGGTGCCAGGATCAAACATTCCTTTTTAACATCCCTTCTAAAAGGGGAGGGGGTCTATCCTTTCAGGGTCTGGCCCAAGGATCATTTTATTTACATCGTTTTAGGCCGTTTACAGTGCAATCTTTTGCAGAGTCACTCCAGCTTAAGCTCACTGGATTTAGATTGGAGTCACTTTGCCTAGAATTGCACCTGGTGTGCATTTTGTGCCACGGTTATGCCAGGGCCTGTTTGAACGGGGTTGGCCTGTTTTGTTAATGGCTGCATGTTAATGGTGCTGGAGACGGAGAGCGCCGTCCAGTCACAGCCGACTTATGGAGACCCCTCATGGGGTTTTCAAGGCAAGAGACATTCCAAGGGGGTTTGCCGTTGCCCGCCTCCTTGTTGCAACTCTGGACTTCCTTGGTGGTCTCCCATCCAGATAGAAGAAGAAGAAGAAGAAGAAGAAGAAGAAGAAGAAGAAGAAGAAGAAGAAGAAGAAGAGGAGGAGGAGGAGGAGGAGGAGGAGGAGGAGGAGGAGGAGGAGGAGGAGGAGGAGGAGGAGATTGGATTTATACCCCGCCCTTCACTCGGAGTCTCAGAGCGGCTTACAAACTCCTTTCCCTTCCCCACCCCATAACAGACACCCTGTGAGGTAGTTGGGGCTGCTTGGCTTCTGAGATTTGACAAAATCGGGCTAGTCTGGGCTATCCAGGTCAGGGCTAACTGTGCCAGCCCATTTTAAAAACAGTTGTGTTTTAATTATTTTGTTTTATTAGTTTCAAGCCTCCTCCAGGACTCTGGAGAGATGGCACATACATTTTCTAAATAAATAGATAAGTATAAATGCTGGATAAAATGCCACAGAGAACCCAAACCACATACATACAGGATACGTGAATCTGCA
This sequence comes from Gekko gecko, assembly GCA_029375565.1. Lineage (NCBI taxonomy): Eukaryota > Metazoa > Chordata > Lepidosauria > Squamata > Gekkonidae > Gekko > Gekko gecko. The sequence goes on along the minus strand of JAPDNY010000014.1, from coordinate 20,291,559 downwards.
AATCCAAGAGTGAAAAATGGAAAGCCTCGAATCACTGACTAAAAAAGAAGAAATGAATGTGATAAAGAAAAAGAACAGGGAACGTTTGTTCCTCCAGAGCTAGTTTGGCATAGTGGTTAAGAGCGGTGGACTCTAATCTAGAGAACTGGGTCTGATTCCCCACTCCTTCGCATGAAGCCAGCTGGATGACCTTGGGTCAGTCACAGTTCTCTCAGAGCTGTTCTCTCAAGAGCAGTTCTCTCAGAGCTCTCTCAGCCCCACCTACCTTACAGGCTGTCTGTTGTGCGGAAAGGAAGGGAAGGTGATTGTAAGCCACTCTGAGATTTTAAGTGAAGGTTGGGGTATAAATCCAATCGCTTCTTCTTCTTCTCCCCAGTTACAAATTCGCATGGTGAAAAACAAAATTTAAAATATTCCAGAAGAGAAGAAATAGGTCTGCAATGTTTAGTCAATTGAATCAATTTGATTAATAATACTTTGATCGATTGAAAAGGAGCCTGTGATTTGTTCATTCATTTGCAAAATTATGTTGATTTAACTAATTCAATCAGTCAGCTTAGTAGCACTCATACAAGGAACATACTACAATTTCTTTAACTGAGTGAAAAATGCAAAAAGACATAATGGGCTGGATTCCTAGTAAAACCTCTACTAATGCAAGATACACATTTTTTGCCGCAGACCCTCAATTCACGGGGTCCCCTGTCTGAACCTTCCTGTATTACAGAACAGTCCTTTCTACCTTTGAGTGACCTCACCTTGCTTGCCTGCAGCTCCCCTCAAAAGAGGTAGGAAACGTGGCACCCTTCATTTCCACACATGCGCTTACCAGCAGCAGGTCCCTTTAAAAAAAACATGAAGAGAAAAACAAGCCAGCAAGTAGGTCTCACACCAGGGGCTGAAGACCGCCTGCCTTGGCAAGAGATAGTGGAGATTCAACCCGGGTCCTTTTCCATGCAAGTACATATGTGATAGTATGGATCTATAGCCCTGGTACGGTATGGAGAAGGGTGCAGATTTTTAGACAGAGATTGTAGGTAGCTGCATGAGGCCTTGGAAACAGGCAACTCAAGGAGATAAGTGAAGCTGGGATGTAAGGATTTATTTAAACCCGAAGCGGGCAAGGACAGCCCTTCTCCGGGCAACGTTGCAAAGCAAAAATGTGGGATTGGTTTGCACAACAGAAATCCGCAGCCCTTGAAAATGTTTGGGTGATCTGCTAATTTGTTTATTTACTTAAAACATTTCCCCTCGCATACACCCCTTTCTCATAGATAACGAGAACCCAAGGTGGGTGACATCAATAAAAAGAGTGTGACACATCATTCCTAAAAGCAAAAAGTAAAACCAACATTATAAAAAAGCTCAAGAGACCCACAGGGCAAAATTCCCCTCTTTTCTTGTATTTATGTGTGCGCGTGTGTGTGTGTGCCTGGAAGTCAAGGTAGACATTTCAGAGAGGAGGCTTGCAATTGCCTGCCTCTGTGTCCCAGCCCTGGTATTCCTTAGAGGTCTCCCATCTGGGTATTTGCCAGGGTTTGCCCTGCTTAGCTTCCGAGAGATAGAGCTTGCCTGGGCTATCCTTGTCAGGGCTCACAGGGCGATCCCCTCGAAGGGCCAAAGACCTTTCTAGGGTGTTCTGTATTACAGACTCTCTGAAATTTCAAGAGAAATTAAGATCTTCTAGTTCCCTCTGGAACCAAGTATGGTCAGCTGCTCTTCCTGGATTTGCAGCGCATGTGGAACGAGCCCTTAAACCCAATCCAATAGGGTTGCTAGCCCTGTGCTGGGAAATGCCAGCAGAACTGGGGGCAGTGCCAAGGGAATTTGGAGCTTCAGGGGATCTGATGCCACCATCTGTGAAACTGGGGTGCAACATTACAGAGGATATAGCATCCTTCTAGGTGGAGGTCTGTCTGGAGGATGTGATGGCACTTATGAGTGACGTTCTAGAAATCTGTCCAGTCTCTATGGTCTGTACCATAAGTCTATGGTTCTATGGCCTTTACCATGTCAACACTCTAGGAATTCCCCCAATCTCTATAGTTTTTACCACAGAGATTGGGGAAATTCTTAGAATGCCACTATGGACCCTATTCCTCCCCTTCCCCTTATTTTCCTCCTGTGGGGGATTGCCTGCTGTTACTAGGCCAGTGGCAAACCAACCATGCAAAGCTACATGGGGACACATCGCCAGTGTCATTTTAAAACTGGGCCATAAAATTCACAGATACTTAATGTTCTTTAACACATACAGTTTCACTATGTCAAGGATCAAAGACTCTTTCTTTCTAATTATTTGGCACCATGGCTCAGTGGTAGAGCACTGGCTTTGTATGCAAAAGGTCCCAGCTTCAATCCTTGACTTCACAGTGACTATATATTTATCTAGTACATTTTTAATCTCATCCTCTCTTGGAGGAGCTCAGGACGGCATGAGTGATTCCCTCCTCCCCAGTTTGTCCTTGAAACATCCCTCTGAGGTTAGGCTGAGAGTGTCAGTTCCTGGGTCGATCAGTGAGCTTCATGGTAGAACAGAGATTTGAACACAGGTCTCCAAAATTCTAGTCTGATGTTGAAACCACTCCACTCCACTGACTCTTTCCTGGTGGGTTAGGCTTCTTAGCTATTTCAGGATATGTGGCTTTTGAGTTCAACCATCTCTTACACACACACACACACCTTAAGCGGCAAAAGACTTTCTCCAAATTACAACCATGACATCACATTCATAAATGTATGCAAATATATTAAAGCGCAGTGGGAGCAGGGCCTGGGAAAGATGCAACCAGCTTTTTCAGAATGTCAGGACAGCATTTTGACGAATGCAAGAGTCGTATAATACAGAGTGACATTCAAAACAGAGTCATGGCCTCCTAGCCCATTGATTGCAGTAGATTTAGAAGGGTGCAACTCTGTTTAGGGTTTTACCGATAATGGCATTTTATCTCTGCTTCTCGTGGTTACGGGCGGGGGGGGCTGGTTTCTCCCTTTAAGAGAAGTTTGAAATGAAGGAAGCAGAAAGAGAACCTTTTTTTTGGCATGGACCTCAAACACTGTCACATGTTGATTGGTGGTAAACAAAAAGCTGTAGGAGCCGGTTCAAACACTGATTACCCAACTATATGGCCCTGCTGAATTTCTGCATGGCTCTTAAACCCCACCAGAGGAGGGGGAGGGAAATCTTGACAATGCACGCAGAAACTGTAGTTTGCTATGACTGTCCCCCAAGAAACCTTTGTTTTGCTAGGAGTGTTGAAAATCCCTTGATAGCTCCTTCACTGAACTACGATTCCCAAGATTCATTAGGGAACCAATTTATTTGTTTGGTGGCTCAGTGGTTAAGACACTGAACCGCAGACTGGAAGGTCGGTAGTCCAGCAGTTCGAGACCCGAGTGCTGCATGACGTAGTGAGCTCCCGTCTTTGGTCCCAGCTCCTGCCAACCTAGCAGTTCAAAAGTAAGAAATTGCAAGTAGATAAACAGGTACCGCTTCGGTGGGAAGGTAACAGCGTTCTGTGGGCCTCCGCGACCAGTCATGCCAGCCACATGACCACGGAAATGTCTTCGGACAGTGCTGGCTCTTCGGCTTGGAAACAGAGATGAGCACTGCTCCCTAGAGTCAGATTCGACTGGCTTTCGAGCAAGGGAAACCTTTACCTTATTTATTTCATTTATACCTCATCTTTCTCTCCAGTGAGGTCTCAAAGTGGCTTCTATTGCTCTCCTCTCTTCCATTTTAGCCTTACAGCAACCACCCTGTGAGGTAGGTTAGATGGAGATTGTATGACTGGCCCAAGGTTACCCAGAAAGCTCCCATGGCAGAACAGGGATTCAAATCTCGGTCTCCCAAATCCTTGTCCCGCACCCTAACTACTCCACTAGGCTGGCTTTTGTACTAGTTACTACTTGGATGGGGGAACCTAAAAGACTCCATCTTCTAGTTTCTGGGGGCCACATAACATCTGGGAGCATTGTATTCTTTCTGTCTCTCCGGTCTAATATCCAATTTGCATCAAGACCATTTGGTAGGCCAAAAAAAGATGAATATTTCTGCTGAATAAGCTTTCAGATTCATTCCGTCATTCCAGTTAACTGGCAAACTTTCCCTCCCTCCCCCTCTTCAGTATATAGGATTTCTATGAAAGCAGGATGTAATTTGCACTTAATTAACTCATCAAATGATTGTTCTGATTAATCAATTAATGTTTTTAGACCCAACTGAGCCATTTTTAAAAATGAATCAAGTGGGCCCTTTAATTCATACAGCAGTGGTGATCTGCTGAAATGAATGACAGCCCCTGTAAGTGATGCTCTGGAATAAGGTACAAGAGACTTGAAAGCTCTAATAGTCATTGATTTGATTCATTCATTAAGTACAGATTAAAATGTTGAGTTTACAATCTGTCCGTTATGGGAAAGAACAGGCAGCACTGTCAAGCCAGGAATCACCTAGGAGTACTGCCACAAAACAGGTGTACCTCTGAGTTTGTGCAGAGTATTTTCCCTTCTTTATTTTATCCAGGCTTCACCTGGGTAGCTGATCTTGTCAGATCTCAGAAGCTAAGCAGGGTCAGCCCTGATTAGTACTTGGATAGGAAACTACCAAGGAAAGCTAAAGCTGTTAGATAGAATATCTCATTGAAAACTCTAACCTGGTGGCCATAAAGTGGCTGATACTTGTTAGCCAAAACCAAAAACTAACCTCCCCTTTCCTTCATTATTGCAGTTTGACTTACAGGTTTGTCAGAGCACTGAAGGTCACGTTACATCCTGCTTCTGTCTGTGGTGAATAGGTTAAGTGGGTTGTCTGTAGTGGTTCAAAAACCTGCAATACCTATTTGACCAGAAGTAATAAAACAGTGAATTGATAGGAATTAGTGCATACGTGTTTGTCAATGATGCCTTTGATCTAATGTGCTTCTTTTAAAAAAAATAAATGAGTCAGCCAGCCATCACATCTCTGAGAAGAGGTTTGGCCTCTTGTTCGGAGAATTTAAAAATAGCTCCCACTATTGTTCCTTTTGATGTTGGCACCATCTGCAAGGGGACTTTTTCCAAATCCTAGGTCTGTGTGATGGAGTGCAAACTGCTCAGACCTTCATTTTGAGTTCTCAGATTGGAAGGAGAGTAGCAAAAGAGGCAGATTTTTCTCATCTCTGCAGGACAAGCTGCACTTCCTCAAATGGTTCTCTTCTAAATGAGTGTTAAAGGAGACTTTCCTTCCCCCGCCCCTTCTGCCCAAGACAGCAGCAGCCCTGAACTATCAGGAGAGAAGAGTTTGGATTTATTCCCCGCCCTTCACTTGGAGTCTCAGAGTGGCTTACAATCTCCTTTCCCTTCCCCTCCCCACAACAGACACCCTGTGAGGTAGGCGGGGCTGAGAGAGCTCTTTCCAGAGAACAGCTCTGAAATAACTTGTAACTGACCCAAGGTCACACCAGCAGCTGCATGTGGAGTAGTGGGGAATCACCCAGTTCTCCCAAATTAGACTCAGTGCTCCTAACCACTACACCAAACTAGCAGTCAGTTGGTTACAAGCAAAAACAGGCCATCAATAGCTGGGAAAACCTTAAATCTCTTGGCCCTACTGCCTGCTTTTCAAGGAAATCTTGCTGGCAGAACCAGGTGAGAATCCTCCATGCTTCCAAATCATATCCCTTCTTTCAGATGTTTAGCTGATAAATGCAAGGGTCCATCCAGAACATTTCTGCCCTTTCCCCTAACTTACCCTAGCCATAAGGACCATGCAAAGCCACACCTTACTAGCAGCATGCAGACAAACAGGGGCAGTCAGGGTTTGACCTCTGGGTTAAGCAACCCCACTCTGCTTTTACAGTGTGCAGTCCTAAACAGAGTTACACCCTTCTACAGATCATAGACTTCGGTGGATTTAGAAAGGTGCGACTGTGTTTGGGATTGCACCAGTGACTCGGTTGCAGCCTAATGAGTCCGACTGAGCTGGGCGGTGTTAACTCCGCAGCAAGCGTGTTTAGGATTGCAAGCCTGTAAAATGTTTTGAAAAATCGGGGGTGGGGGGAGGATTTAATAAACTCTTTGGAGATGCGTACTCAGGAGAAGACGGACTGTTTTTACTGCTGTGATTCCCCCCCCTTCGCGTTTGATTAGAGCTCCGGAGTTTTGATCCGTGAACCGACCAGTTTTCGCCGTCCTAAAAGAGAATCCCCCAAATGCTGATCATCAGGCTTCTGTTGCGCGCGCGCGCTTCTTAAAAGCCAGAAGCCGGCGAGAGCATCCCCACCCCGCGTTTATGCAAAGACTTCGGCGGGCAAAACTTCCCAAGGGGGTGTGAAATTGACTAATCTCTCATGGCTTAATATAAACAGCGTTGGCTGTCGCCTCCGGTGGCGTTACGGGAGCTGTATTCTCCCCCCCCCCCCAAAGCACTATCACCGCGGTTATGCCAGACGCAACTGCTTTGCTTCCACGCAATGGCCAATTGTGGTTTTTTGGGGGAGGAACCCCCCCCTCTCTCTGGATGCTGTTGCTGGAGGGCGGAATGCGCGCTGGTGGCAACTTCCAGAGCTTTGATGCTCGCAGACCCGCCTGGAGAAGAAAGGGAGGCTACCTGGCCGGAGAGGAAAGGGCCCGAGAGGAGAAGGCCAGGCCTTCTTTGGGGAAACCGCCTCCAAAGGGTACCACTGGGTTCCTAGAGACCGGTTCGGTTAGATCAGAAGCCACCCGGGTTAGTTTGAGGAAGCGGAGGGGGGGGGATTATTGTGGCCAAGAAGAGACAAGCAAAGGCAGCTTTCCCCCGGCCCGGCCTGAGAAGCGGCATCGGTGGGGATTCTCTGCTCTACAACAACTCTTAAAGGTACAGGTCCTCCTTTGAGGCCGGGCCGCCCTACCCGTGCGGCTGGGAGTCCCCTTCCTTTCCAACCGGCGCGCCTTTTACGAGCGGGGGCGGACTGTTCGGTGAGAAGAGCAGAGGAAGGAAAACAGCGGGGAAGAAGGTGGGGAAACAGAAACTTGCGCAGAAGGTTGCATCCCCCCCCCACCCCCCTTAGAGTTGTTTAGACTGCTCTGAGATGCTCCTTGTTCATTGTTATGACTCGGGCAAAGCCAGACAACACCTCTCAAGGGCTGAAACGGAGAGGGGACAAAGGTCAAGGCGAGGGCTCGATGCAAAAAGAGGTTGGGAAGTTCGGGATCTGTCTGGCGGCGCTCACACCAGCATTTTATTTTATTTTTGGTGTAGCTAAATACACAAGAATCTGGCATCAGCATTTGGAAGAACTGCTTGGTAGTACGAGATTCGCTCTGAGTCCCCTTGTTATTTGTGAGAGGGAAGTTCATGGATTGTGGTGGCATTTACTCCCATGTAAGCGTGCCTGGGGTTCTGGGCGCAGCAGGGATGGAGCTCGAGAAGTAGAGCTGACCGGCTTCAGACGCCGAACGCCCAATTGATGTGTTTAAGCGGCTGGTATTTAAAGCAACCCCGCCGGGCTAAAAACCAGGAGGAGGCTTGGACATGCAAATAGGGATGAGGGGGATCGGAGCCGAAACGTGAAAAAAGTAAAGCGTCGCCCCCTCCTCTTTCCCGATAAGGTTGAGGCGGGGGGCGGGAATCAAGATACACTTTTTTAAAAAAAAGTTATGCCAGATCGAGGTTTCTCTTTCGAAACTTCTAAGTCCGTTTGAAAAAAAACCTCAAGAGGGGGTTTCCATTGTTTTACCAGGGAAAAGGCGGCGGGGGGGGAGTGTTCGAAAAGTTTGCAGAATTTCCTCCAGAACGGTGGCATTTTGCGGGGGCCCCCCTTCCTACTGCGGATCAAAGCAGCGTTAAAAGTTTCAGACTCGGATTTTCTGGGTTTCCTTCGGTCGAAAGCGGGCCGGTCGGTCCTTCGGAGAATTTACAGACTCCCCCACATTTGGGCCGTTAAGGGCACCGCGCCTGGCATCAGGAAAGTAAACATGAGAACCTGGCAAGTTCGTTCATCCCAACCATTTAAAATTCCGGCAAAGGACAAACTTTTTTTTGGGTGGGGGAGGGGTGTCATTCAAGGAGTGTTAGAATTTACAAGCGATTTCCCAAAAGAAATTCTTCCCTCTCCGGTCCCATAAAAGTTGCGCCACTTTCTCTAGAGTTCTTCTCCCCCCCCCCGACTTTTTCAAGACATTGGATTAACTTTCCTAATAAAAAAATCTGATACTTTTATCTTTCTTTCCTAAAACTATAGGCTTTCATGGCCAAAGGTTTAGAAACAAAAATAGGAAGCTGTGCGTTGGGTCATGTGAAGCCGTAACAATTAAAACTTCTCAAAAACAAACGCTATCCCCCCCCCCGTTCTTTCTCCTTTTGCTCTTAATAAAGAAAATGGCAGGGTCTTTTTTTTTAACTCCCCTTAGGGAAAATACAATTAAACTTGCAGTAAAGTCAGGAGGCAAAAAGAAAAAAGGGAAAAAAAGAATTCAGTTGTTGCCTCGTTTTAGAACAAAGGCAGATCTTTGCCATCTGAGAAAAAGTGTTGTTTAAAACCCTAGACAAGAGGGAGAGAAATTGGCGAAGTAGTATATATGCTATAAATCATGGGGGGGGGGGGGTGTTTAGTCTCTCTAGGAATTAGTCCATCTTTCCAAATAATGCAGAACTAAACTTTCTTTGCAAGATGGCAGTAATTAATGTGCGGCCCCAAACTCCAAACAGCCGTCTTCCATAGCCAACCATGACTTGTTCAGTCGGTCTTGTGAGGAGGGGCTGCAAGATTTTTGCCCCCCACCCCGACTCTCCCAGGCCCAAACGACCCTGGCTCTTTCCCAGGATTAGGTCTGGGTTGCCCTTTTGTCCCGGATTCCCCCAGTTTCTTGCTTTCCAAGAGGCCTAAACATTAATAAAAAGCACCTCTCCTCAGATGAACTTTTAATTCACTCTTTTGATGACAATTCTCTCCCCCAAAAGACCGGGATTGTGTTTAGAGGCTCAATCCTGGTTGTGTGGTGTTTTCTTTTTAATGGATTTTACTGGAAGTCGATGGGGGAAAGGCAGAATTCTCCTGGAGAGCAACCAAGTAGTAACAGATCAGTGTCTACACGTGCCCAGTTAGGTCCTCAAACCCTTTCTCTAAATAGCCGATGGATCGTAACAAATATTTGCTTCAGTTGCAAAGGGGTGTGTGTCTGTGTGATGCAATATTTCTAATCTGGTGGTATTTTCAGAAAGCCAGCTTCCCCCTCTCACTTCAATCTTGTATCGCCTTCCCTCTCCTCGCAAAGCTTTTCCTATTAATGCCCAGATCTCGATTTCCCCCGGTTTTTTCCCCCTTTCCAAAACATATTTCTGTAACCAGCTAATTTTTTTAATGACATAAGGAATATTGAAGACTTCTTCAAACATGCGGCCGAGAAGACCAGGACACCGAGGGCCCACCCCTAAAAAGAACACAAAAAACTTTGCAAAAGCCGATCCAGAGTGACATAGTTGTGCTAAGTCTAAAAGAGGGGATTTCTATGCCGAGGCTGCCTCTCGCAGCAACCGGACCGGTGCGGGTTTCTCGGAAAACGACCCGGTCGGAAAGCTTTCTGGGCGTTTTTTAGGAGAGGAAAACGACCCCAAACCCCCACTCCATTACGCTTTAATTGCCTGCGGTCACCTTTCCCTGACAAGGAAGTCCCAAGTTTGTCGCTCCGAATCATTCTACGGCTTGCATAAAGTGTCACTGCCCATCGCTGGTTCTTACTTAAGAGAGAGGACGGTGTGATTTTTTTTTAAAAAAAACAAATGATGAGTTAAAAAGAGAATATTTCTCGCGCATTCTCCCCCCCCCCCTTGCCCTCCCTCTGGAGTGGTCTTAAAAAGAAAACAGGCGAAAAGCTTTTGCTGGACGGATGAAGGCAAAGCAAGTCTAGGTAGAAATGAGCACCCCGCGCCGATCCAGACCTCTCCTCTGACAACTTTCGTGCCACCCGGCATGCACCTGACTCATATGTAGACACATCTCCCCCCTCCCCCCGGCATCATTTAAGAACAAAGACGACCGCGTTGGACGGTCCCCCCAACGCCGCTTCTCCTGGCCTGTGTGGTGGTGAAGTTACCTGCTCCCTTCAAGCCAGCCTGGACCACCGTGTCCAGCCAGGCAGGTTTACAGCCGACGGCATGCAGATTTCCGTATAACAATAGAGGAGGAGGGGGGGGAGATGCGCCGACTGCTTGGGTAAAACGAGTGTATGTGTGTGTGTCTGGGGGTGGGGGCAGCGTGGGATTTTGGAAAAGCGAGGCTTCCCTGAGCTCAAATCGACGTCAAGCCAATTCAGAGGGAATCGAAACATGTCCCGTCCCCCCGGGCCTTCCACCAAGAAACACCTAGCTAGCCAGTTTGACCGCAGTGTTCTATCAGTGGCCCTCCTAAGAACACTTTCCCAGGAGTCAGCCCCACTGAACCGCTATGCCTGGGCTTCTGAGTAGACCTCCTTAGGCAAAGAAGCAACTGTGAACTGTAGCTCATTAATTCTACAGTACACTGATAGGGGAGGGGGGCGCGCGCGTTTCCTAAGGACCTGCCACCTCCAGAACTCCAATGGACAAAATATTCCTCCATGCCTATCCCGGATCTTCACGACAGCCTTTTAAAAGATGACCCAGTCTCTCTCTCCCGCCCCCTGTTAAGACGTGGATCCCCCCCCGCGCAAAGGGAGTGAAGCATCTAATGTGAAGGCTTCTCACGCGGGGCTCTGGCTCCTTAACTTCGTCCCTCCCCCTCCCGGCAATTGTGCAATGCCGCCCTTCTAACGATTGCAATGGTTCGAAACAGAAAAAGAAACAAAACTGGTGAATTTCACTTAACGTGCGAAAGGAGGAGGGTAAAAAGTTGGGGAGGGAAACAAGTTGGGAGAAAGCGAACCCGAGCCCTTTCCTTCCCCAGGGTCAGTGTGAATCTTTTTGCAACCACTTTCGGCCGGAGCCTGCTCTCCACCTTCCCGGTGAAGCCGTTCTCCCGGGGCGAGTGATTTGTGCGTGGCATCTCAGGGCCTCTGTCCCGTCTCTTCTGTTGTCGTCGCCATGGGCTCGCCCGGGTGACACTGATGGATGCGCCGATGGAAAGATGGACAGATGTTAGGGCGGATCTAGCGGCATGCAAAGCCGGAGCAGCAGAGGGAAAGAGCGAGAACGGGGCGGGGGGGGGGAGAAACAGCCCCGATGGCACGGCCGGGCGCTCAACACTCTCCAGACGCGCACACGCTCCGGCAGTCGCGCAGGGGATATTTTTTGGTGGGGGAAGAGAGACGTTTCTGAGCGGATCTGATCGCTCTTTACGCGACCGGATCCTGCATCGGCGCGGAGAGAAATCAGCAAAACCGCCCCCCTCCCCCCCCCCCAGCTAAACCCGTCAATGCAATGGAAAGCGAGAGGATCTGGCAGGCGAACAACTATTGAGGACTCACCCATCTTTGCTCGGAGGCAAGAGGAATGATTTTTTTTTTTGGGGGGTGGGTGTTTCCCGCGTTCGGTTGCAAATTGTCCGAGGGCTGCCAAGACTCGGGGGCTTAAGCATTTATTTGTGTCTCATCCTATCGAGCGGGTCTCTTTAAAAAACAAAAAAAATATATGTATAAAGAACAATAACGCGACAGTAACAAGCTATATATATACACACACACACACAAAACAAAACTTTTCTACTGTTTTCTTTAAGGAGGGGAATGCTTTTCTCCCCTCCCTGCAAAACAAACAAACAATCAGCAACCCGGCATCCTAAGAAGACGACGCAAACATCTGCATTGAGTGAGGGTCCTGGGAGGGAATCCCAACTCTTGGAGAAGGGGAGCGAGTAGAGACACTCTCTCTCTCTTAAAAAAAAATTATAATAAAACTGTTACCGTTAAAAAAAAAAGTGCAATCATTCTTTCGGCCTCCACCCTAAAAAAAAAAAAAAAAGGTTACATTAGGCGAGGAGGGGGGAAAAAAGCAAAACAGGAACATTATCTGCTACTGATGTTCGCTGCACTTCTAAAGTCCAGCCTCTGGGTCTTAAAGGCGACTGCCTCTAAGTCGCTGGAGCTGTTCCTAAATCTCTCTCGGCTACACAAAGAAAAGGGGGAGGGAGGGGAGGGGAGAAAAAAGTGCAGTTGGCAGTCGAGAAGGCGCTTCTGATCCATGTTCATAAAGCACTTGAAACACAGTTAGAGTCCATCCTCTCCCCCCCCACCCGCGTCCCCTGCCATACCTTATTGCAAGCCAGGAATACACAATCGAACTCGCAGCGCATCGATTTGCCAAACGCTCCCTTCTCCCTCTCTTTTTTTGCACAGCTAGGATTCTGTCTCCCCTCCATCTCTCCCACCAATGAACTTGGACTAGAAGGGGGGGGGGAGAAGTTCTTTTTTTTTAAAAAAGTCCGTGCATGTGTGTGAAGGAGAGAGTCGACTGGCTTCTATTCCCCCCCCCCCCGCTTTGCAAAAGACCGTGCTCGGCAAGGATTTTGAAGTTGAGATTCGCGAGGACCCGGCGCAGAGGAGGAGGAGGAGATCTGAAATGTAATAAAAGAAATCAATAAAATTAAAAGCAAAGGATCACGTCTTCCCGCTGGGAAGCACGGAAGAGAAGAGAGAGAGAGAGAGGTGGGTGGGAAAGCGGACTTTGCCTCCGCAGCCCCGGGGGGAATCCTCGTCGGAGAAGGTGGATGTCTGCCTGCAACCCCCCTGGGCAGCCGCCCCACAGTCCCAGCGTGGCAGCCGGGTGAGTCGGTGGCCGTCGGCGCGGTGGCCTCGCGTGGCGGCGGAAGGGGGGGGTGTTTCGAAGGCCGGCGGGAGAGCGCGGGGTAGGGGGTGGGGCAGGGCCAGGAGTGGCACGTGGCGGCCCGATCCGCCAGCCGGCTGCCTCCCCGACGGAACCTCCGCGCAAGCTGAGCGTTCTCGGGGCAACCAAGAAATCCCATCAAGTCCAATTGGTGGTGGTTGGGGGGGGGAGCCGCGAGGGTTTGACTCTGAAGTCTTCTGCTCCAAGTTGCGCGGCCCTAAGAAGGTAGCGTAAGGGTTGGGGGGGGAGACTGCCTGGGAATTTCCCCCCGCCCGCAAGCAGAGCCTTCCTCTCTCCCTCCTCCTGCCCACTGTCCGGGCCTGGGAAGCTGCAGATTCGGGATGGATGGATGGAAGATCAGGCCCGCCTAGAAGACCTCGCCCCCCCCCCCGCCAACCTTTTCTCACAGTTTGCTGGAGAGGGATTCTCCCAGCTAAACAGGAAGGCGAGGGATGTCCTTGGGTCGGGGAGGGGGGATGAGTTGTGGAGAGCCTACCAGAGCCCAGTTATGGAGTGCGGGGGGGGTTAGAATGGAGGACTTTGGAGGGGGTACTAAGTTACCAGGAATGGGGGGTCGTGGATAAGAGCGGTTGTCTAGAGGTTGCGTTGGCCGAGGGGTCTGTATGTGTTGGGGTCTCTTCCTAAGTTCCTATCAACCCCATGAAGGTTCCCGAGTTGAATTCTGTGAAAGGGGGGGGGAATGCCTGGGAAGACCCGGGGGGGCTTCAGGAGACTCCCTGGGAGTCAAGACGGTGTGCGGGGGGAAGAGAGGCGAATTGTAGCTTGGATGCAGGATTCCCCGACGTACCCCACAGCCGGGGTCGCCCTGGGGTCGGAGGTGAAGCCGGTGGCAGGAGCCGCGGGTGGCGCCTTCCAGAGGAGGAAACGGGGGCGCTCCGCCAGGCCTCCGTCTCTTTCCCTCCTCTTCCGACGTGCCTCGAAGCTGGCCTCTTCCCAGGGTCGCCCGGGGAATCCCTCCGGCCGGGGAGGAGACGTCCAAGGCAGGCAGCAACTTTGCCGGGGCGGTCTTCTTCCTCGGCCACTTCGGTGGGACTTGCGTTGAGCCGACCGGAGCGCGGGGTTGGGGCGAGGGAGGAGGCGACGGGCGCCAGCTTCCTCCTCCCTGCTTCCCCCTGGTGGCCTGCGCTCCGGACCCCCCCCCCCCACAGCTCCTTTGCTGGAGGGGAGGGCGGCGGCGGCGGCGGGAGGGGGGTCTCTCGCTCGGGATGCCCAAGGCGAGTCGTCCAGTCCAGCTTGGCTGTTGAATTGAACGGGGCGGGGAGCGGGGCTGGCTGGGGGCGGGGTCCTCCCTCCCTCCCCGTCCACTCCCCCCGCCTCCGCCTCCGCCTCCTCCTCCTCTCCCCGGCTCCCAGCTGGGGGGGATCCCCCCTCCGCTGCCGCCGCCGCCCCCTCCGCCTTCGCGCCCGGCCCCCGGTGCGCTCCTGGGCGGCTGCCGCGCCAAGAGTTGCCGCGGCGGCGGGCGCTCCTCTGGCTCTCCTTCTCGTGTGCGTGTCGCGCGTCTCCCTCCCCTCTGTGCCGAGGCCAGCCGGAGTCACGCCGCGCTCGTCTCTTTCTCCCTTCAAGCTCTCCGCCTGTTGCCGAAGCCGAGCTGCTGGGAGCCGTCGGAGCTCCGGACTGAGAAGCCCCCGCCGCCGCCGCCGCCGCCGCCGCCGCCGGAGCGCCGCCGCCTGAAGCTTTTGGCCGGGAAGAGCTCGCCCAGCCGCATGCCTTGAGCCGGAGGGGGGGTGGGGGCACCGGGGTGGGGGGAGGCACGGCGAGGCTTGGCCCCAGCCCTCCTGCCTCCTCGCTCGAGGGGGGCTTCTCCTCCCGTCTCCTCCCTCTTCCTCCTGCGGGGCGATCTGTCAAACTCGCCCCCCTCCTTCCTCCCTTCCTTCCTTCCTCCCTTCCTTCCCTCCCTCCCTTCCTCGCCGCCGCCGCCGCCGCCTCCTCCTCCTCCTTTCCCCCCTGTGCCAGCAAGCGGCGAGCTCGGGGCTGTCCTCTGCGCTCTCTTCTGCCTGCCTGCCTGCCTGCCTCCGCCTCCGCCTCCTCCTTCGCCGCCGCCTCCTTCGCCGCCGCCTCCTCTGCCACACCGTGCATGCCCAGCAGCGGCAACAACAACAAAAAGCTCGCCCCGGCAGCCCAGCCTGGAGCGGCTCCCCAGCCCGGAGCGAGGGGGCTCAAGCCGCTCTGCCCAGCCCCGGAGCCGCCGGCCGCCCGCCCGCTTCCCTCTCCCGGCGCTGCCAGCCGACGCGGCGGACTGACTTCACCATGCCCAGGAGGAAGCAGCAAGCGCCCCGGCGCGCAGCAGGTACGAGCCCCGGCCGCCGCGCCAGGCGCTTTTGCAGCCGGGCTTGGGGAAGGGGAAGGAAGGAAGGGGGGGGGGATCTCTGCTTTTGGAACCGGGCTTGGGCTTGGGTTTGGAGGGGGGGCAGCAGGATCTCTCTCTCTTCGGAACCGGGCTCGGAGCTTCGGCGCGAGAAACTCCTGTTTGAGACAACTGCCCCCCACCCCCGTCCCCTTCTGCTTGGCAAAGGGGGTTAGGAAGTAGGGTGGGGTTTGGAGAGGCGAGGGTGTGCTGGGGCCGGGGGGGGGAGAGAGAGAAGAGGGTCAGTCTTGACTTACTTTTTTGGGGAGGGGGCCAGAGGATTGCCCCTTCGGTTCCCTTCCCTTAGGACACACTCGGCGTCGGCGGGGCGAGTTATACAAAGGTGGTCGCTCGGAAGAAGTCGGGGCTTCCTGCTCCTCCTCCCCGCCCCCCGCGCCTCTCATCTTCTGAGTTTTTCTTGCAGAGTCCGTTCAAGGGCCGTGGATTTTTTTTTAAGACTCCTTTTGCCCTTGGAGGTGGCAGAGGGTCACTCTGCGATTTTGGGTGCTCCAAAGGAGATGCCTTCACCCTACTTTTCTCTGTTTTTCTGTCCTGCCACCCCAAAGGGAGAAATTCCCATCCCTACCTTGGGCACCTTTAATCCTATCGATTTGCTCATTTGCCACTGCCCCAGTGGCTGTTGACTGACAAACAGATTTCTGTGACATTTATTGTGATACTTCTAGAGTTTATTTCTTTTTAAAAAATACTTTCTGGGGGGCGGGTTGGTTGGTTGGTTGGTTGTAGGGTCCCCTTTAATTCCTATGAAAACGTTAACTCCTCTTATCTTCTGAGAAGAGAATTTTGGGGAGAAAAGGTCAGTTTGGGAAAACAAGTATTCCTTCTCCCCCTCCCCCATAACTCCCACTTAAAAACAAATAACATTTTTTTTAAAAAAATCTGATTTTGCAATAATCTTGAGAGCCGGGGGTGGGTGAGGATATGGTCTGGAACAGAGTTGCCTTGGCTTGTTGCCATCCTTGATTTGATGGCTGATTGATTGCCTGTCACCCGGTTGCCTTTGATCTATTCATTCCCAATAAACCTCAATAAATCACTTGCCATGGTAATGCCAGACTCCGTATGACGTCACACACGTGCCTTGTCAAACTCTGCCGGGTTTAACTTTTAGAGCTTTCTGGTCGGCTTTTGGTGGGGCGGCAAAATCCCCACCTGGACAGGCGTTCCGAGGGATACTGGGGATGTAGAGAAAGAGAGGGGATGGATTTCACTTTACTGGGGGATGGGGTAAGGATGTGCAGGATGAAGCAGCCATCCTATAATCTTTGGGGGCCAGCCCACGGGGCAGAAGTAGTTTTGCCTTTCCAAACAGACTGTGCTTAATCTTGCAGATAATGCTGTAGTATGAAGGAAGGTGGGCAGTCCAGTAATATATATATATTTTTAAAAAACACAACAACACATAAACATCCTGGTCTATAGAAGCCATGTCTCACATGCCGCAAGTTTGATTTTTGCAGGAACGGATGGCGGTTTTATTCAGTGCTTTTGATTAATTTCCCCAAAAGCACAAGGCAGGAGAAACTTTGTTTCTCCCACCCTGAGTTCGTCCATCGCCTTCTGCAGCTCAAAGCTTACAAAGTTCAGAAAGTTTCTGAATAGGATAACACATTTACCTGGTCTTTTATCCGCCTCTTTTAAATATCTGGTAGGCAAGGGAGGGGGGAACCCATGAATTCAAAACTTTTCATTACCTGAAAGGAAAAGCTGTTGGATCACAACTACTTAAAAAAAAAATCCAATGAAAAGCAAAGATACTCAGGAAGTTATGGCCTGTTCCTCAGGGCTGAACTAACTTTTGAACCGGATACACTTGTCACGGGGTGGGTGGGGGGGAGTAAGGTCTCTGGTCCATAGGAGCTCAGTCTGGGCCTATGTTTTTTTGCTGAGTCCTTCAGTTTTAAGAGCGGCTCTTCCCTTATCTGCGATATGTACAAAACAGTCTTTACAGCGTGGGTTACAGTCAGCCACAGAGAAAAAAAATCTGTGCTAATTTTTGGAGTGGCTGCGATAAACATCTTTTGCATGTACTTCCAAAACCCCTTCTTCTTTTTCCCAGTTAGGACTGCAGAGGCAGCCGTGTCTTTAAAGGTGTGTGTGTGCGGGGGGGGGGGGGAGAACTCAGTAATGTAGTGGGATAGCTGAGAAATATTCATAAACCAAAAAAAATAAAAATAAAAAGTGTGGCAAAAGAATCCCCACGACTGCAGAACTAATAGGGGATGGAAGAATGGGTTTGCTCTATCAAAATGACCCGTCAAAACGACTTTGTTTCATATTTGATTTAATTGTCTCTCTCCTGACAGGCACATTTATCAATAGCTTAATGGTCAATCAGAACTTGGCAGAGTGAGTGCTTTCATTCTTTCTCATACACTTGCTTTTGCCTTTACTTTATCAAAATGCCTTTGGCTAATGGATATAAGGAGGTGGGGCGTGCGATGAATGGGGCCCTTGCTTATTTTAGACGAATGGAGGGGGGGGCGGAAATGAGGCTGATAAGTGCCTGAGAACAAATAAGTGATTTTTTTTAAAAAAAGATTAATTTCGAGGCAGCCAGAACTTTATTATTATTATTATTATTATTATTATTATTATTATTATTATTATTATTATTATTATTATTATTATTATTATTATTATTATTATTATTATGCTCCTTTTCTTGGGTTCCCGGCTGCAAGTTACTAGGTTCCTGACCGCTTTCGTAGCGTATCGATGACAGATAGATTTGTCCTGATAGAGCAAAAGCGTGCGTCTCTGTGTGGGTTTGAGGGAGGAGACTCCTCCAGAGATGCCTCACTCAGTCTCTGGCAACCTTGAGACTACTCCAGGAAAGGGGGGGGCGGGGGAAGTCTCCCCCCCTCCAAACTGAAAGGTCCGCTCAGCCATAAAAAAAGAAAAGTTGTTTTGCCAGCTTCATTAGTGTTCACCTAATTAGCTGTAAACCTGATGGATTCCTGACAGCTTTAATGATTGGAGATGACAAGCTCCACGCACTGTCATCCAGCGGAATTAGGTTTGGAGCTAGTTTGATGTAATCAAGTTGATATTACACAGTCCTGGTTGCCTTTAGTTGTGCATTAACTCAATTTTCTGCTGCAGGTGACAAATGGGCTTTGGTACCTGGATAATCATGTCATAGGAATTAGGGCCCTTGTAATGGTCTGGAGTAGAATATCAACAACAAAGAACTCTCAGCAGCAGAGAGAGAGAGAGAGAGAGAGAGAGAGAGAGAGAGATCTTGCAGCAGACATTATAGACAGGTGCGCAAATTCTTCGTGTCTTGCCCAAGTGTTACCACCACCAGGGACAAAGCTAAAGCTGTCTTGGAGAATCAAGAATCTGTAACCAAAAAAACCTGATCCTGTCTGTTTGTTGACTCGAAGACTTTGGGGTTGAGTATCCTGGGCAGAGCTGAGGGTAAGGAAGAGCTGGGAGAGGCTCTTCAAAGGCATCGACCAAAAGGTCCATCTTGTTAGCAGGTTGTTTTTAAAAGTTAGATGGTGAGGCACAAGGGAGACTGTTTCTTTCAGCTGCGGAGAAGGTTCTGCATTAATAAAGGCCGTTCTCGAGGATGCAGATTATAACGAACTCGTTTGAAGTTATTGCTCCTATGGATTGCTTTTAAGAAACCTCTTTAAAAGGTTCTGGAAACATGACTGAGTTCCCTGGAGTTCCCTGTGCTCTTAGTGGATGGAAAAGGTGGGCCATGGCAGAAGTCTTCTGCTGTCCTTAGGATTGTCCCAGTGACTTCAGCGGGAGGTTTCTGGAATTAAAGATGGTAGGGTTTGTGTCTTTAAGGTGTTCCCCTTTCCTGCCCACAGCTAAGCAGTTTCGATGTTGAGGCCTGCCCAGCAGCGGCCAGCGGGAAGCTTTCCAGGTTTCCAGAGCCAGGAACATCCCTAGGACTTTGGCCAGTGGCTTCAGTGGGACATGGACGGCACTCCAACAGGGCCATTCTAAGCTGCGTCACACCCTTCGAAGCCCGTTGAAATCAATGAGCTGAGAAGTGTGTAACTCTGTTTAGGATTGCAGGGTAAATTGGCCTTCCTGGTCAAAGTGTTCATAGAATTCTAAGTGCCTCCCCCCCCAGAAAAGGAGATCTTTTTAAAGTCAATAAAAGGGGCATATCAACAGGGGGAAAGTCTTAACTGAAATGGATGGGTTTCCTGCCCCCTCACGAGGAGACAGATTTCTCGAGTTGTCCCTGATCACACTGGGATTTGCAAGCTTCTAAGAGAAGAAAAAAAAACCCATTTACAATACCAAGGTGGTTGAATTACGGTCTTTGAGGTTTTCAGGTGCAGTCTCAGATCTGGCAGTGTGAGGTGAGGAAGCGGAAAGTGTCCCCCCTCAAGGAAGGGCCTGACGTGTGCCTGAACTGATGCGCCACAAGTAGTTTTTGCAGCCTCCAAAACTGCAGGCAGCCAAGGGATGACTCTGACTCCCTTCAGAGGTGCCTGCTTGCACTGTCAGCTTCGGCGCCTTTCTCTTTGCCTCTAAACCTGCCACATTTTTCTCCGTTGGGCAGAGAGTCTTCCCAGCAGCAGGCTGACAAAATGATTAGTTACAGTTGGTCCTTTCCCTTTTTTTCTCCCCTTTCCCCCTCCAAAGTATGAGGAACAATGAAAAAAGGGTGGGGGTGGAGAAGAGTGTATCATACATTTAAAAAAAAAATTAAAAAAAGGAAAATCCTGTTTCCCTTGAATGGCTTGTTGGGAAAGGGAATTTTCTCGAATCAGCTGCCACGGTTCCCATTAGCTTGACAGCTGTCAATTAGCCCTTCAGAGCTCTCCTGGGCCACAGTTTATTGCGTGTGGTTTGATGTTGTCATTTTGTTCTCCGTTTTTTGCCTTGAGCGCTATGATGAGCCGGAGTAAGATAGTCAATAACTGATGTATCAGCAGTTATTTCTTAAATTGGCTCACAAGTCTGCATTTTTCCCTTTCTCCCCCCCCCCTTTTTTTTTTAAGCTAAAGATTGTTTTGTAAAGTGATTAGAATGAATTGTGACTGCTGCAGGGTTATGGGAAATGCAGGCTAGCTGGGGGTGAGTTGGAAAGGATGCGTTTGATTCCTTTTGTGTATGTGTGTGTGTGAAGGCTGTTTTCAGGATCTGTGCAAATGAGAACGTATTAAAGAGAGACAGATGATCTTCAGAGTGCTGTGCTTAGTGAATGAAAGGATGCACGCCACACGCTTTAGGTATACGTGATGCCAAGAGCCAAAGTGTAAAGGGGGGGGGAAGAAAAGAAAAAAAAGCATTTGCTGTTTCCAAATGAGTTCCATCCTGTAGCTTTTCATGTGATCTCTGCAGCCTTCCACTTGAAGCTGTGCAGCTGGTCCATATTTTAATGCAGTGTCCTCACTAGTTCGAAGGTAATCCAGTGACAAGGATTCATTTAGGATATGGATCCGTTTCCCAGTCTTTGAGCAAACTCTCCTTAAATACAGGACCACCACTTGCACATCAGTAGGCATCCGTGGATTAACACCAGTGGGCTCAAATCCACCAGAGCGACCTCATGTTATTTGCAAAAATCAAAGAGTATCTTGCTCTCAGGCAGCCCCTCCAATCCTGGATTCTATTCAATTACCTCTCGCCAAATTGTGGTTTATCTGCTGAGATTTTTTAAAAAAAAAATCCTGAAAGGTGCATACAATATATTGTATTTAATAACAATGATATGGACTGGTACATCTAGGCAGATAATATGCAGTTGTAATTAGAGTGAATAGACAGGCATTCATTTTTAAATTCTTTGACACGTGCATAAAATAGTCATATAATAAGATAAGATGACAATTTTATGTTAGGTTGATAAAGTGTCCCGATACATGCATTTAAATGTCTGTAAGCCCTTTTTTATCCAGACAGATTAATTCTAGTTTCCAGCGTTTGCAGAGTCATTAAATTAATTTTCAAAATCTCACTAAACAGTGAATGTGTTGCTTGTGTGTATGTGAGCGTACCCACAGCATGAGGGCTGGGAGCATGTGATAGTTTTGCCCTTTTTGACGCAACATTTCTGAAACGGAAAAACAAACTCTCTTTCAAAAAAAAAAAAAAAAGAGGAATTGAGCGATATTCCATAGTAACAGACAACCTTTTTGTAAGACACAGTACAGGAATGTATTGTTGGTGAAGCTGTTAGTACCATTTATCTCAAAGAAAAACGCAAGCTGATGCTTAGCTGTCCCAAATTTTGCCTATGAAAGGTGCGTTAACTTGAAATGCAGGCAGAGAAACCTATCAGCTTCAAACAGTAGTATGCACTTTAAAAAAAAAAACTTCATCAAAGACGCATCAACGTTTCTCCTGCTCTTATATTGTCTTGTGATTTTTTTTTCTTTTGCCAAATGGTGGTTTTACAAAAATAATGGACTTTCGGAATAATTGAAAGTTATTAATTCAGACCATTGGGTTACACCCTAATTGATTATTGCTTTGTTTTCTTCCACATGGTGTTTAGAATGGAGGTAAGGTACCTCTTTTGGAAAGTAGAACTTCTCTTTCTTAGCCCATTACTACAGTCTTGCTCACTGCTTCATGATATATCAGTAAGCAAAAAACAACCTAAATTCATAGTTTATAGAAGAGCATTAAGACTTTCTTTTTTTAAAAAAATACATGCTTTAAGCAGGCTTTCTTAGCATAGTTTGTGGCTGCTGCTTCTCCATGCCAGCCTGTACATAAAATTATTTTGAGCAAGTCCATCAAACCAATTGAAAGGTCAAAAGGGCAGATGCATAAACCTTCAGTGTAGGGATGTGGGCCTAATATGCAAGCCATCGGACCCGACTCTTTCCCGATGTAACACGTTGATGGGAGAGTTAAATAATGATTTTGTTCAACCTTCTTTGGTGACTGGTGTTCATTTCCTTTTGCAATGTTCATTTCCATCATTAAATTAAGCTCTCTGTCTCAGGGTCTTATGTGTTCTTTGTGGAATGCAGGTTGCATAAAACAGGCCATTTTTAATGAACAATTTAATGTAAATGGGTTCTGAATTTAAATTAATATTAATGAAGCTTTGAGCGAATTTATTTTGCATACACAAAGAGTTGTAACTCTTTCACCCATACACTCTTGGCTCTGTGTACTAAAGTGTTTGATAGGAAGGATGGTTAGTTTTTAATTTTGTGTGTGTGATTGTGCATCTTCGCTAGATTTTGCTACTTCTGTCTTGTAAGCATAAAATCCCCTTGATAAACACACACACACACACACATACACACACACTTTTCTACTTGCACCTTTCATTTTTAGGAAGTCTTCTCTTTCTCTCTTTTTCTTACAGTTTAGACTTTAGTTGTGCATTGATGCATTGAGAAATTGATTCAAACATTAGTTAGTGGAGTCTAGATGTTTTCTTGCTACCTCTAATGCATTATGTATCCAGGAATGATGGGCTGTTCTATAATTAATTCCGTTAGAAGTAATTGCTATAATCACTTTGATGCTACACATAATAAAAGTAATATGGTAAGCATATGAAAAAATATAAACACCTTATTGTAACACTCTTAAATCGAAGCTTTTTTTAAAAAAATGTATCCATGATACTTTTTTGGGTCAAAATTTAGTTTTCCTTTCTATAGTGAAAGTGGCAATCATTTTACATTATGTTCATTTTGATGGCTGGATTTTTGAAAACGAGAGAAGTTTATACTATTTTTTTAAAAAAACCTGAAAATCTCAGCCAGTTCTTTCTAGTCTTGATTGTCACTGAGTGAAATGTTAGAATCTTCCCCTATACCTACTCAGTTAAAAGCCAAACGTGAACATTTGTGTGGAAATCCACCATGTTGTAAACCACATGGAAATGGTGCCATATACACCTCCCCATGTAATGGGGGATTATGGGAAATGTGTGAACTTCAGGCATGTAACTCGATAGAGATGATTGCACTGCAAGCCAAAAAAGAAGAATATTTTTTTTACCTTTTTTTAAAAAAAACTCCCCCCTCTTTTTTCCTTTTAATGAGAGGTGGTGAATTATTCTTTGGAAAGGCAGTTGCTCATGAGCAGGAAGTGGAAACAAATATGGGTAATAAGACAGGATGTACACAGAGATCCTGGATTCTGGAGAGAGAGAGAGAGAGAGAGAGAGAGAGAGAGAGAGAGAGAGAGAGAGAGAGAGAGAGAGAGAGAGGTTTAATAAGACCATCGTTCTTAATTAGTTGCACACCATGCTTAATGCTGCAAAGGTCACTTGATTTTATGATCTACCCTCATCGGCGACTTTGTAGGTTTCTTCTCCATTTATATTTTACTGCCTTGTGTTTTCCAAGAGGTTAAGTGTGCAAAGTACATCCCAGATATGAACCACAGGGAAAATTAGATACCCCCTTCCCCAAATTTCTGAGGAGATTAAAAAACTCTTTCCTCAGCCCCCCCCCCACTTGTTTCCCAGTATTGCATGAGCCCTTTGTCGAGGGAGAAGGGTGGTGTGGAGTTCTTAACTTCTGTAAGCTGAACAAACAAAACGCAAACCACCCTCTTAGTGAATTGTTCTCAGTTCAAGAACAGAACGGAACGGGGTGCTGTTTTTGAAGTATCTCTGAGACTGGGCTGTGTGCCTGCAAATCCCTTTCCTGCTAGGTCAACCCTGTTGCTGGAGGGCCAGATCTCAGCAGGGGTCTCCCGAATGCTTGGCGCAGGCGTCCGAGACTGGCAGCCATCAGTCATCCATCTGTGACACAGAGTCTGTTTTTGATGGCAGGGATGATAAAAAGGCCTGGGAACTGTATAGGCCGTTGTAATCAGGGCCAGCTCTGACATCCTTCTCAACTCTGACAGCTTCTTCCTTTTCTGTTTTCACCGCCAAGACTGTCTCAACTGATTTTTTTCCCTCCCCCTTCCCTTCTCTCTCTCTCTCTTGTTTCATGTACTTGATCAGTCTCAGATGCTCAGAATTATTTTTTTTTTATGAGGAAGGGGGAGTGTTTCTTTTTGGGTTGTGGGTTGGGCAGGTGTGAGGGGAAGTCTCTCTGTGTGTGTATTATATATATATATATATATATATATATATATATATATATATATATATATATATATGTAGTGTACTGTGGGCCTGTTGCTAATTAATGTTCCTCCATAAGATTCTGTCGGAGTTGAGTAATGTTTTTGATCTTTATGCCTGATAACTGCATACTTAATGAGATTTCAAAGCTGTGAGTGCAGCTCCCTACAATTATTGACAGATGCCTTTTCTTTGCCATTGGGTTCAGCTTCATAAATCCTCTTGCAGTAATGAGGTTCAGGAGTGCCACCCTGCCAGTGAGCTAATGAAAGGGGGGAGGGGAGGGGGAGAGGGGAGTGGGAGGAGGGAAAAAAACGCTCACGTCTGCCTGACACATTTTTTTCCCTTTAAAATTTACTATGCCAGTGTCAAGCTGTGGGACAATTACTTGAAACATGCTAATTTTTATCTTGCTTTTTGTGTCGGGCGAGCTTGTGGTCTCTTGCTTCTCTCTGCCTCTCTGTTTCTCTCGGTTTTCTTCCCTTGCCCCAATAATAAATAAAAATCGCATTTAAAATTTTAGCATGGTTCATAACTATTGAGGACTTTGATAGATGTGTGTTCTGTTTTTCCCCCCTTTCTTTTTTCTTTTCTTTTTTTTTTGCAGTTTCCAGTCAGTGGAGCAGATTTCTTTGCTGCCTTTTTTTTTTTTTAAATCCGAAGGGCATAGTGAGGATATAAAAAAAGAGAGAGAAAGGAAGACTCCCCCCCCCCTCAAACTCCTTGGGTCTCCTGTCAGTTCGCCCTAACCGAACAACTTGAAACATCGTAGATTTCATTTTAGAGTTCAGAAACGAAATCCTGGTGGAGAATAGCTGCGGCGTGCCAAACAGTCGATTTCCTTTTCAGCAGAGCTATATATCACTGACCCACCCTTCCCTCATGACAGAATGACAGGTGTCATTTATCAAGTGGGGCCTGCCAAACAGCAGGGATAGGGCGTGTTGTGGGGGGTGGCTGAGGACGGGTTGGAAAAGCACAGTCTCATATGATGTTGCCTTTCCCCCCTTTTGCTGTTTTGGGGGAGGGATGAGGAGATGTGACCTGTAAGTGGGTTTGCTTTTCAACAGATAGATAGACTTCTGTAGCTGCCTGGTAAATCTGGTTGTTTGTGATAGCCTTCTCTCTCTCTCTCTCTCTCTCTCTCTCTCTCTCTCTCTCTCTCTCTCTCTCTCTCTCACACACACACACACACACACACACACACACACACACACACACACACACACACACACACTGTTTTGGGGTTTTCTAATACATAGGGGTAGGGGAGGGACTGTTTGACAGGTATCATTCAGTGACTCCCAGCTAGCTTGCTGGGGGTTGTGTAAATGAATCTAGGAGCTCTCCGTTTCACATGATTCAAACGTGCATTATTGAAGATGGATGTTCCTTAAAAAAAGATTGATGATGGATATCGGGCTTGTGGTGCCATTTATCATTTTGAATATTATTTAGACTTACCGTGTAAAGCTGTAACTTGAGAGTTGGATGAGCTGGGGCAGTAGGGAGGCCTAGATGTACACATTTTTTGATTGATGGCTTTCCTGTCCCCCCCCCTTTCCCCTCATTGTTTGTTAGCAGATACCAGCCGGTCATTCTAGGAGTGCCGCATGATTGTTTTAGGGGACTTGAGGATTGGTGCATGTGAAGGAAAAAGAAGTGCTTGTGGTAAAGAGGTTAGGTAAATTTTAAAAATAAACCTGTCAAGAATAGATATCAAAAATTTGACGTAGCGAAATTTTGCCAAAAGTGAAATGTTAAGCGAATGTGGGTGTTTTAGCTTGGGCAGAGCTTCTGAGGAAAGATGAGGGAACCTTAAAGCAGTTTTGATAAGACTAGTAAATTTCTTGAGAGGGAGGTCAAAGCCAAATTTGAAGTAAACTGGGAGGTTTTGTACTTGAGTGAAAGATTGGAGGGATTTCAAGGAAAGCTATGAAAATGTTTGGATAAGCCTAGCAAAAGTTTCCAGGCTTTTACGGATCTCTAAATGGGGGTTAAAATGTGGAAAGGGAAATAACCTTTGCAGGTAACTTAATGTCTACAACATTTAAAATAAAACCAGAGTGGAATTTCCAAAAATAAAAAAGTAGTTCTGAATTATCAGATCTAGTGATAAAATTTCACTCAGTCATACTTACATCAGCCAGCTTTCTTTCCTCACAAGCTGGAATATTTTAAAAATTACTTTAACATTACAGTCTTGGCATTTGTCATGGGACTATGCTGGCTTTTGAAGTTTTCCTGTCCAGCCCTTCTTCTTCATTCATTGCATTATTAAACCCTTTTAAAACCTGGACACTTTTTTCTCCCAGTGTTCTTCCAAATGCTGATGCCAGATTCTTGTGTATTTAGCTACACCAAAACTGCTTCCCTCCCACACCTTTTGAATAGGAAGTAATTTGGTCCCATTCTGTACACCCCACCTGCTGGAAGAATTGTGGAATCAGTTCTTGTATTAGCTTCTAAGTTGTCTTAGAACTTTAAGAAAAGTATACCGTGTGTGTGTGTGTGCATTGTGTAACCCAGTTTTAATGGGCTTTCTTGTGACACACAGTCCTCTCAGATTTCATATTTGTGTGTTTGTGGCTCGTTTGAATATGTTGTTACTTCAGAACCTATATTTACGGATTTCTTTTTTCCTGAGGTGTCAGATTGCTATATAGATGCCAGTTTTGACATGGGGCTGAGCTCAAGCAAGCAAGCCACTGCCCATTGCACAGTCGGAAGTGGTGCAGTGATATGGAAGGATTGTGGTGCATGAGTGCCAGAACATGTAAATTGTTGTCTTGCAAATCCTATACTTTCCTCTTATATAAAAGTCTTATGGAAGGAAATAGGCATGATGCTGGCCATTAAACAATTTGCTGATCTGAATCTAGAGTTCTCCTGCCACCTTTCTGCAGGAAGAATAAGAAAGGAATCCAAATTAAAATCTGAACCATTTTAAGGCTGAAACCCGAATTCCTTTAATCTTGAGAGGGTGAAAATACCACTGAATCTCAGGGTGGGAAATTGTGCAACCCCTTCCCCGCAGCAGGATGTTTTTAGCCATCCAAGGTTACTTTGCCCAGAATAATGCACGTAATCTGTACCACTCAGTGCCACCAAGACAGGCCAGGCGTAAGCGGAACCAACCGTCCTGCAGATTGGATAGCTCCATATGACTCAACCAGGTTGCACGCTCAGACCTCTGCCGCTTGCTAGGGCAAGGAGAAGGCATCACTGATGTGGTAGTTTTTTTCTCAATCAGCATTTTGAGGGTACAAGAAGGCCCCTGTGAAAAGGAAACTCCATGCTGCAACATGCTGATGTCCCACTTTGGGCTGGACGAAACGAAGATGAAGAAACAGATTGGTGTGCCAAGAAATAGAACCTTTAATAATTATACTACCCCAACTTTGGGTTGGGCCAATTGTGTGGCTCGTGGTAGTGCTACGGGTGTGTGTGTCAGTTATGCACACTATATGTGGCTGAAAAGTATTTTTTTTAAGGCTTAACATGTAGGCATGTATTTTCAAGGACTGGGTTCATTCACAGAGCACGTCCTTCTGTTACCCATCCCCACTGCATGGAGCTCAGTTCATGGCCATTCACAGCGACAACTGGTATTCTCTTATCTATCTAAAGGTGTTGACAAATGCCGTTGACTCGAGTCACTTGCTGATGGGGACCTCGAAATCAAGGTCCTTACAGAAGAGACAGAAAGCCGAAATTTAGTATCCATGTAGTTCTGTTCCCCTAATTATTAGAAAGCGGATTTAAGAAAAAACACCTATCTCTGCTGATCCTCAGTGTGTGCCTCATAATACCAGCCAGCCCTCGAATACAGAGCCAGCGAAGGCACAGATGGAGATGGGTGGGGTAAGAAGACGCGTTAACTAGTTGAAGCTTGGCTTTGCTTGCTGACTGGTATAGAAGCGTTGTCAAAGTGTTTCCCAACAGATAGACGACTGAGGTTTGTTGTAACATATAGTCCAAGGTACCGTAATTATGAGCACAGTCTGAAAACAGGGCTGTTCTTCATCTCTGTTTCTACATTTGGATGTGGATTCTGCCATATGTAGGCAACCCGCACTGAAGCAAGGCTCAGAATGGAACAGAGGGTGTGGCGGTTCCATCAAGTTCTGTGCTTGAACCGGCTTCTGATTGGACAAGGGGGGATTTTCAGTAGCTATCAGGACTGCACCTCTGAGAATGGGTATCACACATATACTCACCTTTTTTGGTCCTGAAGCAAACTTCCCCTTTTCCCAGACCCATCCCAGCCAAACAGGTTTCTGAGTTATGAAGGCAAATGCCTGTCTAATTTCCAGAATGTTTTAAGTAGCAGCCATATTGTAGCAAAGGGATTTCAGCTCAGCTTGGGTGTTGTCTGGACCTTCTTGCCCATAAACGGTTCCTTCCATGGGTGGGCCTTGCATGTGGCAAAATGAAAAGGGCATTTGGAGTTTCTGTTAGATGTGTTTTAACAAATTGGAGGAGATCAGGTTTCATGGACAGCAAGGAAACATCTTTGTTTGCAAAATGCATGCTATATTTGTTTACTTTTGTACCTGACAGCCAGGTGAATATTGACATTTGTGTGTATATTTGTTGACATTTCCAGATGATTATTGTGAGTTCCCATTCCTCCTCGAAATACATGTTTTCCAAACTTTTAAGAGAGGCATAAATGAATTTCCATGATCATAAACAAGCGCTGATGAGATATTTCTTTAATTTGCAGACATTCACAAACTTCACCTGCGAGAGTCCACATTCATAGTTATATTATATGTTGAAACAAATGCAAAATTCATACCAATATCCCTAACAAGATTTGTCAGGCTGCTAGCAGATCTTACTTATTTTCTTCTTCTTCTAATTCCTCATTGTTAGGACTCTGTTAGATGAGACAGCAGAGATCTGTGCATGGATCTTTCTATGCCTTGAGTTTCTTTAAAAGCAGCTCTCTCTATGTATGAAGGTGATTTGGATTCGGGCCATGGGACTAGGCTAGGGGAAAAAGAACTCCTCAGTGTGGTATTTACTGGACATAAGCCACCCCCTCTCCCCTTGAGTGGCTGTCATGCCCAGGAAGTGGGGGAGTTTTTAAAAAAAAAATTCCGGGGCTAACAGCCACTTGCCAAAGTGTGTGTGTGGGCAGATGGATTTCTTTCTGGGATGCAGAGTCAAATCTGGCCCCTACCCCAGCCCAGCGCTGTGGCTTCAGCTCAAATCAGCTTCCATGTAGCTGCTCTTGAAGAAATATGCATTGGGCAGTCGAACCTCAGATCTCCCTTTGTGTAGAACTGGACATGGGGGTGTGGCACGATCTCTGTGTTTAGAACACTATCCATACTGAACAGATGTAAAGTGGGGATGGGGGGGATTGGTTTCCTGAGGGAGAGGAGTGGATAGAAGGGAAGCTAGTTCTTTCCCCACCTGTGCTTTCCCCAGGTGCCGCCCTCAGCTACTTTCCCCTTTCCCCGGAGAGCTTACTCCCACCTTTTGCTCTGTACGACTTTGGCACTGACTGGCATGGTGTAAAACATCGCTCTTGTCACTGTGTGAGAAGAGCCAAAATGCAGTTTTTAGTGTGCTTATGTTTGTGTTTTTGAGCCAATGATAACCATGCAGGAAGTGGCGTTTGCAGTTATGGTTCAACCTCCCAGCAGTATTGCCTATGAGTAGAATGATGAGTGTTCTTTGGACACCTGCTTGCCATTTTCCTCCCACAGAACTGAGCATAACCGGGGATGATATTCTCACATTTCTAACCTCTCTTCCCTGTAGGGACCAGTCTTGTTGGTCATTGTCAGTGTTCCCTCTAAGCTGAGTTAGTGTGAGCTAGCTCACAGTTTTTTAGCCTCCGGCTCACAGATTTTTGTCTTAGCTCAGGAGGGATGGCTCCAGAACAGAGTAATTTATGTAGTAGCCAAATTGCTGGCTCACAACTTTAATGCCAGCAGCTCACAAAGTAGAATTTCTGTTCTCAAGACTCCACAGCTTAGATGGAGAGCATGGGTCATTGTTGACTGACATTAGAAAATGGTACCGTCAGGTTTTTACCTTCCGAATCATGCAGTCTGCTGCAACCAGTGTGGTTGGCAGAGTTCACAAAGAGAAGAAGAAGGTGCGGGGAGATGGACAAAACTCTGACTTCAGGATGGTGTTGACTACTCAAGGATATCCCTGGCAAAAGGGTCTCTCGCTGTCACTTTGTAGTTGCGCACCTACTCTTTAGTTATCCATGTTCTTTGTTTCTCTTCATTTCCCATTTTTCCCAAGCACCTTGGTAATGATTAAAAGCCCCTGCGCGTGTACACACCAGTGCTAAAACACAAAACAATATTTTATTTTTAAAGGCGAGAGACAGTCAAGGAGCTGTAGAGGTAGCACCGGCAAACATGTTCTTTCCCTTCACCAGGTAGTTATTCTGCGAGAGGCTGAGTGACGCACAGATTATTCTGCGATTGACAGGAAATGCAGAAAGGTGTGTGTGGGGGGTCACACAGCATATATTACGATCAATCAGTTCAATGATTCTGCAACACTGCATCCCACCGTAGCTATAGGGAGAAATCATAGGCAGGTTTGCTTAGAAATAAGTACTGTGTTACCCAATGAGGTTTGCTCCCAGGAGAGTGTCCTCCGGGGAGTGTTCGTCCGGGGCACAACAGCAGCTGGGCTCAGCAAAGGGATGCTGGACCTAGTGCGGGATGTACCGATGCTCCTGCACATTAAAGTGCGGGAGGAGTCCGACATGACCTGAGAAGCTTTTGGAAATGCACGTGTGAGTTCAGCCACCTGTTGGGCAACTTTTTATCGGTGCAAAAGAGATACACATTTTTTTTTGCTGCTGACCAGGTACTGTTGTTTTGTATGATGCCTTTGGGGAGAAGAAGGTGAGATTTTTTTTTTTTTAAATCCTTTACATAGCAGGCAATTGCAGGAACAAGAGCCAGTTTGCTAGGACAATTGTAAACACACCTTGATACACATGGCATCATGGCCTATTTATTCCCTTCCTGATTGGAAAACTTTGCTCCTAATAGCCTCCAAGTCCATTCCAGGTGTAATTGGTAAGGAGCTGAGTGTACTCATGGGAAGAAACCTTGTTTTGTTTCTTGTTTTTTGGGGGGCTCTCTTTTATTCTTATCCCTGTGTTTTTTTCCCCCTCTCTCTCCAGTTTTATAGCTGGAGACATGATTTATTGCAGCCATCCATCTTTGGGGCTCATCCATCACATCCCGGTTGCTAGGCAATCATGGCAGCAGCTGTTTGCTTTGAATCAGACAGAAAAGTTGTCAATCATCAAAGGCAGGTGAATAGCATTAGAAACACGCTATTGTCAGACGGAATAATTAATCAAAGAGAGAAAAGATAATTAAAAAGATATGACCCTTGCAAGTACTTGCTCTGGGTTTGCCTGGAAAGAGAAAAAGAGAGGGAGAGGGGGAGAGAGAGAGAGAGAGAAAGAGAGAGAAAAACTGTCTGGTCTTTTCTCGACACTTAAGCGGCTGAGGGCTGATAAAATATGCACTCAGCTGCACATAGTTTTTAATTAATTGAAAAAGGTTCAACATTCAAAGACGATGCTGGAGAAAAGTCTGATTATGAGCAGAAGTAATATTTATTGTTTGCCTGAAAGGCTTGACATGGGCTTCTAACTTTCTGTCACATATCTTCCCCGCGCGTGCTCTCTGCTTCCCTTCTGCCGCGCTATCTTCACTAGCAGCAAGTGGGAGATGTGGGCGAGCCGGCCCAGGAAGGGGGTCTCCAAAGGCTGGAACGGAAATGCTTTGCCTTCAGCCGCCTCTTTTCAATGCGCTGTCACATTTTAGCTTACCTCCCCACGCACACCAGTGGCAGCTATCTGGGTTCTGTTAGGCCTGCCGTCAGACAAACAAACAAACAAACAAACAAACAAAAAAGGTAAGCAAAGCACATCTGTGCCGGCAGAGGAACGCTTGAGCAATTAAAAGAGAGCTCATTTTGTGCGGTGGCTACAAATGCCGCTGGTTCAGCTCCTACACATCAGCTCTTGGGCCTGGTTCTGACACTGTACAAACCTGTGGTTTAATGAAATGAGGGTTTGCATGACTGTCTGAATGAAGGCTGCTCCACTCACTCAGCAGTGTCTGAAACCAGAGTCGGGCTGACTTATTCCCCACAGTTGACAGTCTGGCCTAATCCCAGCTCGATCCTTCCCCTAATCCTGTTTTGTTCCCTAGTATTGGCTTCTCACACTCCCTGGCTACCTGAACCAAATAAAACCAGTGGAAACAGCATTTGTCAAGGCGAGCGAAGATACGAGCCGAATTTTCACCATCTAAAATAATCCATGGTTTCGTGTCGCGTCTGAGCGAAACCAGAATCTTTCAGGTGATGGGTGAGGGCATCTGGGTTTGTTCTTTGGCATTGCCCTCACTGCAGTGCATGTTGGGACTCTGCAGGGGAAAGAGCAACAATGACGACACCATCATTGGCTGAGGCAAACTAGGATTGGAATATGAACCGAATCCTGGTTTATTAAACTTCGTGTTACATCTTAAGAGAGCCACTAGGTGGACTCAGGCGAGCCACTCTCTTGGCCCCCTCTTCATGTATAAAATGGAGGTGATAATACTAGCTTAATCTTACAGGGTTGCAGTGATGATGAACACAAAACGTGTTTGAGTGTTCACAGCACTAAGTACTAATAGTATTAGTATGAACTATATTCTCTTCAGGAACCTTTGGGAGGGCCAGAGTTTCTTTGGTGTCTTTCATCCTTTTCAGGAGGGTTGAAAGGGGAGGGAACCCAACCGCGCCAATAAATCTGCCTGTCATATTTTCAGTGCGCACTCCGCAGAGCAACAGGGCAACATGCATGATTCTTCTCTCCTCCATTTTATTTTTACAACAATCCTGTGAAGTCGTTTAGACTGAAAGATGATGACTGGCCTGAAGTGAACTTTGTGGGGATTTTAACTGAGGACATGCCTGCCATGGGACACTGTGACTATTATACCGCATCTACTCTTAACTTCCAGGACTACCCGGGGTAGAATTATAGAAATAATTAAAACGAGGATTGGTACCTTCCTTTCAAAAGGGACAGTTCATTCAGCTATTGAACGTAGAATGATTTCAGGAAGGTGACCACAAAGGAAAAGTGGCACATTTTTCTTAAGTCCTGAAACCTAAAACTTGTGGGAAAACTAACGTTGGATGGGTAATTGCAAAATTAGGTCCAAAAGGGTGGCTTTGGGACTCCTGAAAGTAATCAAAATTTCATGTGTTTGTGGCTTGACTCATTTACTTGAGCCATCAGGAAATTTATGCGGTGTGGCTGTCATTATCATGGTGTGACCTATTCATGTCTGGTCTCTTCTTCTGATGTTCTGTAATCTAAATGAGAGCAGCTGGACATGTGAAGAATCCTGCCAAATTGAACTAGAACAGCAGCTCAGAGAATGAGCTATGAGTCAGAGACCGGAGAGATCTTGTCTCTGCCACAGACTTACTAAATGGCCATAGGTAACTCATTGTGTCTCAGTCAGGGCTGCTGACAGCCATCAGCTGGGGCCCTCAAATGGAAATTCCCTTTGCTCCATTCAGACCCAACTTCAAATACAAGCAAATCACTTAACTCTCCTAGCTCCACGGGCCTCCTACGCACCTAGAATTTTGTCCTCCTCCCCTCTCAGAAGCCCGGCTCTGAGCCCTAGTCCCCATCACCATTATGGAGATGAGTGGTGGTGGTCTACCTGAGCTACTGTAGCAAACTTTGTGATAATGTCCAGGAAGCACCTCAAAGCATGGAAAGCGCTAAGGATTATTATTAAGGGTTCTATTTCATGTGATACTTGCACACCTGGGATTGTATGACTCATGGGATATTTAACCCATAGACTTCCATCTTCAATTTGAAATCTTTATTTCCATTCTCCCCCGCACTCATCCCCCTCCCAGTATCATTTTCTGATTCATCTTCTAGAGCATTTCTTCAGGTTTGCAGTTGTAGGGAAATTCTCGGGGGGGGGGAGTTATGTCATGTGTCAGAATGACTGAATGGGTGCTGTGTGCAAGTCCCAGGGACATGGCAATGCTTTTTTTCATCTTCCCTCAGACTCTGTCTCTGCAATAAAAATCTGTTGAGTGCCACCAGGTTTCCCCCCCTTTTAAGTAGATGTTGAACAAAGATCTATAATGGAGCTAAAGATCTTTTTGAATTGCAGCTAGGGCAGGGGCAGAGATTTTATGGCCTCCAAGACCCTGAGTTTGGTTGTGTATAATAATAATAATAATAATAATAATAACTACATAATAATAATAATAATAATAATAATAATAATAATAATAATTTCAACTTCTAAACCACCCTCCCCTTTAAGCAGGGCTCAGGGTGGCGTACAACACTACCAATATAACATTTGTAAACAAGTTAAAAACAATTAAACCAAAAGCAGTGAACAATACAATAGCAGATGGTGTTTAAAATAGACCAGTTTGTATCTTTACCCCTTGGGGGGGAGGGAAAGGTCTGCTGTCCTCAAACATAAGCCTGGTGGAATATTTCTGTCTTACAGGCCCTGCGGAATTGTATTAAGTCTCGCAGGGCACGAATGTCATTTGGCAGAGAGTTCCAATCAGGTCAGCGTGAGGGCTGAGAAAGCCCTGGCTCTCGTTGAGGACAGTCGGATATTTTTCAGGCCAGGGATCACCAGCAAATTCTTCTCCCCTAAGTGCAATGCTCTTTGGGGGGGGGGATCATACCAGGATATGTGGTCCTGTAGATGCATTGATCCCAGACCATTTAAGGCCTTTATGATCCTGTTAAAGCATCCAACAGCTCCAACTTTGCTGTTGTGGCTTATGTTTCCTTCTACGTGCACACGAGAAACATGGTGCACCTTTTTGCGCTCGACAGGCACAGTTCTTGACTGGAGCTCTCATATCCGTGTGGCTCGTGCCTTATCCATGTGGCTTGCACTTGTCCCTCTTGCACATTGTTGCAGCTGCGTAACTTTGTCCAGGCGTGGTTTCACAGTTAAAGTGCACAGAGTTGCAGCTGGGCGGTACACACCCCGACCCAGGTTGTCGACCAGCTGTACTTATGTCCAGCCGTGGTCTAGGCTAAGCAATAACTGAAGCCCTGTCTCTTGCGTGATGTGTCCCAAAACTCCCCACCTTCCCTTCGCTACCCCACGTAATAATAACCCTTAGCAGAAATATTGATATAGTACATTTCAAGTATTCAGAGCATTTACTAGAAATCCTTTCAGGAAATCTGTATTATTGGCCAGCTGTTGAAGGTGTGGACTGAGGGTCATGGGATATCAATGATCAGGATCTATCACATTTTTTAAAATGTTAACGGTGAGCTGGAAGTGCAGTGGTGTGTAGCAGACTGGTGAGGAGGTGTTAAAACCTCTTTCCCCCATGACAGTTTCTTGTCTGGTGTTCACTTGAGAGAATGGTGACTGCCCAGCTCTTTTTCGTGGCTAAGGTAAGAACAAAACCAGAGACTTCTGGAGTGCCAACCTGTGCCAACCTACTTTACTACCAATGCTCCCTCTAAGCTGCGGAGCCTTGTGAACAAAAATTCTACTTTGTGAGCCTACTGGCATTAAAGTTGTGAGCGAGCGATTTGGCTACTACAGAAATTAGTTTGCTCTGGAGCCCTCCTTCCTGAGCTGAGGCAGAAATGTGTGAGCCGGATAGGCTATAAAACTGTGAGCTAGCTCACACAAACTCAGCTTAGAGGGAACACTGTTTACTACCTGTTAATGCATATTGTGGTCTTTGAATCTCTGGATGGGGGAAGTCAAACATTTTTTTTAAGGGTGCTCCGTGAAGAATAAGTAAGGTAGATGCAGCTGTGTGCTGGTCATCTTCTGCGGGCAACCCAAGTGGCATTCCACAAGCATCCCAATGTCTGGTGGGCACATGAGAGAGGGCTTTTTTTGGTGGCAGTCCCACAATTATAGAACAACCTCCCAGAGAGGTGCTCCCGGCCCTTAC
This sequence comes from Gekko gecko, assembly GCA_029375565.1. Lineage (NCBI taxonomy): Eukaryota > Metazoa > Chordata > Lepidosauria > Squamata > Gekkonidae > Gekko > Gekko gecko. The sequence goes on along the minus strand of JAPDNY010000014.1, from coordinate 20,255,397 downwards.
CATGAATCTTCAGGAGGCAGTTGGAGATAGTTGTATTTAGAAATGCATTTGACAGATCTAGTTTATTGGCAGTCCTTACTGGAGTTTTTAAATTGTGACGTTTTATGTTTTTTTATTGTTGTTTTATTCATATTGTTTTTATTGTGTTTTTTAATAATTATCTTATTTGTAATGTAAGCTGCCTTGAGTTCTGCAAGGGAGAAAGGCAACTAATAAGGGTTTTTAAAAATAAATGTTTGCCCGGCATAGTTAGCCTCTAAAAGCTGAATTAGCAAACTACCTTTTCAGCTATAGCATCTGGAAGTCTCTTGGTGGCAGTCCTGAAGTTTGCATGCACCCCTTTGGCATGTCAGGATCCAAATTACTCGGAGACCACAGTACGGGCAGTTTCCACCATGTGCTCCACGGTGGAGTTATCTTTTTCCAAAAGGAGGCATCTGTTACAGGACTGTGATGTTCTAGAACAAGAATAAGTTTTCATATTTTTTTTTTAAGGAGCATCCATTAACACAAAGGGCAACCTTAGATCATTTAGTGGCAGACTGTGACAATTCAGTGAAGAGCATTACTTAGAAGTATACATATGCGCACCAGAATTGCTTGTAACAGAATACTGTGTTAGAACGGAGTTTGGAACCCTTTGTGTAGCCAACCGTATGCAAAGCACATGGTTGTATGTGCTACAGTGATTCCGGGGGAAGGGAGAGGCTCCAAATTACGGTTTCAAATGTTCCACTTTCAAAGGATTCGGCACATTATGAGGCCTAGAATCTTTACTGCTTAAAACCAAATCTGGCGTGCCTCCAGTCTTCGCAACGGTATTATTTTAATGGAGCACTTTGTTACCTACTTCTCCCCAAAGAGTCTGACACGACTGACAACAGAACAAGGCATCAAATGTATTAAAATCAGTATGTAGTATACAGTGGGGGCAGCTGATAGATTGGAATACAGGATCAAAAATTTCACCTCACTTCTTGCTTGGAAATGGGAAAGCATATTGTCTGCTGTTGAAGAATCACAATAGTGGTAATTTTATACTTAGCGTATTTTCCATGGAGGAGTAACAGGCTTCCCCTCCACCTCCCCCCCACTTTGGTTTTGAAGGGATTACTCTCAGGTTCAGGTAAGCTTGTCAACCACCAGGTGGGGTCTGGAGATCTCCCAGGATTACAGCTGATCTCCAGATGAGCTCCCCTGGAGAAAGTAGCCACTTTGGAGAGTGGACTGTTCGGCACCACACCCTGTTGGGTCCCTCCCCAGGTTCTTTCCCCCCAAGTCTCCAGAAATTTCCCAGCCCGGAGTTGGCAGCCTTGAGTTCAGGTGAACTGGTTCTCCTCTCCTCCGCTTGTAACTTTTTCTAGTCTTGTTGGTTTGCTCTCCTGGTGCTCCTCTCCCCTGAATTCTTCAGTTCTTCTTTCTTTCACTAGGATAACTTTTAAAATTAACTTTTGGTTTACAGATGTGTGGTTTGCTGGAGTTTTCAATTCATTTGCATATTTCTCCTCTCTGTATAAGCCGTGTGAACGTGTACATTGATAAAACACTGCAAAGGAAAAAAAAACACAGTCTAATTGTGATTGCATCGAGATTCTTTTTGTGCCGTGTTTCAGTAAAGTGCTCCTGCCTTGAAAATGGTGAAATGCAGTCAATTATGTTGCTGGAATAAAGAGTAAGGGAATGTCATCCCATTGCTGTTTTATACCCATAATGAACTCGGAAGCTGGTTTGAAGACTCAGTTTGCTTTTGTTTTCTTTATGGAAGTTTTCTCCTGCCTGAGCAAAACCCTTCCTTATAAACTTCATTTTTTTCTGCTTTCCCCCTGAACCCAGCTGCTCCGTTTTGTTAATGGCTGATAGTTTATTTACTGACCCAGAACTGTTAATATTGGCTCAGATTTCCTTACTATCATACCAAGTTCATTGATGGCTATGTTAAGAACATGAGTATAATCTTCCTGGATCAGGGCAAAGGTCTAGCATTCTCTCAAGGCATCTGGGGGCCAAAAATACTGTGACTGACATACAAAGAGAGTGGGGAAAGGTGATTTTTTTTTAAAGTATAGCAAGAGCCTAAGTATAGGTAACTAAATATGTTTTGGAGTGCATTGGTCATTAATAGAATAATGCTGACTTTTAGAAAGTTGACAGTTAGTTGCAGGGGTGAGCCATGGCTCAGTGGCAGAACATCTGCCCGGTATGCAGAAGGTCCCAGATTCAATCCGCAGCATCTCCAGTTAAAAGGATCAAGCAGTAGCTGACCAAACACTGCAGAGCTGTTGCCAATCCGAGTAGACAATACTGACTTTAATAGACCCATTGTCTGCCTTGGTGTAAGGCCGCTTCGTGTACAATAAGTCGTTTTCTGCTTGTCATTGTGCTACTTGTCCAGTTCACTGGAAGGCAGCTGTGGATTATCTGTTTAATGAGCAACTGGATGCATTTGCTATCTTTGTACACATAACTTGCACACATACAGATATTTCAGGGGGGAATGAGATCGTGACTGGTACCCTCCCCTCCATCTGTGGCCTTCTTCTACTTCCAGTGTGAACAGGAATGCTACTTTTCAAGGCTACTGGATCACCAGAATGCAAAATACATGTGTACAGCTTGATTTTGTGTAGGCTATAATGTCAATAAGGTGTTGAATTCTCATAGATTCTGGGAGGGCTAGCAGACTCTAGCCCATTCTGTGGCTAACATCCTATGTACCGGACTATAGGCTGCACAATTGTTAGGGTTGCCAGGTCCCCTTGCTATCACAGTAGGGGGATTTGGGGGCGTTCCAAGGGTGGGCAGGATGTCCTTGGGTGATGTCCTGATGCAACGACATCACTTCTGGGTGATGTCATCATGCCAGGGATTTCGCCCGACAATGACCATATTTGGGAGTGGGGTTCCTCCGCCAGCCAGCTGGCCAGTGGTGAATTACAGCCCCCCAAAGCAGGGGAACCCTGATGAGACCTGGGGGCTGGCAACCCTAATCATTGTCCTTACCCCTTCCTTTCAGAAAACGAAACCTGGACATTAAGGTAAGAGAACTGAAATTTCTTTAAGGGGCCATTCCCCCTAACAAGGCTATAGTCTTGATTCCATCCCCAACGATGGCCAAGTCAAAAGTTTCTTGGGTTTGGTGAAGATAGCAACACCAACATCTGGTACTGCTTCTGAACACGGAGGTTCCATTATTTATTTAGAGGATTCATATGCTGTCTCTCTGGAGATCTGCTTGAGGTTGCTCAGAAATAAAAACAATACAATAAAATGTAGCCATTATGGGGAGCCGTTAATATACAGACACTTTCTCCATTAATTTGTTTGGACTGTAAACAGCTCTTGTGGCGTCATCATCCCATTACCATCAAGCTACCAGTATTCTAAAACCATCTAGTGAGTGACTGCAGAGAGAATGTTCTTAAGCAAGGAGGAACTGATTCCTCTCTTTCCATTTCCTTATTCTGCCCTATGTTGTCCTCTTCTGGAATTGCTGTTTCACTAGGAGGATTTCTAAAATTAATCATTGAATTGGACATGCAGTTTGACACAGATTTCAATACTTTCAGTTCCTTTTCATCTCCCCACTCTTCCCTGTGTAAGCCATGTGCAAACTGCCCCGCCGTCTTCATATGATTGCATCAAGATCCTTTTTGTGCGTTATGTCATTAATGCATTCATGGAAGTCCTGCACAGCAAAACACTCAACAAGAATCTTAATGAAACCCATCCCTGTATTCGTCACACTCCCTAAAATGGACAAAATACCTTCAGAACAATGCCAGATCTGTGCTAAATTAGGACTGAGGTTCTTAGGGATCATCCCAGCTGTGGATATCCCGTTTGGCTCGAAATCAAACCCAAATATTTTTGGAATCCTTTTAGGAGATTTCTTACTAAGGTTGATTTGGAGCTAGTGGAATATAGCTAGTGCTTCTATTGTTTTAGTTGTTTTCATTGGATTTTAACTGGTATTTGATATTGCATTTAATTAGCTCTTCTGCATATCAAGTTGTCAAGAAATATGAATATAATTGTTAATAATTAAGCTTAAAAACTGGGTGTGTTTGATATTTAAATGGAATAGCGATTTCCTCTGGACGACTTAGCATCTCCATGATTGCTTAAGTATTTAGATTAATTGTTTTCTTACCATTCTTCCTATTTTATTTATTTATTTATTTATTTTCAGATTTCTATTTTGCCCTCCCCACTAGTGTGCTCAGGGCGGGTCACACGGCCATTCGGCATCACGATATAAAAATACATTAATACAATATAAATGCATTAATAATCAGATTAAAACAGTTAAGAACGATAATTGTTTAATGATCTAAGTATATGTATGTTTTCAGTGTAATGTGTGAAACTATTGATAGGCTCGTATATTAAGGTGAATCAGAATATCGGTCTATAGAACTGAGCAGGGTCTGTGTCGACTCTTACTGGTATTGGCTACTCAGGATCTCGGATGGAGAAAGAGTCTAACCCTTTAGACACTTTATTTAAACATTTATATTCTACCTTTCATGGCTCAAGGCAGCTTACAACACATAATTTAAACCTCATGTAGCAATAAACCCCCAATTCCCCCCTCCAACCTAATAAAGCCTAATAACACCCAATACAATGCATTTGAACTCAAACGGGACATACTGAAGATGGAACATGGGGCCCTCTGCATGTGATGTGGGTGCCATCTGTAGAGAAAGAGAGAATGGGTTAAATCTTGAAAGAATATAAAACAGAGATGCTTATTTTCAGTCTATGCACACACACAAAAAGGTGGCTTCCTGTCAGTGACTTAAAACAATAGTTCTTGCTTTATTCCCTCTTCTCTCTACTGGAATGCAAATTTTTCTGCAGGATGTTAAAATGAACTAAAGGTTCTGCTTATTTGTCAGAGCGTAGAAGTTGAAAAGGGCGTGAAAGAGAGGGGTGGTCGGGTTTCCATGGTTCTGTTTCCTCCTGGTTGTGGTGGTTCGTTTTGTGCTGGGTCCACTCCTTGTTAATTTGGGTTTAACTGGCTGGGTTTTTGAACTCGTCATAGAACTGGGGCATGTTTGCTGCATAGGGTTGCCAGTTCCGGGTTGGAAAATACCTGGAGATTTTTGGGGATGGAGCCTGAAGAGGGTGGGGCTTCAGAAGGGAAGGGACTTCAGCAGAGTCTTCTGTCCAAAGTGGCCATTTTTCTTCAGGTGACCTGATCTCTGTCATCTGAAGATTTTTATGTTTCTCCCATTTTCATTGCTGATTTTCCCGATTGTTTCTTTTACAGTATACCATTTTTGCACGCCTGTGTTTATGCACCATTTATATGTCCTCTTGGTACACAGTGGGTTATAGGGTTGCCAGCTCTAGGTTGAGAAATACCTGGAGATTTGGGGGTGAAGCCTGAGGAGGGTGGGGTTTGGGAAGGGACTTCAGTGGGGCATAATGCCATGGAGTCTACCTTCCAAAGTGACCGTTTTCTCCAGGCGAACTGATGTCTTGCCTGGAGATCTGGGGTGATCCCAGTAGATTTCCAGCCACCACTTGGAAGTTGGCAACTGTAGTGGGTTAGAACCCACAAGCCCTTTCTGGTAGCAGAGTTGCCCTTTCCCTGGTGTAAGAGGCTTCTGCATCATGGAAGCCTCTTTCTGCTGAAAGTTAGTGCCTCCACTAGTGCTATGGATCTGTGGGATCAAACCCCTTATATGTAAAAAAAAAAAAATTAACACTGTAAAGTTTTATGGGCAAAATTTGGCATGAAAAAAATAGAAAATGGCCCACAAATAGATACATGGGTTCAGTTCGCGCATGAGGAAAATTAAAACAAAACAGAATTTCGAGACGAAATAGCAGAGCTGCAGGGTTCAGTACCATTACTATCTGGCAGGTTCTCTTGATCTCCAAATATCCCATCGATATTTTAAAATGTAATTGGGGCAAGATAAGCACATGTTTGGCTAGCTCATAATAAAGTTAAAGTGTGCTGTCAAATAGCAACGGACTCATGGTGACCCCATGAAGTTCTGCCTCATGGAGCTTTCAAGACAAGAGCTGAGAAGAAGTGGTTTGCCATTGCCTTCCTCTGCAAAGTCTTCCTTGGTAGTCTCTCATCCAAGTACCAACCCTGCTCAGCTTCCAGCCTCTGGCAAGACTGGGCTAGTCTGGGCTATGAAGGCTTCTGCGTGCTCATAATGCATAACAGTTAACGTATCATTTATGGAGCGTATAATTCCTTTGTCTGTTTTGACCCTGCTCTTACAACAAAACAATTCTTATCTGTGTTATTTAATAAATACTACTGGCATATCCCATGGGAACCAAGAGAGCAACTTTCTCTCATGCTTATACCTATATTGGGGAGAGATTATAAATATATTTTTGAATTTAAAAGTAGATGAGTCTTTCTGGAGCCTTTCATACTGAGATGACATAGAGGAAGGCGTGAGGCGTGTACAGTCATCTGTGTGAGGAGGAAAGGGCATCTTCATGGTGCTCACTGTGTGAAACCCCAGTCTGTGTGACTCAAGCCCTCAATCTGGTCTTCAGTATTGCTTGATCACGAACATCCAAATAAGTGGCAAACTGAAGCGGTCCTTTGGGGACTTGCTATTCCTCTCGATGGTGAAAGAACCCTAAATCTCCCCCCCTTAGGAAAAAAGTTGTTCATTGCTTGACTGTGTTTTGGGAGGGCAGCGACTTTTGCTTTACAAAACTGGCCTTCTTCTGCTACTGTTTACAGTTGAAACGAACAAGTAACAACATAAAAGATTAAATTGTTGAAGCTGGAGAACTCCCATGAACTTTAGTGACTCTTACGTGGCCTATATCATAAAGGGAGAACAAGAGGGTAGAATCTGTGTGTGTGTGGGGGGGATAAAATCTTTTAAAAATTTTCTTTACATTAAAAAGGGAAATTGCAAGTAGGAAAGTAGTGTACAGCGTTGCCAGCCTCCAGGTGGGGCCTAGAATTCTTCTGGAATTTCCACTGATCTCCAGACTAGAGATCAGTTTCACCAGAGGAAATGGTGTCTTTGGAGAACATATTGTATATGGGATTACGTTTTTATTGGAGTTCCTCCCCAAACTCTGCCCTCCTAAGACACCACCAAGGGTTGCCAGACCCCTTGGTGGGGGCAGGGGTCCCCTGCAGCCAGGCCCTGCCCCCTAGCTGCTGATCAGCTGGCTGGCAGGGGAGCTTACCAGTAGAAAGAGAAAGGTTTGGGCCCTGTTGCAGATGTCACATAGGAAGTGATGTCATCATGCCAGCGACTTCTGGACAACACTCTACTATTTATGCAAAAACTCTACGGTAGAAGCTGGTTTTACCATGGAGTTTTTGCCCAAGTACTAGAGCGTTATCCTGAAGTTGCTGGCAGAATGATGTAACTTCCAGTGTGACATCTGCAATGGGGTCTGGGCCTTCCTTTTTCTTCCAGTAGGTCCCCCCCATCCCCTGCTGGTTGCCAGTTCCCAAGGTGCAGTTGGCTAGAATGTCAGAAGTAGGCTGGGTCAGAACATTATCCAGCTGTGCTTTAAAAACAAACGTAGGAAACTTTTGATGTGGGAAAGCATTCTAAAAGGATGTCCCTTAGCTGCAATTTCCAATGATATGATCCACTGCTATTATGAATGTTCTTCTGACTCAGGCCCCACTCATCAGATGGACATGTCTGCATGGATTTTCCTCTCCCACCCACACTGTTTGACACACTAGAACAGAGGTGTCATTCATTTGTTATGAGGGCCAGATCTGAATGTCACTTTGCCGGGCTGGGCCATATGTGCCATAAAATGTAATGCCAGTACCAGAGATATAAACTTTATAAAGGACACAGGCAAACCCAATTAATGATATTATTTTTTACTCAAAAACAATTGATTCCTAGAAGTGAAAGCAATTGATTTATGGGGGAGCTCACAAAATCCCCAATAAATATATTTAATCATATGCAAGACTAGGGGTTTTCCAAGGGATACCATGAAAGGGGGAGTACCTTGTATTTCCATATATACCAGTTGCTTGTGATCTGGGTAAGAGCTCTGGGTGGGCTGGTTTTGGCCCCCGGGCCTTGTGTTTGACACTCCTGCACTAAAATCTGAAGATTCTTCTTGTTTAGAATGTGTCTGGCCTTCATTGTTGTAGAGGCAAGTTTCAAAATGTGATCACCTTGCAGCCTCAAATATCAGGCCCCATTTTACATGTTTCTTAGATCTGTGGGGATGCTACAGCTTTTGAGGCTGTTCCTACACTGTTCAGGGCAAGAAGTATGTCTTTCACCGATGTGGTTAGGGCAAATAGTATTACTGAGTACTGCTTCATACCTTTTAAATGGTTGGTTTGATATCAGCATGGTGATGTGTTGTGGCTTACTGTCCCCCAGTAAGAAATATAATTCCTCAGTAGGAGGTGCTAGTATTCATGCCTACTGACTTGCTTACCTTTAATGGGTGACAACTTTGAGGTTTATGGCAGGGTTTGAATGAGCATAGAGATGGAAATATGAGACTAATACATCCCTTGGTTTCCAGTTTGATTTGGGAAACCCATCAATCTCTGCTTGATGTGCCTGCCAGCTGTTACTGGCCCTGGTGTCAGGAACATAAAGAAAGGTGCCATGGAATGGTGGGTGGTGCCAGCAGTGTTTGGTGGTGCACGCTGTAAACTTGGCAGTGCCAGGGCACTGTCATGCACTGTTGACAATGGCTATTGCTAGCATCGCACAATGACAAAATCTCCTCTAGGAAGCATGATTGATTAGAGTGCTAAAGCAACAACTGCGGTGACTCCAGGAACTTGTCAATGGGGGCTTGGTTGTGGCTTCCTCAGGCCAGGATGAATTCTCCTTAAAGAAAATATTTGAACTCTGTCCTGAAGAAAGTGTGGTGAATTTTTAAGACAGGCTTCTGGCTGTAGAGAAAACTCTGATGATGGATGCTGGTTACAAACGTAGCTGAATTCTGTAATTTGGCTGGTTCTGTGTTAGTAGTAGGGCGTTCAAGAAGAATGCCTTCTGCATATCCATCAAGGCTTCCTCAGTCATGACTTTCAAAAATTGGCAGCACGTATGTTAGAAAGAGGCCTCTACATTGCTCAGAAAAAGTCAAGTAACTTTGGGTTGGAACTATGCTTTCTGTAGCTCTTGACCTAGCTAGTCAACGGTCACTATTAGATTAATACAACTTGTAAGTTAAGGTTCGCAGTTCAGGGCAGAATTTTTCTCTGTTGCAACACTTCTGAATTATACACACTTCCTTTCTGCATTCCATAACGGGTTGGGTCCTGTTGGGTTTCCACCCAGTGACCCGACTTAGAGGAGCAATCACCCAGTCCAAACCCTTGATGCCCACATCATTTCCATGAGATAGCAGCTGTATCTGGGGAAGATTGTTTTGAGGAGAAGTCACACCTCTCCACTTCAGTTCCAGAGCCAGTCTTCCATTCTTTCCACCCTACCAGTAGTTAACTGAAGCTTCCAGAAGACCTGTTCTTTAAGGTCACTGTCATTGAGCTCTGCTCACTGGAGATGGCCAAGGATCCAGCAGGAGGTCACAGTGCTGTAGGAGTACAAAACTCCAAATACTATTATGGTCCCTCATCATGGGAGGGTAGAGCCACATTGATGCAATCTAAGCATTGAATGAGTAATGAACCATTGAGCTGCAACCAACTCATGGTGTCCCTGTCTATGGGGTGTTCAGAGCAAGAGATGAGCAAAGGTGGTTTGCCATTGTCTTCCTCGGCACAGCAACATTACCCAGTGTTTAAGAACTTAGTGTGCCTCTAACAGCTGTTGGACAAGGTATCCACTTTGGAGTTCTCTGGACTAGACAGACCACTGGTGTGATCCAGCAGCTTGGTTCTTATGTTCTTCCACGAAAGAAAAGATACATTTGGATCCAACCCATTGCCTCTAAATGCCCTGTTCTGATGACAGCTCATCTAGTGGAAAAGCCAAACTTTTTCACTAGAAGGCCATACTAGACGTGACTCCATCGTTTTGGGATGAAATTCCCTTTGTTTACGAAAGCTGTGAAGGCTCAATCCTGATTGGGACTGTGGTGTTGGGGGAGAAGATCCTGTGCTTAGAGATGCCAGACCCCCAGTGAGGACAGGGGTCCCCCACTGCCAGAACTTACCTCTATGCTGCAGATCAGCTTGTCAGCAGTGGTGGAGGGAGAATTACCCCAAATATGAGGGAACACTTGACATTTCAGCGATGTGCCTGCATGACTTCAACATGACCTGGAAGTGACATAGGCACATTGGGGATGTTGGGGCAGTGCTCTGGTTTTTGGGCAAAAACTCTATGATAGAAGGTAATAGTACCATAGAGTTTTTGCCCCAAAACAAGAGCATTGCCCTGATGTGCGTACATCATTTCCAAGTCACGTTGGAAGTCACATGGGCACATCGCTGAAATGTGTGAAGAAACTCTTAGCTCCAGGTAAGCTCACCCCCTCACACACACACCGGCTGCCCAGAGGGATTTGGCAACCCTACCTGTTCCCCCACCCATGCCATTTTCAAAAGCCCAACCAGCTGGTCTTTGGGATCTTGAAAACAGTGGTTTGGGAGCAACTTCCAGTGAAAACATTTGGACCAAGGTCCAGGGTACATTACATAAAATATGGAGATGCAAACATTTCCGTAGGAAGTGATCTCCATCCCAGCCATAATTTCCCATGCTGATCATGTTATCAGTCTCCTGTCAGGTACCCCAGTATATCAAGCATGCAGAGAGACCCCATTAGTTGATAGGATACCTGGTCACATTAATACAAACAAAGCAGGGCTTCATTGGCTTCTTTCCGATAAGAATGCAGAGATTACACATTCAGTTGCTGAGTTTTGTGTATCGATTCTTAGATTGCGGGGGTCGCGTTTTAAAAGTTTTTAAATTTAGATTTGTTCACTCTCTCTTTCTCATATTATGTTTATATTGTATGCTGGTCTTAAGTCCGTAATAATAAAACTAAAAATTATAATAATAAATAAATAAAATAATAAAACTAAAAACAATAAAAGTAAGACTAAGCATGCAGAGAGAAAAAATAGCAGAGGAAGCATTTCTAATTAGTTGTACTCAGAAGTAAGACCCATTCTGTTGTATGCAGCTTACTCTTAGGAAAGTGTTATAATTGCTGCTACAATAACCCTTAGTTCGGCTGACCACCAGGGCTTCCGTAAATAATACTGAGATGTAAAGAGGAAAGCAAATGGCAAGATATTTTAAGTGGTAGCAACCCCCCCTCCCGAATAAAACTATATTCTCTACACCACTAAATTGGATGAACATTTAATACCCTCAGAATTTCACTGTCCGTCCATTGACATACCATTCAGGTGCTCCCTATACGAATTAACCCGTCCATATTTCTTTTCACGTTTACAAACTTAGTACAAAAATTAAGAGCTAATGCAGGCAGTGTTTTAGAATCACAGAAGGTCTTCGTAATACATTCAGTGTTGAACGCTTTGTGTGAAAATGCTCAAACAGAAACTCTCATGACCAAGAAACTGTATTTGTAAACGAGAGCACTGGGCAAAACTGATCACTTCAGAGTACATTACAAAATGCCCTAGCCTCAAGCAGTCGCAATGGTGCTATAGCTGTACAGTTTTTGGTGGGGCTACTCCAGTGTAGGGTTACGAACTTCCAGGTGGGGCCTGGAGATCTCCTGTTTGGTGTAGTGGTTAGGAGCATGGACCCTAATCTGGGAGAACTGGGTTTGATTCTCCTCTCCTCCACATGCAGCTGCTGGTGTGACCTTGGGTCAGTTACAAGTACTCTCAGAACTGTTCTCTCACGAGCAGTCCTGGAAAGAGCGCTCTCAGCCCCACCTACCTCACAGGGTGTCTGTTGTGGGGAGGGGAAGGGAAAGGAGATTGTAAACCACTCTGAGATTTCGAGTGAAGGGTGGGGTATAAATCCAGTCTCTTCTCTTCTCTTCTCTTCTCTTCTCTTCTCTTCTCTTCTCTTCTCTTCTCTTCTCTTCTCTCTCTTCTCTTCTCTTCTCTCTTCTCTTCTCTTCTCCTCTCTTCTCCTCTCTTCTCCTCTCTTCTCCTCTCTTCTCCTCTCTTCTCTCTCTTCTCCTCTCCTCTCCTCTCCTCTCCTCTCCTCTCCTCTCCTCTCCTCTCCTCTCCTCTCCTCTCCTCTCCTCTCCTCTTCTCTTCTCTGATTATAGAGATCAGTTTCCCCAGGGGAAATGACAGCTTTGGAGGGTGGATTCCACTGGATTACCTTCCTGCTGAGCTTCCTCCCCTCTCCAGGCTCAGTTCCAAATCTCCAGGAATCTTCCAAGCCAGTGTTGGCAACCCTAGTTAGGATTGTTTGCTATCTTCCTTGTAGCATAGAATTAATTGGTTGGGGCTGTGTCATAAATTTCACTTATAATGTGACCTTTCTGCTTTTACTTGGCAAGAGCACATTTTTCAATACATCTTTTACTTCTTTTAACGGTGGGATTCCAAGTTAATGTTTTCTTTAAAGTGCTGATAGAGGAAGTGCAGAGTTTATGTTGAGACGTTCCAGAAGTATCTACATGGTTAGACTGGGATTCTGTAAATTGCTCTGTAATGTAGCTGGGTACAATACCCTATTCAGTATCTCCGTAATCAGCTGCCAGCCATATCATACTATACTACATGTAATAATAAAATTTTACAGTGATTCTGTTGTCAGTAGGCCCGTATCACCCCTTATCATTCTACGCAGGAAGAGCCACTCTGTCCGCCGGTGTTTAGACTACAGGATTAGAACACTACCGATATTCTTATCGTATGGAGATTATTTTCAACAGAATTGGTGGGTGTGTACATTCCTGCTTATGAACATGTTCTCATTGGCTTCTTAGGGACTCCAAAGAAAACAGAAGGAAGCAAAATACATGGTCCAATGGAAGTTAAGCATTTTTAACTAAATACGCTTGTCAAAAGAAGAAAGAAATACTTTAATAGTTCAGCATAGAATCAATGGAAGTGTGTAAATTTGGCTGAATCATGTGTCTGATTTTAGCTTATTTGTTTAAGGGTTTTTTTTAGCTACTGTTTTTGAAAAAATGCTGGAGGTGACTCAGCTCGTAGGGCTGCCAAACCCTTGCCTGGGGCAGGGGATCCTCAGCCCCCAGCTTCCATTTTCTGCCATGGCTCAGAGCAGTAGTGGGAGAAAATAATTAAAAATAAATGGCAATTTGGCTGATGGTGTGACATCATTTCCAGGAAAACCTGGAAGTGGCATCATTCCTCTCTGGGAGTTGCCAGAAATTCTGTGGTAAAACTGTAAGAACATAAGAACATAAGAGAAGCCAATGTTGAATCAGGCCAATGGCCCATCCAGTCCAACACTGTGTCACACAGCGGCCAAAATATACCAGGTGCCATCAGGAGATCCACCAGTAGGGCCAGGACACTAGAAGCCCTCCCACTGTTGCCCCCCCAAACACCAAGAATACAGAGAATCCCTTGCCCCAGACTGAGAGTTCCTATCTATACCTTGTGGTTAATAGCCACTGATGGACCTCTACTCCATATGTTTATCCAGTTCCCTCTTGAAGCTGTCCATGCTTGTAGCTGCCGCCACCTCCTGTGGCAGTGAATTCCATGTGTTAATCACTCTTTGGGTGAAGAAGTACTTCCTTTTATCTGTTCTAACCCGACTGCTCTAGAGATTCCTAGAGAGGACTGATGTCACTTCTGCAGGAAACCTGGAGGTGACATCATGACATCACTGTTGGCTCCCCTCTTGATGCCCCCTCTCCTTCTGGTTGCCAGGCCATGCCAGGCCATGCCTGACAACCCTGCCTACTACACTAATAAATTGGGACAGAAAACAGCATAAACAGTGATAAAAGCAGCAGAATGAAAGCTGTGTTTAAAGCAGTTAAAAACACTAGTTGAACAAAAAGAGCAGCAGATGGATACAGAAATGATCTCATGCACCAGCTAAGGTCAACAAGCATCTCACTTTTGGTTGTCCCCCTTAATTCAGGAGGTCTGCTTAACCGTGTGTACATATTTTCAGTGGCCACTGGAACAGCCTGCTGAATATAGCACAGAAAGTTCCTTTACACACTCTCTCCCTCCTATAAAAGGGGCAAAGCAGAATTATTCCAACAGGCTTTTAAAATTATTTGTTATGAAACACCAGGGCAAATTTTGAAAAAATCATCTCACACCTAAAATCTGATAAGCTAGCCACCAGGTGAACCATTTTAGGGAAGATATTCCACAGTCAAGGTGCCACCACCATGAAGGTCCTGTATCTGGTTGCTACCCACTCTTTAGAAGCTTGGGCACATGAAACAGCATCTTTTTGCAGGAGTAGATGATCTTTCAAGGACCCTGATCTCAGCTGCCCTTGTGAGTTGTGATTTTTGCTCTTGAGTTGAAGGAGAAACTCTTTTAAAATTAGCTGATTGATTGCTTATAGAATCTGCATTTTGAAGTACAGTGAATATTTGCGTTTTGGTTGTTAGCACTGGCAAAGATAAGGCAGAAGTAACATTAAGGTCTCTTGGAATTGTTTTCCTTTTAAAACCCTGTAGATGTTATTTTTGGGGAAGGTTTTTTTTTTTAACCAGAGGGATTTTTAAGAAGGTTTAAAAAAAAGTAGGGGGTTAGTCCTATGCTGAGTTACTCCATTCTAAACTATGGTTATCAGGTCCCTCCTGACAACCAATGGGGGATGTGGGGAACTTATTGGAAGCAGCAGGGAGGCCCATCTGACATGCAGTGACTTGCCTACATCACTGACCATGTGACATGGAAGTGATGTCGGAGTGACACCCTGGTATTTGGGCTTAAACTCTATAGTAAATTTGTCTTCTAGCAGAGAGTTTTTTCCCAAATACGAAATGAAACCTCAGACATGATGATATCACTTCTGGGTCATGGGGCCAGTGACATAGGCACATTGCATTACCTTGGATTGATCTCTGTCTTTTCCAGGGTGGTTCCCACCCATTGGTCAGCTGATCGGTCATGGGGCAGTGGGGCCTGGCAGCAGGAGACCCCCAGAGAGGTGTGTGGCAGCCCTATTCTAAACCAACCGAATTCGGTAATTTGAGACTGAAGGAACTCTCCATAAGATTGCAAAATGTCACATTTCCAGCTATGCTGTGTTCTGTATTATTGTTATCATGGTTCTTTGGTACTTTGTATGTATGTAAATGAGATTAGAAAATGGGATCAAGGCAGACATGGAAATATCAGTGACAAAAACTAGCAAAAAAGATGAATAAGCTGTTATGTGCAGGGGGGAAATAACACAGAGGTTCTTTTTAATATGACACTGAACTAAACTCCTGAAATATGATCCAAGAATATTATTTTATTTTTTTATACTCTGTTTACCCTAATAGCATCTAAGACTGAGGTTACCATCCTCCAGGTGGGGGCTGGAGAGATTCCGGAATTACAGTTGATCTCCAGACTACATAAATCGCTCATTTGTTATTTATTATTTATTTAAAAGATTCCTTCCACCTCTCCCGGAGAAGATGGCTGCTTTGGAAGGTGGGCTGTATGGCATACCCTCCCAAGGCCCCTCCCCTCCCTAAACCCCGCCCTCCCAGGCTCCACCCTCAACTCTCCAGGGATTTCTGAACCCGGAAGTGGAAGCCCAATATTGGAGGTTTTTAGAAAATGATAAGTCTGCTTTATATTTCTCATGCAGCTGGATGGCTGTGTTAGCACTCTTTGACTGGTGATGTTGTGTTGGGAAGGTATTTCCCCCCACATTGCAGGATGTGATGTCTAGGATCTGGGAAAAGTGGTAGAGGAATTGGCCCTTCTCCTTCAAGAATGAGGATGGACCTGAAGAAAGTCTTGACTCTTCCAGAGGCAATGTGGCTGATCGTGCTTCTCCCCAAATCGTGTGTCCAGCAGCAACCCAGACAAAGCAAGCACAGGCGTATCTTGCCAAGGAAGGCTCAGTGTTAGAGGATCTGTTGGCATTAGGGTTACCAGGTCCTACCTTGTTGCCAGCAGGGGTATTTGGGAGGCATTCCTGGTGGGGGCGGAGGTATCACACAATGTCCCCAATGCAATGACGTCATCCGGAAGTGACATCATCATGTCGGCGACATTGCACGGCAACACTCTAATTTGAGGTCAAAACTCTATGGTTTGAGGCAAATTCACCATGGAGTTTTGCCCTCAAACCAGAGCATCCCCTACGACATTGCCAACATGATGACATCACTTTGGGGACGTTATGTGGGGTCGTGGCTGTTTGGGGTTTCCCCCACCGGCCAAAACTGGGGAACCCCCATCGGAACCTGAGGAATGGCAACCCTAGTTGGCATGCAGAAGGTCCCAAGTTCAATTACTGGCATCTTCATTTAAAGCAATCAGGTAGTAGACAATGTGGAAGTCCTTGACTTGAGGCCCTGGAGAGCTGCTACAGTCTGAGTAGACAATATGGACCTTGATGGACCCACGCTTTGATCTGGTAGAAGACAACTTCACGAATTCATCCAGCAGCAGAGACTGGCGGCCTTATCTCCTTACCCCTGTGCCACATACACATAAACTCGGATGAAGCCAAGGAACTCGGTTTCTTTTGAAAAGTGGTGGTTTGTCATCCCTACTTTTCTTTTTCATGGCATCTAGTTTTCACAATGCCAAGTGAAAGCAGTACTTTGAAAGATGTAATTCTTGTATTCTTTTCAATGAGCCATTTAAAAAAACAACATTCACACGTCACTGCATCTGAAGGTTTTGTTTTCCTTCAACTAGAAACAGTACTCTGAAATACAGAAGCATCTCTGAAGTATTACTTGTTTGTACATCGTGTGATCAGAGAGTTGGGTGTATACACTTAATGTTGATTTTAATGTTCAATATATGTCTCGTGGAGGATTACCCCCCCAAACTTTATTTATTTTTCAGAGGCAGTGCACATAGATGCACATTAGCATAACAGAGGAGGCGGTAAAGGGGGGGGGGATTCCATTTTAGTAGAGAATGCATGCAGAGAATGTGTATGGATAATTTTAAATTTGGCCCAGTAGGGGCTTGTTTTAACCTTCCATCTGCTCATCTGCGACTTAAAACGAGGAACCAGGAAGTCGTCGCAAAAGGCTGTAGCAATGTATGGAAGGATAGATTAGAACTAAGACTCCATAGCAACCGAGATGGTAATTAGGGTGGAGCAACAGCAACCATCCGTATTTCATTACATTAGCACACCTTTAAGAAGCAAGTAGACTTCTTCACATTTCCCATCTGGTAAGCTTATTGGCATCCCTCCTGCCAACCCCCCTTTTGTTACTGCAGAAACACATGAAGCCTCCTTATACTGAATCAGACCAGTGGTCTACCAAAATCAGTATTGTCCGCTCAGACTGGCAGCAGCTCTCCAGTGTCCCAGGTGGAGGTCTTTGGCATTGCCTCCTACTTAATCTTTTAAATTGGAGATGCTGGGGATTGAACCAGGGACCTTCTGCATGCCAAACAGACGCTCTACCTCTGAGCTATCCACTGAACTGTGAATGGCGTGAAGGTCATGCTTCCCTCTCCTGCTGTAGCCATTGCTCATGGTGGACATGAGACCTTCGTGAAGAAGATGGGGGGCAAAGTGGGGGGCCTGCAGTGGGAGAAAGAATTGGTGGGAGTTGCTCCTCCTCTGCCCATGAAAGATTGCTTCTGAAGCAAAAACTGACAGCAGGATACGTACTGTTATTATTTATTATCCTCTCAATATGTCTATGAAGGGAGGGATTTTTCTTCCATCCTTCATGACTGGTGTTTGATTGCTGCTCATAATTGGTGGGGCAGACAGCAGAGATTGCTGTAACTTTATGCTTGACTGGCTCCGGGAGGCAGCAAGGAGTGGTAGAGGCTGAAGCTATCAGTGGGTCCCTTGGGAGATTATCTCCATTAGTGATTGGGAATAGCAGCCTGGATTAAAGCAGAATCTAGAAGCGTCGAAGACATCACAACTGCGAAGGCTGAAAGCACATAAAGATATTTCCTGTGCTGATTTTTTCCCCGTCCATATTCAGCATAGTTTTGGAGAGTGTCTACAAACCGTGTGTGCTGTTGGGGACCCTGTTTTCTGTTTTATGAAGCACCTGAGCAGGCCAATGTCCCCATCCCCATCAAAAACTATAGCATTCAAAAACCCATGGGAAACTATTTTAATCTTCCAGGTAATTCCATTGCTGACCTGAGAGAGGCAGTCCTCAAATAAAGAAGCTTCAAGGGGAAATTACAATGTGAGCCTGCTGAACTTGAGCTCATTCACAGGTTCAGAACAATGGACTCCCCAGGGCTGAATATGGACATGGGATTCTTGTCTCACTAGAGATGTTACTTTCCCCAAACATTTGCCCTCTCTTCTAATCAAGCTAGTTATGTACCTTTGCATCCTTTACAAGCATTTTTTACAACCACCCTCCTGCCTTTTGATGGGGATAAAAAGACTCAGGTCTCCATTCCTACTTATGTCTGATGAAAGCTTATATCCCCAAAATCTTGCTGATCTCTAAGGTGCTACTGGACTCGAATCTAACCCATACCCCCCGTTTTGCTCTTTCTTCCCTTAACAGACATTTCCCCCAGGATTGCCAGCCGGGCAGCTTCGGATGGCGTGACTAGGTGCTGTGCAGTGTTGTGACGTTACTTCTAGTTGTGTAACTGGAAGTGATATCACACATCACTGTGACATTCCTGCCTTCTCCCAAATCTTTATGGTTTTACCACAGAGATTGCTAGAGCACCACGGAGACACGTGATGTCGTTTCTGGTCACACAACTGGAAGTGACATTACGGCATTACCACGATGGCACTTCCCTCCCCCACTTTTTCATGCTGTTGCACTGGGCAGTAACACTAAGCCTAACTCCCCTCTCTCACCGTTCTGGGCCTTCTAGAGCATGCTTGGTCCTCATCAGGCTTTTTTTTTTGTGCGGGGAGGTCCTTTAAAATGTATGAAGTCATAATTTCAGGTCTGCCTGTTGAATCGTAGGAGTGTTTAGAAACCATTAACTAATCTGGGGGCAGTCTGGTTTTGCTGCTTTCACGATTCACGGGGGCCACTTGTTTTATTGTTGGATTTAGTGATGAAACAGATAGCCTTGCTTTTATCTAAGGATGTCGACAGGGAGACTTCTCGGTGAAAACCAGCGGTACAATGTAGCTGGTACTCCTAAAGATACGTTTTAGATCAAGGTGGGTCACTGTGTTAGTTTGACTGCAGCAGCAGAAAAGAGCAAGAGTCCCGTAGCACCTGAAAGACTAACAAAAATTTGTGGCAGGGGATGAGCTTTCGTGAAGTGAGCAGTGACTGACAAAAGTTCCTACCCTGCCACAAATTTTGTTAGTCTTTCAGGTGCTACAGGGCTCTTGTTCTTTTCTACAGATATATTTTAGATATATTTATATATAGATAGGTATATTTATATTTATATATTTATATTTTAGATATATTATATGTGACACTAGCTGCTTTTCATATCCCTTTTAGGGATGCCTTTATCTTGCAAACAGGATCCAGTTCTTTTTCCCCCATTCAGCAATATTGTATGATAAAACTTGGATTTTTTTTTTTTTTTTTGCTGAAAGTGGTGGCAGTATTGTGTATGTGTGGCTTGTAGCTTTGGTTGAACTCTTTATTGTGACATGCCCATTTTCTGTGAGGAATTCTACCAGATTTCACTGTTTCAACTATTAAAAAAGTTCATTTCATTTTCACTTTCCTCTTGCGGGAATAGAACCAGCGAGTCTTTATTTTCACGCTACTGTTTCCTTGCCTCATTTAATTCCTATTAAATATATGCAATTTTAATATTAATTTTGTATCTGTTAATTTACGAATGCTGTAAAAAGCAAAAACAAATTGGGAAATCTAGCAATGAAAAATAGGCAAAATGAAAATGTGCACAGTGACAACAATATAAAAACAAACAAACAAGAAGACAGAGATGAAAAAGTTTTGGCAGCTCTGGCTTGAGAAATTTCTGGAGATTTGGGAGTGGTGTCTGGGGAAGGAGCTCAGTGGGAGTGTGATGTCCCTCTAGGAATTCAATTTATCCTAGACTGTATGTTATACTATAGAGTCTGCCCTCAGAGGTTGTCATTTCCTGCTCTGTCAGTACCAGTTGTAACTCCAGGAGAATGCCAGGACCTACTATTAGGTTGGTAACCCTAAATTAACCTTCAATCCCTAAATGTAAAGAGATGTTTCCACAAAAGATCCCCCAAACATAGAAGCAACAATAATCCAGCAGAGAAACAACTATAAAAAGAAATCTAGTTCTGTTTCAAAATGTCCCAGAAAATTAACAGATCAGAACATTACCAGTGATGACTTCTGGCCCCAGATTTCTCACTTTAGAGGGAATGCACAAAACAGTCTGTCCTGGATTGCTCTCTTCTTATTCAACACCTGGGAAGCTACATTAAGCTAGTTCCTTTAATGTGCATCTTTCATTTGCTCCTCATGTCTTCCTCCAGAGTCAGGGCTACCTTATGCATGCATCAAAATCGTGAGTAGCTTGCAGTACGTTAGCTTACATGCTCAGCAGGGATTTTTTTTTTTTTTTTTTAAACGACACTCAGATTGTCATCTCCTGCAAGAAGAGTGGCTAAACTCCCACAATGCCTTTCTCAAAGTACCCCCTTCCCCTCCCTCCCTTTTGTATGGAGAAGCTGCCGTAAGTGTAATTCTAACACAAGGCTATTTTATATCAACATCCCGTCTTTGATTATCAGCCTGCCTATCTTTTTGTCTCTCTCCCTCTTGCTCAGTGCCTCAGTTTCTCATACGGCTGATGGTGTTAATTAGCTCATTTCACAGGGTTATTTTGAACGCTGCTGTTTTAAAATGTAAAAGCCTTAGAGTCGAACACTGACACGAAGGTGGTAATTATGAAGGGCAGGATTCATGCATTGTGTTTTAAGTGCTGCCGGCTTCTCCTATATTTATATCTACCCTTTAATATCATGCGAAAGGATCTCTCTCACCTGCTGTCGTTTAGCATTAATCAGAGACTACTTAGGGGTGAGGCACCTTCAGTTCAAGCAGTGAGAGATGCTGCCTGTTGTCTTAAAAAGTGTTTAAAAGAAAGAGTAACTGGAAAAAACGGGGGTGCTTTTTGATAGAAGTTTAAAATGAATATTAAGGAAAGGTCTTTAATCACAAAGACATGGGGAACGTTCGACGGTCCATAGTGTGGGTTAGTTTCCCTAAACATCGTTTTGGTCAACCAATACATAAATATTTCTGGGATGGTATTCTGTTTACTGGACCCCAGCCCCCACCTCCATGTGTTGGTTACATATCCAGGGCCTATTTGTATCCTCCATTTTGTACCTCCCCTTTTATGTCTGCATTGTGCATTGATAACGCACTGCGAAAGAGCAGTCTTGCTTACTATTGCATTGAGATTTTATGCAGCATTCTATTGATGTGTGAGTACGGATTGAAAAAGAAACACTGCACAAAAAGCAAGGTGCAGATTGTGCTTCCTTTGTATGATGGGCATACATGCGCAGTGTTGTGTGTATGTCCCAAGCAATGTGTAGAAGTTGGGGGTGGGCCCAGTGGGCATGAGCCTATCCTCCCATTTTCATTCCGATAGTGAGCACAGGGCTTGATTGAGTTTTTCATCACTTGGTTGGTTCATGCAGAACTCACCGACGAACCTCCATGGGATAAGAAAACCTGCAGTGAGTTAACGTTTCTTGATAATGCCATCACCCACCTTCTCTGTTGCCTGCTTGCTGCACCTGCCTTTCTTTATCTGTAAAGGAATACCAGAACTGCAGTAAAGTAGAAGTTACATCAATCTCTTTGATCCCCTTATTCGCTTCAAGAAGAGAGACATTGTAGTAGGATGAGCGGACCAGCAGCAGCGCTAGAGGGACTCACTCTCCAGGGGTAACTGTTACAACTGTCAGGATCAAGAGCTACTACAGTCATGAGGAGGCTTCTCAACACATGGTAGTTTGTAAACAGATGCCTGTGTGAGCTGGTCCTAGATTGGAACTGAATGTGTGAATTCCCTTGTGTTTGAGGTGACACTGGGTGATGTTTCAGAGCGTACCTGTGTTGGTCTGTCATGGAACAGGTAGAATCAACTTCAGTAAGTACTGACCTGTTTAGGACTACTAAACAAGAGTTTAACTCTAGTGTTAGTCTGTATTGGCTCACTCACAACACCAGGCTTGTTCACAATGCCATACCAGTACATTTTCAGTTGATGTTGCAGTAATTGAGTGCTAAACCCATATACACACATTTGTGTGTGTGAACCTAGTACCAAAACTAGAAAGCAGATTAACAGATTCCCCCCCAGTTCTATTCCTTTAGTATTCTGGAATTCCCCTCATTCATTCCTCCTTCATTCCAGTTCAACTGGGAGAATTCTTAAGAATTAATTCTGGAATCAGATGCACAATTAACCTCAGCATCCTTTTCTTTCAGCTCAATCCTTTCCTCTCCCTGTTAGGTTATTGGTGTGTGTGCATGCTTTGCTAGAACACTGTAAAAAAGCCAGCATCAGTCTTGCTTGCATCAAGAAGCTTGATATGCAGTGTCTTACTGATGTACAGACATGCTCTTGTATATTGGGAAACACTGCAGAAAAAGAAAGTACATAAAGAGACGATGTCATAGGGTGGATAGGTAATATGCTTGGAGCCAGGAGATCTTGGTTTAGATTCCTACTCATCTATGAAACTCTCATAGTAACTTTGGGCTAGTCACTCGCATTATTCTCCATACACATAAAAAATGACATCATTATACATGATGTAAGATTGCTTTTTTGCAGGGTCTGTTTTTCAATATACAAGTGCATATTAGTGATATAGAGGACGTGTGGAAAGTTGCAGATGACTGGAAAGAATCCAGCCATGGCAAACTGTTCAAAATTTGGAATTACAAAAAAATTGGAACGACGGCAGATTCTTAATATGTAGGCTCTTGTTTGAAACACAAGCAGGTAATTCCAAACTCCATAATCCAGGGGAGAGATTTGGATACAGAGAATTTTGGAAACCTTTCTAAATTGGAACAATGTCCCTGAAGCACTGGCAACCCATCATGGTTTGTAATACCACACTAGCGCAACAGATTTCTTATTTATTTTTAAATATGTATATTCTGTGTTTCCGTCCAAACAGGAAACTTAAGGTGACGAATACAGCAATAAACAAGTACTACAAAAATGATAAACATCCTGTAAAAGCACAATAAAACATATATCATAAAAAATAATATCAGCAGCATTCCAGGAGAGAGAAAAAATGTAATTTGTGGAATGCCTGCCTAAGCAATCGGTGCTTGCCTTAAGCCTTCACAAAGCCAGGCAGACGGTTCGTACAGTCTTGGAGAATTCGGTCTTGTCATAATTATTCTGAAGGCTGCAATTTGGAGATCTGAGGCCAAAACCTGCTTACAACTCATGCATTTGAAGATTTCATTTTATTTCAGTTGTAATTTTCTTTCCTTTTAAGATCATATTATCCAGTTTCTTTCTTTCTTTTTTTCTTTTTTTTAATGGGAACAACTACCTTCTCTGCTGTTTCCCCCCCAAATGAAAATATGGGGTCAGATCAGAGTCCCTGTATGCATAAGGACAAAAAAAAATGTAAATATCTATTGGCAGGATATGGGGAAAATATGATTATTTAGAAGAACCTATTTCAAGAGTTATTTATTTTTTGACAAATTGTCAAACATCTTGCTATGTAATCAGAGCGTACGTGCTTCACAGAATGATATGGAACAAGGACAGCTGAGCAGAGACAGCAGGGTTTAATTCTGTTTTAAATATTCGTGCTGGAAAGTTACTAGGCAGGATTGCAGCACCTCTAGTAATGTATAAGCCTGCGGTGGGTCATTTTATTTTTCCCGGAACCTTTTTTTCCAATTTTTCCAGGAGGTAAATGGGAAAATCTGGGGGAAAACTAAAAAAAAAAATCCTATGAAGTATTTGTCGTTTGGAATGAGTGAAATGCTTTTTAAGATGAGGTTTTACTAACTCAAAATGTGAAGCATGCAAAATTTTGTGTGAGGCTATCTATGGTAGTGTTGTTGGTGTTTTTTTTTTTTTTTCTTTTGCGATCCAGCCACAGGCATCTTATGGTGATTTCTATGGGAGTTTTCAAGGCAAGAGACTTTCAGAGGCGGTTTGCCATTGCCTGCCTCTGTGTAGCAATCCAGGACTTCCCTGCTGGTCTAACCAGTACTAACCAAGGCTGATCCTGCTTAATTTCTGAGATCTTACGAGATCAGGCTAGCCTGGGCTATTCGAGTCTGCTGCAGTAGGTACTGATAATACCTGTGTATATTGTGGACATGTGCAACATGTTTTCAAGGACATGTTTATTGTTGAAATGTGAATAATTCCAGCTAAAATTACACTGCAATCTTAAGAACACTTTCCTGGGTGTCAGCCCCATGGATGAGACATGAGTAGGATTTCGAGCTGACTTACTTAGGGATGCTCTGAATATGATATAATGTGTTTGATAGCAATAGAGTATTTAAAAACCTGTGTTTTCAAAGTTATAGCGTCTCTTTTAATTTGATATCGAGATACACAGCTATTTTAGTCAGACGGCACTAAACTGTCCCTGTTGAAGTGGCATGCTTTCTTTTTCATACTACTCCCCCCCCCCCGAATTTCAAGTTCTGTTTTTTCCTGTCTCTCAGAGGCAAAAAAATGAGACGAGATCTCAAGAAGCAAAGGGTGTAGCTGTTTGCAGTATTGCTGAAGTATTGAACATATCTGCAATTCTACTTATAGGAAAAGAAGACATTTATCATTCTACATTCTATAAATATGCCAAATAGCCCAATTTTATATGAGAAATAAGTTATAAACAATATGTGTCATATTGTTAAAGAAATTAAGCAAGTTTATTTTATATATTTTAATCCCCCCCCCAGTAAATGTTTTCCTGGAGAAAAAGTGGAGAAATACATTTTCCTGGAGAAAAAGTCCTCCATAGTTTCTCTCTCCATACCTATAAAAATAATAGATCATTATTCTATTGAATAATTGCCTCCCCCACCTTCCCTAAAATGAATACTTGCCAAATCTAAACTACAGAGATCGGTTCCCCTGGAGAAAAATGGCTGCTTTGGAGGATGGATTCTATGGCATTGTACCCTGCTAGGGTTCCCAACCTCCAGGTGGTGGCTGTCAATCTCCTGGGATTAGAACTGATCTCCAGGGCTCAGAGATCAATTTATCATGAGAAAATGGCCACTTTGGAATGTGGACTCTATGGTAATAGAACTCATTAGCATAATAGGCCACACCCAACAGTAGAAACGCATTAGCATATTAGGCCACACCCCTGAAAGCACAGCACATTAGCATATTAGGCCACACCCTCATGTTACCAAAGTGTGGTCATCCAGCCACACCCACCTTTTGCTGCTTATTCTGTTTACCTTGATTGTTGTCAAAACCCAGGGCTTTTTTTGTAGCAGGAACTCCTTTGCATGTTAGGCCACATACCTTTAATGTAGCCAGTCCTAATGAGTTTCTGCTGTTGGGTGTGGCCTGTTTTGCTAATGAGTTCCTGCTGGGCGTGGCCAACTCAGGAGCCAGCTGGAACTCCATTCTTGTGTATTTCTGCCCTAAAATAGCCCTGTATACCCCACTGAAGTCCCTACCTTCCCCAAACCCCACCCTCCTCAGTCTCCACCCTCCAAAGCTACAGATATTTCCCAACCTGGAGCTGGCAACCCTATACCCTGCCGTCTTTGGGCTGCACTCCAAACCTCTGGAAATTTCTCATCCTGGAGTTGGGCCAGGCCTGTTTAATGAAGCCACAACCAAGAAACAGGAAGCTGGAGAGGACAAAGTCCTTCTCTAAGTCACTTTTAGAAGGCCCACAAAATACCTTCCTCATCCCAAATTGACTGTCTTGTGGGTGGATGGATGGGTAAGAGGGGAGCATGAATGGCAAATGCCTGGTTGCAAGTGATAGAGCACGTTTAAATACACACTTCTGCACCTCCACGCTCCCAACAAAACCCTCCCACCAGCTTAGGTGCCTTCCTTTCTTGGAAAGAAGCAAGTGGACAAAAAAAATAGCTCTTATTTCCATAATGGTAGGAATTAAATTTGGCATCATATCTTTATAGGTCAGAATTTGAGAATTTCCCTTTTTCTGTTTAGAGTTGCCAGCCTCCTGATGGGGCCTCGGGATCTCCTGCTTTTACAACTGATCTCCAGCTGACAGAGATCAGCTCCCCTGGAAAAAATGGCTGCTTTCAAGGGTAGACTCTATGGCCCCTCCCCTCCCCAAACCCCGCCCTCTCCTGGCTTCACCCCCAAAGTCTCCAGGTATTTCCCAACTCAGATTTGGCAACCCTGTTTCCATTTCGTTATTGTTCCAGCATTTTCCCCTGTGCTACTGATTCATTTTGGTGTTTAATTCTTGTTTGTCTAGGAGAGTTTCTTTCTTTCTCTGTTTCTCTGTTTCTCTGTTTCTCTGTTTCTTTCTTTCTTTCTTTCTTTCTTTCTTTCTTTCTTTCTTTCTTTCTTTCTTTCTTTCTTTCTTTCTTTCTTTCTTTCTTTCTTTCTCTCTCTCTCTCTCTCTCTCTCTCTCTCTCTCTCTCTCTTTCTCTCTCTCTCTCTCTCTCTCTCTCTCTCTCTCTCTCTCTCTCTCTCTCTCTCTTTCTCTCTCTCTTTCTCTCTCTCTCTCTTTCTCTCTCTCTCTTTCTTTCTTTCTTTCTTTCTTTCTTTCTTTCTTTCTTTCTTTCTTTCTTTCTTTCTTTCTTTCTTTCTTTCTTTCTTTCTTTCTTTCCTTCCTTCCTTCCTTCCTTCCTTCCTTCCTTCCTTCCTTCCTTCCTTCCTTCCTTCCTTCCTTCCTTCCTTCCTTCCTTCCTTCCTTCCTTCCTTCCTTTTAATTTATTTGTTTCATTTTCTCCCTCTTCATTATGGACATCTAGATGTTTGTTGATAAAATACTGCAAATGAGTAATCATGATGTGGTCATGCATATGGCTGCTCTGAGATGATTTTTGTGTAGTTTTTTTACCACTGTGTTCCTTTGCATCAATAAAAATTCCACGCAAAAGGAAACTTAATGCAACCATGTTCTCGTGCACCATTTAATTGGAATGTGAGAGCCCACTAGCAATGTTGAGAGGGAGAATATTGCCAATGAGTTCAAAGCTTCAGCACATGGTCAGGACTCTGCACATAACATGTGGATTAAAAATAAAATAACACAATATTCCTAATGTACTGGGCTGTATTGGAACAGGACCCAATAATTCAGACATCCAAAGATCCAGGGAGAAAGTTAAATGAATAGTATTTCACAAGAATTCATATTCAAGTAAGCTGGGTTTCTATAAAATGTTCTACTAATGGCAAGGGGGGGGAGTATTTTGTTTCTCCCCCCCCAACTGTTTTTCTTGTGCTCACAATAACAGTATCTTGCCACTAAATATCTGGCAGAATATACACAGACAATATGGTAAAAATTTAAATGTGTATCTTCTGCACCTTTGTTTAAATGTTTACCCAGGAGCTAACAGCTAAGCTATATGTAACACTTATTTTTTATGGATTATTTTTGATCTTAATACCAAGTCTAATGTTGAATATGTAGTCTGAAAGCTCTCTTCCAGTATTTGAGACTAATTGTTCCAATAATGTGTTTCTGGTTTTCTTCAGCAAAGCTGGCCATTAACACTGTGATACACATGTGTAAAGGTTTTTCAAATACCCATTATTTACAAATCTATCTCCTACAGGGAAGCGGTTATATTCCAGACTAGCTTTGTATATGTTGTTGTTAATCAGTATGAGAACTGGGTTTTGTTTTTGGGGTTTTTTTTTACTTGAAAGTTGTTTTCTGAAATTAATTATACTTTGAATGGCTTGAGGCTCTGGATATGGCAAAAAACAGTTCTGGTCTCAGAAATAATATTCTTGTTGTGGCTTTACAATATAAAGAGCTTCTATTTATTTAAATTCCTCTAGAATTATGGTTTTTGACATGCAGGGCTGGGCCTTTCTAAGCAGATGTGACAAATTGCTAGGAAAGCCTTGACTCCCCCCTGAAAACCACTCGACATCTGACATTCTTGGTCCATACTGAGTAGAATATCAGCATATATTTAAATGGGAAAAAAACTTGTTTCAGCTTTTTACCGCTTTAATAGTCATGATTTCACCACAAGGAATCTTGGGTATGGTAGTTTGCCAAGGGTGTTAAAAATTCTTCAGTAGGGACTTCTGTGCCTCTCCCCAGCAGCAATACAAGTTTGGAAGAAAGAATGACTGTTATTCCAGTTTAAATGTATATTGCAGATGTATACTGAGTGGCTGCTTATGATCTGAGTGCCCTGTCTCCATTTACTGGTTGACAGTGTGAATGAACCAGTGGGAAAACACGTGCCCAGTTTGTCCTGAAAATTCTTCATTGGTTTGCAGCCTGTGTACAGAAGTGTCATGAAGCAGCAGCGAACCTATGGTGACCCTAGCCAAGGGGCTTTCAAGGCAAGCAAAAAGCAGAGGTGATTTGCCATTGCCTTCCTCTGCAGAGTTTTCTTAGCTTCCGAGATCCAACAAGATATCCAACCCATGACATAAGGGTTGCCAAGTCCCTCCTGGAAACTGGTGGGGGATGGGGGCGCTTACTGGGAGTGGGAGGGTGGCCCAGCTGATTTTGCAGTGCTGTGTCTACATCACTTCTGACATGACCTGGAAGTGATGATATCATGCAGCAACCTCAGGCAATGCTCTGGTATTTGGGCAAAAACTCTATGGTAAATTTGGCTTCTACCATAGAGTTTTTGCCAAATACCAGAGCGTCGCCCCAACATCACCAACACGATGATGTCACCTCCAGGTCATGGTGGGCTCACTGTTTTTCCAGGTAAGTCCCCCCGAATGGCCTGATCAGTAGCAGGGCAGTAGGGCCTGGTGGTGGAGGACCCGCACCTCCACCAGGGGGATTGGCAACCCTATGCCACATCCCCCCCTGATTTGAAGTCTACAGAACATTAAAGAATGCTGCTGGTCCATGTGACTGTATGCATTGTTTCTTTAACATACTTTATCCAGGGCTAGGATTCTGGTCAGCCCTATTAGCCAAGCTTCTTGTTTTGATACTTGTAGAATAACACTTGCAAGGTCCCTATGTCACCGCGATAGCGCTAGGATTAGGAAGATTTTCCTTCTGATATTTGAAAAAGTCTGAGACTTGAGGTTTAGAATGGTCCTTAAGCATGAGACCTTACCTTATAATGTGCTTTGCAACTTGACTTCTGTGGGGTTAATGGTAGTGGGTGCTGTTTACAGATGGCACTGATCGTAAGCAGTGGATTCCATTTCTGCCTCTTTAACAAGGCCCCTCTTAATCGCACAGTAGATATATGGTGAGTAAATAATTCAGAGATGCATGGCCTTTCTCAGTTGAGCCTTTAAAACCCAAATACTTTACCTGTCCTTGGTTTGAGGGCAGTAGCTGAGTGGGTATCATAAGAGTGCTGCTGAACCAGATCTGTGGTTTCTCTAGTCTAGCATCCTGTTTTATACAGTGGGCAACCAGTTGGGTTGGAGGGTAACAACCAGGGCTTTTTTGTGGTGGTACTCGCTGGTATTGAAAGCTTTTCTGAGCCTTTTCTGAGCCTTTTCTGAAGCCTCGCCCAATTCCTGAGAGGGGGGGGATTGGTGCAAATTGGTGCAAACATATATATGAGTCCTGGCACATTTGTAAAAACGAAAAGACGATGGGTCACGACAAACCTGGGAATAAAAGCCACTTCCCTTGGCATTCAGTGCAATCCTAAACAGATTGACACCCTAGTTCAGGGGTCCCCAACCAACATTTTGTGGGCCTGCCGGCATCTTTGGCATCCTGACACAGGGCAAAATCAAAACATGGTGGTCATGGGAGGTGAAGCAAATCACAAAATAACAGCCACAAGAGGCAAAGTCAACCACAAAATGTAAGGGAGCGAGGTTACATATAACTCTAAGGTCACCAGCTCTGGGTTTTGAAATACCCGGAGATTTTGAGGGTGGAGCCTGAGGAGGGTGGGGTTTGGGAAGGGGAGGGACTTTGATGGGGTCTAATGCCACAGAGTCTGCCTTCCAAACTGGCCACTGTCTCCAGGTGAACTGATCTCTGTCACCCGGAGATCGCTTGTAATCCCAGGAGGTCTCCAGCCTCCACTTGGGGCTGGCAACTCCATATAAGTCTAGTAGTACATCTTCAACAGTTCAGGTGGAAGCTCTGTTTAATAGGCTGCCTTTTACTCTGGACAACCAGTCAGAAACCATGCTAGGCAAAAGCCCCACCCATCAATTAAAAGTACTTGGCAGGCAAGAGGAAAGGCGTTGGTGGAGTCCAGGCGTCCACCACATTGGGGACTCCTGCTCACACTGAGGACTCCCGCCCTAGTTGGGGACTTACTTACTAAAGACTTTCAAGCTAAGAGACTGAAGGAACTGCCACAGGGTGCCAAAAAACCATGCTGCTGATGTGTCAAAGCTACATTCACCCCCCCTTTCCCCCTCAGATACCTTTAAAACTAACCTTTTAGGGCCCCTTCAAACAGTCTGGTGGGGAGGGGGGAATTGTAGGGGGGAGCAGCAGAAACTCTATAGGAATGTAGTCTGAAGGTTTTAACAATTCTTTTGGCTGGAGGGAAGGATGGATAGAATGTGTTTATGGCATTAGGAATCAACATGGCAACCTTAAAGTGCTGTTTTATTTTAGTTCCTCCATAGTCGTCTTTTGTTTCAGTGATTTCTGTTTGTCTATCAGGGAGGGGAAAGGCAGGGGGAGAAAAGTTTGCACTTTCCCTTCGCGTATCTGTCAGCGTTATGCCAAAGGAATCAATCCCACAAGAGAAAAATTGAAGAAATGAAAACAAATAAGTTATAAAATAAAAGTGACAGTGATGCGCGGTAGCATAAAGATTGCTTTGGGCTGCATTTGGGAAAAAAAGACAGTTAATGACTTGTTCCTATTGGATGGCAGAGGGGGAGGGGGAGGGCTGATGGGGTAGTTTTGAGGTTACAGGGAAGAACGGGAGAAGGGAGAGACAGAGAGGAGGAGAAAGGGGAGTTCTGTGTTCTGTTCCTGCTTTAGTTTGCTCGTTGTGGTTGGCCTGGCTATGCCGAGTGTGACAGGAGCCACATATGACTTATGGGGGATCCCCACATCATTGGGACTTGCAATCGTTCACCTTTTGGATTTTCCTACCCAGACTGGAAAATCCGGACCCTGAGTGATTATAACAGTGTAATATCCAGCGACATGTGGGTCTCCATTCCTCTCTGTTCTGGACAGGCCCTCTCAGGGATCCTCAGAGGACCCCCCAGCTATAATAAAAATAAACAGTAAGGCTGTCTCATATTGCATTCAGAACACTGATCCATGAAGTTCAGTAGTATCTACTCAGGCTGGCAGAGGCTCTCTAAGATCTCAGGTAGAGGTCTTTCACATCTCCTCCTACCTGGTGTTTTAGCTGGGGATGACTAGGATTGAACCCGGGACTTTCTGCATGTCAAACAGATGTTCTACCACTGAGCCACAGGTCCTCCCTGATAAAGATGCATGTAAGTTGTGAAGCTCATCAAATGCCAAAAAAATTAACCAACGTTTAAGTTAGGGCTTGAAGTCTTCATTCTGGCCTGTCTCAGTGTTCTTCCATTCACTTTCTTAAAAGGGATACATGGTGGTGCATTGCCTTTTCTATAGTGATCTTAGAGCTATATTTATTGCACCAGTCCTACCCCAAATTTCTAGAAGATCGAAGGAATGCTATACCTCCTTTCTTCTTTCAGATCTTGAATTTAAAACCTTGGGTTAGAGTTGCCAGAATCTGTGCACCTGCCAGAGTCCACCCAGGTACAATGTTGATTTAGTGACACGTATTTGCTTTTTCATATCTCTTAATGGAAGATTGTATATATATATATAATTATATCCAGTCTGTTAATGCATGTTGTGTTCTGCTGGTCCATGGCTTGATTTGATTGATAGATTGATTGAGCTTGAGGCCCATGGTAAATGGGTCGTTCTGGCCTTCCTTCTGATTGGCTGCCCCCTGGTCAGCTGATGTTTAGAAGCATTTTATGAGCTTGAGATGTGAACAAGGAAGGACAAGGGCCATAAAAAACACAGCTTTTTGTATGGAAACTCTTTGGAACAGGGGTAGGCTTGTCATTTCCTACTGGCAGTGGTGGGAAACCCTTGCCTGAGATAATTTGAGGGGAAATGATATTGGTAGTATAGACCATAGAGACTAGGGGACATTCCTAGAGTGACATATTCTCCTGAAACTTCACCTGTCCCACAAATCTCCTGGCACTTGCTGTCTCAGGGCCGAGAACCCTTGCCAGGAGAAGGGGTAAGCTCTGTCACTGACTACAGGGCTTCAGGAGGAGAAAGCAAGCAGAACAGATGAAGGGCTGCCATGCCAGGATGGAAGTAAATGTGGCTCTTTCAGTTGATGGTAATTGCAGAAGTCACTCTCTGGGAGCTGCAGACTGAGTACCACTGCTGTAGCCATGACATCACTTTGGTACACATTTATGCGATTGTATGGGCCATGATCACATGGGTAGTTTGGCCTGACACAGCCACTCCTCCCCTCCGGATCAAATGGGCGCAGTCAGACAGCCACATCAGTCAGGTATTCCCCACCCATACTTATCCCATCATAGGACAACTTGAAGCTGGGTTAAGAAGGCACCACATCACATGTGGTGTTTTTGGTTCCCCGTGCAGTCATTGTACATGGCCGGATATCTGAACGCGGGGGACCATGTGCAGAATGGATTTGGCAGTCTGAACCTGCAGATCCATTCTGCCACTAGAGAGGGGTTTTTTTTAAAGATCACCTGTATGCACATGTGCGTGCGCATGAACACATGAGTGCATGCACGTGAACATGTGCACTTATGCACATGCATTAATTTTGAGGGGTTTTTTTGCCAGTGTGCCCTGTGGCTGAGGCATTGCAATAATGAGGATGCTTCACCACAGGAAGTCTCCATGGGTAACCCACAGCAGGGTGTGCAGTGTGACTGATATGCCCTTCAACCAGTTCAATTAGGGGTGGCACTATATCACGTCAAGCCGCCAGGGTGGCCACGGCCATGGATGATTGTGTCAAGAATCTTTCACCAACATGCATGTGCACTAGTCTGGATTGAGAAAACACCAGTGAAAATCAATTATGATGTGAGGGTACATACGGCTGTATCATGCTTCCTGTTGTGTGGTGTTTATGGGAGCACACGTGCCCTCCTGTACACTAGTGCACTTGGGTGCAGGGGGTGAGAGATCTTAATGGAATCATGTGTGTGTTTCGTGTAGTGTTTAATGGGTGCATTGGGAAAAGCTGCAAATGAACGGAATATTCTGGAAGTGTCAGCAGTTGCCCTTGCTCCAGTTCCAGAATTCATATAAGAAATTCTTGTGATTAAACCAGAATTAAGGGAGAACTGGAAAGCATCACCGAGGGGACCTCTGAAACAATGAAAGCATGGGACTGGGGAAATGCAGCGCTTCTAGTTTTAAGACCCCTGTTGCTCTTTCCACCTGGCTACCGTAGTCCTCGGTGCTGCCCTGGATTTGAAGTGATCCACACCTTCGCAGCATGGTGTTCTTGGTGAGTTCACCTTGGAGTGAAGGTGCTGCATGGTGTAATTGCTCTCATTACTGTATTTTACTGAACATTGCTTTTGATGGTTACTTGAGTGATGCTAGCAATGCTCTTTGAAGATTCCCAGATAAAAAGAAAGATGTTCATAGCCGAATGAAGGTAACTAATCATCATACTAGATTCCATCCGTCGCCATTACACACGTTTTTGGTGTGTGTGTTTGAAATGTGATGTAAGACAAAAATCATACAGTTAATTTATTGATCGATGTAATTTCCCTTCTATTAACTGCGGCTGTTGCTATTTCTACCACTGTTAAAGGCTTGCATAATATAGTGAGGTACATAAGAACTGGATTTTAAGAAAACTTGGCATTTGCAATCACTAACCATGTGTATTTAACCTTTTATACATATATTCCAGTGTTTCTACATGGTCTTTCTCAGCCAAAAATAATTAGCTAAGGCAGACTACAATATTCAAACACTGTGCTAAATATAACATGATTCAGATTATCAAATTCAGATTATTCTATAAAGCCACAAATGTTGTAACAGAACTTCAAATTAAAACATCAGTAGGTCTCTTGCAAGGAATATTTTTGCATTACTTTGGAAAAAATGTAAAGAGGAGGGCATAAATGGGTATGCTTCAGATGAGAGCCCCACAGAATGGAAATTACCACTGAAAGGTCCTGTTTCTTGCTCTCTTGGGTTTTTCAGACAGTGAATTTGGCCTCCACTGTAGACTTCTCAGAACTGCCAGGTTTGTATGGGAATACAGAGCCCCTAAAAACGTTATCTTCTCTCTAGATAAAAGGAATATCCCAGACTCCTTCTCAAACTTGGTAACAAAGGTTAAGAGTTTAGATGGTTTGTGAAATTCCATTAGAATAAAGGATAGGCCTCTCGTAGTGGGAGGCCTCCCGGCAATTCCTTTCAATGGCCGCCATTGCCTCAAGCACCAACAAGAGGAACTGGGGAGGAGGAAAGACATGGCATGCTGGCATCATCCCAGCACGCCTACTTCACTTTCAGGCTAAACCAGAAGTGACACAGGACACTCTAGCATTCGGCAAAAACACAGAAAGCACACGTTTCACCATAGAGTCTTTGCAAAATGCTAGAGCGTCCCCCAGTGTCCTTTCTGGTTTAAATCAGAAGTGACAGAGGCATGCTGGCATGACACTCATAATGTTACAAGAAAGAAATAATGAAAGAAAATAAGGCCTTCAAAATGTGTGCTTTCTGTGTCAAAAAGCGTTATCTGTTAGTTTATTTTTTCAGCACACAAAGAGCTTGTTTTGAAAGATTTGGGTTGGGGGTCATTTTTATCTTGGGCATACTTTTCCCCATAGTTGCTGATTCTCTGTATCTACTGAGAATCGCTTTAAGTCCCAAGGGAACGGCATACCCACAGGTCCGCAGTCTCAGTTGGCTCTAGGAGCTGGGGGAGGGGCATTCTTGGCTTCTACTCCACAGAGTTCTGCAAAATTCAAGGGAGGATTGTCCAAACGAAACCCCTGGAGTACCGATAGAATAAAATGCCTAACAGGATGGAGCTGGGTGAAATTCGTAGGTATGAAGTCTCTGTGTGGCTTTCAGACATTCCTCACAGAGAAGGCAGTGGAACATGGTCTTCCAGACTAAATGTGCAGATTCTGGCCGGAGATAGGCTAGTGGGGCTGCCAGAACTTCGTTGCTGGACATCTAGACTTCCTAGAACTAGAAGCCTCGGTATGCTTCAAACGTCAATGGCCTAGATTCTTTGATCGTCTTGGCATGGCCTGTCAGCAGGAAGAAATTATTCTTCATGCTTATTTAGTGTCTGTGTGGGCAAACTATATATAAAACACATAAAAAAGAAAAGAAATCGAGCAATTAGCCCTGGCACAAGTAGTCCTCTGTAATTTTTTCCCCTTTAAGATATTTGGGGTCTCTTTTAAACTTTCGATTCCCTCCCCTGCCCCACACCCCTGTGTAATTCATACCGAGATGTCCGTCCTCATTGTAAGAAATGGGCTCATGGAGATTGCAAATGCTTGCATAATTTAATGATGAAAAGTCAGCGTCTCATTTTCTCCAACAGCAGCTATTTTGTAGATTAAAGATAAACATTTGTGGAGTTAATATGGGGTAGAGATTTCTTTGCTCTGTCTCTCTCTGTGTCTGTATTTTTTATTTTTTTGCAAGAACTTTGCCACCAACTTGAACACAGAGTGAAACAATTTATGAACAGGGAATGGAAATGACAGCTGGTTAAATTACTGGAGAATTATATGTTTTGAACTCTGGGATACATAGTTATGGGCAATGGCTTATCTGCAAGGGAGCTGCTTTGCTGAGGTCAGTCAACAGTTAATTTCTGGTTCTTCCAAATCCATAATACTTGAATCCTGAAAGTGTGTCTCATATCAGAATTTTTATTTCATGCTCAAATGGGAATCTCTCAGTGCATTGTGATCTTGGATTTATAAGAATGGTGGGTTACTTGCTTTTTCACCCTTTCTGTGCAGTATACTAAGGAAGACAGGATGGCATGCGAAGAACTTATCTTCTGCTAATTCTTAAAAGCATGGTGTATATGTCTGGGGTTTACATTATAATGGGTTGGACCCAGACTAAATTCTCTGTGAATGGAAGGTGAGGTGTAATTTCTCCTAGTTCCCTCTTCCTGCTGCAGATCCCCAGTTTGCCTTTCATGACATACCTGAGGGTACCCTATTGCTAGTGTTGTCAGTGTTGGGTTGGGAAATACCGGGAGATTTTGGGGCTGGAGCCTGAAGAGGGTGGGGTTTGGGGAGGGGAGGTACAATGGGGTACAATGCCATAGAGGTCCCCTTCTAAAGCAGCCATTTTCTCCAGGTGAATTGATCTCTGTTGCCTGGAGATTAGTTGTAGTAGCGAGAGATCTCCAGCCATCACCTAGAGGCTGGGAAACCTACCTGTCTCCCAGGAGCAGCATTTTGGAGATATTAGTGCACTGCTGTGGGAGAGGAGAGGCTGGAAAGTTCTGTTCTACCGAGGGAAGGCACTTCCTTAAGTAGAAAATCTAGTCTGGATCCAACTCAAGTTCTAGAACAGACGGTGTGGTGGATCTAGAGCAAGCGCCTTGGATAATACTGAGTTTGGATACTTGGGAAGAGTAACTCAGATGCTAATCTAGGGATGCAAAAATAATTTTTTTTCCATTCTAGCCTGCTGCACATCCCTAATCATGGTGACCACATATAATAGTAAAATGAGTAGCTCTGGAACAAGGCTATCCATGGAAATTAGGAGTTTTGACATACTTAGAGGATTACCAGGTGTGTGGGGGGGAAACCTTGTATATTGATGAGAAGGAAAGAAAAACTTATGGGATCTGTAAGAATGGGGCAGAAAATTGCATTAAAGTTTCCTGTCTTGTAGACTATTTGTGGAAACCACTTTGAGGGACCTGGAAAGCAGCGAGTGAACTTTCAAGAATAAATAATAAAAAGCATCACAGTGAAGACTGAGCATGTTCTAGGAGGCATGGCATGTTGACAGCAGTTGGGACTCAGTTGAAGCATAAAAGGAAATGGGGGAATTAGCTTGCTTGAGCCTCTTTCTGAATCCTGGGGTGATTTGGGTTACTGTGGGATGGAAATTTCAAAGCCATCACTTTCTCCCCCACAGTCCCTCACAGGTTCTCCATTTGCTTCTTCCAATGTCAAACTTGATGGGTTGAGTCCACATTAGGCCACCAGAGAAACTTGCAGACATGGTCATGGTTTGTGTATTCACAGGAGACTCCATATGTGTACAAAAGGATATTAGTTTGCAATTCAAAGAAGGGAAAACAGACAAGAAACGTTCTGAGCATGTTTATTGCCCTGAGAATGTTGGTCAGAGAAGGGGGGAGGGATTTTTCTCCTGGTTATCCCAACACTGCTGCTCATTGTTCAAAGTCGTTTATTTGATTTTTCTGCAATAATAATAAAACCCTTCTATATTTATGTATTCATTTTATTCCATTTTTATCCCACCCCTCCCCCTGGAATGGGCCTCAGTGGGGCTAACAGTGTAACAGTACAGTAACAATAATAAAACCATAATTTCAGTCCAATCCAATTAAAAACTATAAAGATCTGCCTGTACCAAAGCAGTAGTCCTATGGCTGGTGGTCAAGTACTCCGTGTTGGTTCAAGCAGAGAACGCCTACAGCTTCTGTGGAAAGCTATCTGTTGGAAAGCAGATAGGCCTTGGTCTAACCCTGCAGGGTGATTCAAATGTTTCATTATTTAGTTTCTTTAGATTTATTTAGTTTCTTTATTTATTTACATCCAGAATCGGCTGGCTCTCCCGAGTATTAAGGAGGCCAGACTGGCAACGACTAGGGGCAGGGCCTTTTTGGTGGTGGCTCCACTCTGGTGAAATGAGCTCCCAGAGGAGATCAGGGCCCTGCGGGACCTTTTACAGTTCCACAGGGCCTGTAAAATGGAGCTCTTCCACCAGGCTTTTGGAGCCACCGCCACCACTATTACTACCATCACAACCACCACTGCTATTAGTAACAACCATTCACATTCTATGGTGAAAGAGCCCTGATCCGCTGGACCCTTTAATTACTGCTGAGCTAATCCCCCAAGACATCTGAACCAGACCAATGGAGCTGATGTTAATGTTTGGTTTTAACATTGTATTTTAACATTGTATTTATATTAATTATTTTTGTATGTGTATGTATCGCGGGAATTTTATCTGTTTTGTAAGCTGTCCTGAGCTGGCCTTGGCTGGGAGGGTGGAATTAAAATCGAAATAATAAATAAATAAAAATTTTTTAGCATGCCTTTCTCACTGAGGTTCAGGGCGGATTACAGAGTAAAGGGTGAGGAGGGGGGAATGTAAAGTGTACAGGATAAGGCATCCATTGAACAATGCAGTAGGATTAGGGATGCAGAATTCGAAGGTGATGATAGCAACAACGAGAACAGCAAACTGCCTAAGGCAAAGTTTTTGTCTGAGCAGTGCAGAATGTGGGATTACAAGGTATAAGATCATGCAGTGAAAGCCAGGTGATAACCAGCAATAATCATTGCGGTGGACTAGAGGCCTAAGCCTGTACGAAGGTGTCCTTGTAGGCTTACAATCGAAATGGCCACAGGGAGGCTAGGGAAGGCAAAAACAGGAAAGACAAATGTAAGCTGCCATTAAAATGGCCCAGGTGCAGATGTGTGCGCACATGTTCTGTTCAAAGGGGAATTCTTCATTGGCAGAGTTGCAATGAGCCAAAGATTTGGAATAAAGGAAGCAGGGTAGAGGGGAGACGAAATCCCAAACAAGTGTAACATCCTGCTTTGAAATGAATAAATAACCTGTACCAAGCCATGCTGCATGATATGAGCTATATTATGTGAACTATATGCAAACTGTTGCAGAATTAGTCTGTTTCTGCTATTCGTGGAGAAAGGGTGTTTGGTGGAAATCTCATCCACTTGGCCACGCCATACTCTCGGACCCCTGAGATTCCACCAGACATCAAAGCAGTTAGCAGTAAATCTTCTGTTTCCTCTATGCTATACATATGCTAGATGCCATTTATACACAATTGATGCATACAGAAAAATTAGAAAACTATGTTGATTGTAAACTGGGAAAAAAAATCACCATGAAGAAAGTAAAACTCATGCAAAAATAAAGCAATAAAATTAGCACAATCTGAGTCGTGTGGAACCCGACAGCTGAAATTTGATCTTGCCCCTTTCATTCAGTTTGCAAAAGTGAGTGGACCAAATCTTTGGGCCAGGTATTTGCATGTGTCTGCTCGTAGGCAGTCTCTGAACATGCAACATGTTTTATATATGTGGAGCAGGATTCAGGAAATCCCTACACTCTTCTATACCTTATGGCTTACAGAACAGATATGTATGGGGTCTTCCTTGTGCACTTCCTGGTTTCCAAAAGAGGAAGTCTCTCTGTCCCATTTTTGGGGGGATTTGTCATGTGTTATTTTCTTCACATTGCACATTTCTTGATGATCTTTCACTGGATGGCCTTCCCACCTGCGGCTCTTCCAATATCAGTTTGAGGTACCAGGATGTATTTTAGATAAGCCATGTGTTTGTTCTAGAGGGAACTCCTTCGGCTCTTGCTCAATCCATGTCCTTTACCAGCAATGTTCAGAAATCTCATGAAATGGAATTATGTGTTAAGTATGGGGGATTATGGGGGATTATGTCTCCATGGAAGGCCTACATGATCATAAAGTCTATGATAACACCGCAATTCTTGAATTTATTTGGCTAGGGAAGCCCATTTGGGTTCATGTTCTCTGTGTTTTATGTCCTTCTCCACATTTGGTTAATTCCTATCTGTGCTACAAGGTCATAGAATGGTTTGCCTTGATGAGTACTTTCTGCCAGGAGACTTCGAATTGGAGAGCTTTTCCAGGCTTGCTGAGATGCTAGGGATAGAACCTGGGACTTTCTGTATGCAAAGAACATCCTTTTCCACTAAGCTATGGCCACGGCCCAAACATGTTTCTGTGGGGGAGGGTGGGGCAGAAATCGGTACTCTATACCCATCCATCCATCCGTCCGTCCATCCATCCGTCTGTCCATCCATCCAAGAAGAGTTACAAGTTTCTTCTAAGTCCAGAGGATGTTGGACCCTGGTTATAGCCCCTTTCTTGGTCTCCCAGTTGGATCTTAGAAAACTGTGTGCCTACTTTAAACCAAAAATGGAAGAGCTGCTTGTGATGGAACTCTGGCTGTGACTTTTGGTTTGTTGTTGGATAGAGACAGAACCTGTTCATTGACAGTGGTACAGAAAGAAAGAGAATGAAGCAGGGGATCATTCCTTGGTTTCTGTCTTCCTCCATGCATGTGCTGACACATTACCAAATTTTAGTTTGGCATTTCTGCATTGAATCTTCATTTTTATTCTGTGCTAAAGATACTTGCCCTGGCCTGGATGCCCTGATCTAGCCTGAAATCATGAGCTCTCAAGGTTCACCCTGATTAGTACTTGGATGGGAGACCACCAAGGAAGTCCAGGGTTGCTACACAGAGGCAGGGAAAGGCAGACCACCTCTGAATGTCTCTTGCCTTGAAAAGCCTACAGGGTCACCAGAAGTCAGCTGTGACTTGGTGTCACTTTCCTCTGAAGTTACTAGCCATGTAAGAGCACCTTCTGAATTAAGTCACATTAGGGTTGTCAGGTCTCTTCTTACCTGTGGTGGGGGGCTCCCAGCTCCTTGTTGGGATTTTTCTGCTGCTACTGGTAGTGATGTCATCACATTAGGGCCATCACACAGTGACACTCTAGCACCCGGGGCAAAATTTCTATGGTAACCATAGAGTTCCCCCAAATGCTGGAATGTTGCCATGCAACCGCCCCAGCATGATGATGTCACTACCAGTGATGGCATTGTGTCAATGGGGTCCCCACAGGATGCTGCTCTTCAGAGGTGCCCTCCCCCGAGATCATGGGATCCCCTGGCCCAACTGGAGGGATGGCAACCCTAAATCACATGTTGAGATGGAAGATTTAAGATTAAGGGTTTAGTAAAAGAGTTTTAAATATTGTCATAGGTTAAATTTTTGATTTTACTTTATATGGAGTATTAAAATAAATATCGAAACCATTTCAGTCACGTCGGCAAGTATATACTATTGTTATTTGGGAACACTCAGATGAATGTTGGTTTCCCTGAGTAGGATCCATGCATTATTGGTTATTGGTCCATTGTCTGTACAGGTAAATCCAGGAGGTAAATAATCACCACCAAAGAGTATCCAATTGTGTGGATTCAGTGCAGGTCTCAGGTTTCGTTGGCCCTAAAATTCAGGCTTTGGGACTCGTTCTTAAGACCTCAGTGAAGCAAGTGGAAATCTCAGGGTTATTAGATGGTCTTCACACTTGAATGTTTCTCCTTAGATTTCTGTCCTGCTTTTGATAGCTACAGCTCATGTAAATGAGACAATTGATGCAACAAATGGCTCTAGCCACTTAGAGTTTAGCACATATTTAATTCCAAGTTATTATTTTTTTAAAAAAATGAGCACAGTGCATAGTCCATCTCGTCACATGTGCAACGTTAATCCTCTTAGACCTTTGGCAAAATGCATCAATCCCCTGAATTTGTAAAGACCTGATTTCAACTTTACTAGCAGCTGCAAAAATGGTCACAGACGTCAAGGACAAGAGATCACGGGTCATAGCAGCTAAATGGAAGGACCCTAGCCCACTCAGATTAAATTCATGGTATGCTAAAGTGCTGCGGTGGCTCAAGCGGTTAAGACACTGAACTGCAGGCTGTGGAAGGTCAGTAGTTCAGCAGTTCAAGACCCAGGAGTCGCAAGACGGAGTGAGCTCCCGTCTCTAGTTCTAGCTCCTGCCAACCTAACAGTTCGAGAGCAAGAAATTGCAAGTAGATAAATAGGTACCACTTCAGTGGGAAGGTAACAGCGTTCCATGCACCTTGGTGTTAAGTCATGCCGGCCACATGACCACGGAAACGTCTTCAGACAGCGCTGGCTCTTCGGCTTTGAAACGGAGATGAGCACTGCAACCCTAGAGTTAGATTCGACTGGCTTTCGAGCAAGGGAACCTTTACCTTTACTATGCTAAAGTCTGGGAATTATACACGATGGACAAAATTGCAGATAGTGTAGAGTTGACTAGTAATACTGGGAATCATATTAGTATAATGCATGAGTGGCTTCCATTTTTTGAAGCATCTTTTTTACCCAGCTCGATAGCATGAGCCCAAATTCCTCAATGTTTTTCTGTGATAGTCATTTGTAACATTTTGCATAGTTCTATATTCTACTTGGAAGACTTTATTGCTGCAACATTAACTTTATGCTGTTGTCATTATGTTTTCTTTAGATTTTTAAATAGTTGTTACACAAGCTCCCTTTTTTCCTATTATTGCCAATTATTGTTCATGATCGATGTTGATTTCATTGTTTGTTGTTTACTATAAGTTGTAATGGTGGTTACTATTTGAAAATTTAATATTTTTTTTAAAGGTGCATGATTGTGATTACACACATTCACAGATATCAGGTGGTAAATTCTTAATGCCTTGGGGAAGTCTTGCATTCAGTTCTGCTATTGGGTGTGACATCGCCAGACCCCCCCCCACCTCATGATATCGCCCAGGCTTTACCTGTCTGACATCATGTGTGCGATCCATGCCATTATGGGTGCATTTCAGGCCTGTAGCCAGGATTCTGTAATCCGGGGGGCCTTTAAATAAGTCAGGGGGCACTGATGTCACAAAATAAGGTATAAAATTAAAATTAAAAATCACTTTTGCAGTGTTCGCTCTCTGCCTGCCTGTGTAGGGAAACAAGCCACACTTGGGGAAGGGGCAGCGGTGGGGAGTCCCCCGGGTGGCCCAGAGAGCTGGGGGCTGCATGGAAGTTGTGGGGACTTGGCAGGAAGTTGGGGGGCCAGGCCCCGAAATGCCCCGTTGTAGCTACGGACCTGGTGCATTTGCACAAGCAGTACTTCATTCCTGGTTTATCTTGAATAGCAATTGGTTTGTTTGGGGTTTTTTGTTTTGTTTCATATTTGCATATCTAACCTGAATAATGTAGCTTTTCCCAGTAGAGCAGGGGCCTCCGACCTTTCTGAGCCTGCGGCCACCTTTGCTAGTGGGCACAACCACAAAATGACTGCCACGGGAGGTGGCGCCAAGCACAGAATGTCAGGGAGTTGGTGAGGTTATGTGTAACTCTAAATCGTCAACATTTCAGGCAGAAGCTCTGCTCCACAAGATGCCTTTTAAAATGAATATTATTGTTTAAAATGTTATATTGCATACACACCACTAACCGTCAGTCACACAGTGCAGATCCTTTTGCCGTGGTAGCAGCTGCTGCCAAAGCGATGTCTTTAAAGATCTGCACAGCCAGTTGAGCAAAGCCTCACCTGGCTCTGCCCGCTTTCTAAAACTTCTGGGGGTGGGTCCCAACAAAGGGCAAAAGTGTCAGTAGGCACTGTGGTGCCCATGGGTGCCATGGTGGAGATCTCTCCAGTAGAGACACTGTGTCTTCCGAAACGTGACCCCGGTGTTCTGAGTAAGTGGATAGAAGTGTTGTCAGTAACACTGTGCTAGCGTTACACTGCTTCAGTCATTCACAATGGGATTGTCTTGTCTCCACAGGACAATCCGATTGCAAATAATTGCTATGTTCCAACAGTGGCACAATGATGTGAGGATGGCGCCAAAGACAGCAGCCGTGCGACATGTTTTATAAGTTTTCTCTTAAGTCCAAAGATCATAGATGCTCACAAGAAACAGCTCAACCCACATTCTGAAGCTAAATGAAAGAGTATAATGTTTCAGAGAAGGAGACATAGGCAGGAGTTGTATTTTCTTCTTCCAAAGGGGTTTTGTACCAGTCTTTTTTCTTAATTATTCTTGATGTTTTGCCCATTATACCATTAGCTTCTCCACTGTACAGAGATAAATAGCCAGTATCCACAAGAACAAAGTGTGAACTGAAAGCATTTAATTATTGATATCTTAGTAACTAAGGTACTGAAATGACGTTGTCAAATCCCATAATGATCAGACGGCAAATGCATCACTGACTTTGGCAAAAACAATCTTGGAATGCAGACTAAACCTCAGAAGATGTGAAACAAGCAAGCTGGGGGGGAAAAAGTGTGCTCATTCTTTCCTAATGTACTCAGTATTTACAAAAGCCTTTTTCAGACAATACATCCCACATGGGCCAGGAGCCAAGCAACTGCACGCACCAGGAGTGCACACTGTCTCCCGATATACTTGTTTGCCATGCTATCTGAAAAGGGAAATGTGTCTATTTTGCATTCATGTAGTTACAGTACATGCAAATCAGAATTCTGAAAAAAAAATATCAATGGTCAGTGTGTATATTTCAGAACTATATGTGCATACAGAACATGTGTTGCTGCTGTTCAGATAATATTGAGATAAGCTCAGTGAAGGGAAATACTTGGATATTTTGGGGGTGGAGCCTGAGAAGGATGGGGTTTGGAGAGGGGCGGGACTTCAGTGAGTCCACCTTCCAAAGCGGCCATTTTCTCCAGGTGAACTGATC
The DNA here is from genome assembly GCA_029375565.1 of Gekko gecko. NCBI lineage: Eukaryota > Metazoa > Chordata > Lepidosauria > Squamata > Gekkonidae > Gekko > Gekko gecko. Next base: position 20,210,738 of record JAPDNY010000014.1, on the reverse strand, counting down.
TCTGCCACCTGCAGATTAGTTATAATCCCAGGTGATTTCCAGCAACCACCTGGAGATTGGCAGCTGTATGTGACCAAATATATTGGGAAGATCTACACATGGTTGGGAGACTACAGTAGGGTTGCCAGGTCTGGGCTGGAAAATACCCAGAGTCTTTGGGGGTGGATCCGGGAGAGGGGAGGGTTTGGGGAGGGGAGGGGCCTCAGCATGGTACAATCCCATAGAGTCCACCCTTCAAAGCAGCCATTTTCTCCAGGGGAGCTGATCTCTGTCAGCTGGGGATCAGTTGTAAAAGTGGGAGATCTTCTTCGTGGTCTCTGTACATCACACCTCTGGGGTATAGTGTGCCTGTGCCGACCCTGATCGGTACTCGTTGAAAGCGAAAGGGATTTTCATGCTCGCTCCCCCATCATGTGCCAGGTTCCATTGCGCATGACTAGGGGAGGGGCATGACAATCCCACCAGTTCTCTTCTGACCGCTGCGCTGGTAGGATCTTTTCCATTCCGGTTGTTACTTTTTCCTTGGCCTTTGGCCTGTTTTTCTTTGTTTTTCTCTTAAAATTTGTAGTGAAAGGACACTTTTCTTTCTCTTATTGTTGGACTTTCCGGGCGGGTTTCTTCTTGCTCCTAGCCCCCTTTTTTACCCACTTCCACCAGCCTATGGCAGAGAGGTGGGGTTTCTTCAAGAGGTGCCAGCTGTGCAGCAGTAAGATCGCCCCTATGGATGGAGACTTTCTTTTCCTGTTGTGCCTTGGGGAATCACACCGAGTTGACTCTTGCACGCACTGTGTGAAGTTTTCTAATCAAACTCAGAAGAATAGAGTGGTGAGACTTCATGTTGCGTTGATGGAACTCACTCTTTCTCCTATGGCATCTTCTCAGGACACTTCGGGTCATGCCTCTATATCGACCCCGGCTTCAAGATCGATGGCTGTGCTCTCTACACCAATGCACTCTGATACTGATAGGTCAGCACTGAAATGTTCGGTCCCGATACCTCAGTCTGATGCCCAAACTCCTTCCAAGAAACGCAAGGAGGGCAAGGATGAACGGCCAGTCAAGCCTAAGAAGCCTCCCACTGTGCAAGCTCCACTGACCCCACAGAGGGTCACGGAAGCCAGGGCGGCTTCGCTTGACTCCTCTGAGCACACACAGCACAACGCTGTCCCGCACTCGCCTTTGCTGCATCATATCCAGCTCACTGACTCTGAGCATGATATGGATTTGACCCAGATCTCCCGGTCTTCCAGTGTTGAGAGCCCTCACTCAGACCGTGGAATTGGCACTTTCATGTATCCTCCACACTGATAGATAGACCAAGATTGACCAATGGTACTGATGCCCACAGCCATGTCCCCCTGGGATCAAAGGCAATGGCAGTATTTATATGGGGCTTATCCATTTGCAGGTGCCATGCCCTGGTTCCCTCCATATGCAGCAGAGTGGATCACCAATCTACCTTGTCCTGACTCTCTTGGCATCGAGACCACCTTCCTGAGTTGCTGAAACCTCAATCGCCGAGGTCGACGGGCAAGCATACCTATCATCGGTACCGAAGGTCCCTAGGCTTCCGAATCCACCGGAACCAACACCATCGACATTGATAGTGCCAATGCCCTTATCAGAGCCCTCGGAGCAATCCTTCTTTTCTGATGCCTCCGTTCTTTTGGGGGATGAAAACCTCACAACCCCGAAGGAACCTTCACCATCTCCGCAAGTCACAGATGACCTCCCAATCTCTCCGTCAGAGGATCTAAAATCTTATGGGGATATTATTAAATGTATGGCTAACAAGTTAACCCTCTCTACCATACAGCCACCTCCTGTGGTCACCGACTCAGTGTTTGACATGGTGCAGATGGACACCTCCACTGCGGTTGCTCTGCCAATGACATCGGTCATGCTGCAAGTGGCTAAGAGTCCCTGGACTCACCCAGCCTCCATACCCATTTCTAGCAAGAGGATTGACCACATGTACAAGGTGCAAGAGCAGGGCGCTGAATTTCTATTCGTCCACCCCAAACCCAATTTGGTGGTGGTTACTTCCTCCTCCAAGGGCAAACACAGCCGTTCTGCCCCTTCAGATAAAGAGGGAAGACGATTGGACTCCTTTGGCTGGAGCATTAAGCATCAAGACTTCTAACTCTACTGCTCGCATGGGGTGGTATCAATATGCTCTATGGGAGCAATTGTCTGAATGCCTGGCAGCCCTTCCTGAGGAATACCAGCTCGTAGCATCCAGAAAGAGGGCATGTTCTTGGCCAAACAACAGCTCAATGCAGCCAAACACTCATTGGATGTGGCAGCTAAGATGCTTACCTCAGCAGTCACGCTCAGACAACATGCGTGGTTGCGATCTACTGATTTGCCTCAGGATATGAGGTCACTTGTGGAAGATATTCTATTTGAAGGAGATGGACTATCCAGCTCAACAACTGATATGGTCCTACAAGATCTGGACAAAAGTATCAAGACTTCTCGTAATTTCGGAGTCTCACAGGGCCCTAAACCCACTAAGACTAAATCTTGGAATAGATCGTGGTCACGCAGATCTTCGACCAAGTCCTCTCCGGAGACACAGTGGCACAGATCACCCAACCTATCTACCTGTTCCTATGGGAGCAAGCCTAAGTTCTCTTCGGTCACAGTCTCAGGCTAAGACAATCAAAGCCCTCAAACAGACTCTTTGACTCCGACCATCTGGGTCTTCCACCCGTCTGTTTCCCTGTCTGGCGACTTGGCAGCAGATCACCTCAGACCGGTGGGTATTCTCTGTTGTTGAGAAAGGATACCTTATCAAATTTGTCCAACTCCCTGAGGACTCCCATTTTGTGGTCACCCCTACATCCAGCATGCTCAGGGAAGAAGTTCAAAACCTTCTGCTGAAGGATGCTATAGAACCTGTTCCAGTACTTCATTACCACACCGGTTTTTACTCCTGTTATTTTACGGTACCAAAGAAAGATGGAGGTCTCCGTCCTGTTATGGACCTCAGAAACCTCAATCATTTCATCACTTACCGGAAATTCCATGTGACAACACTGCACAGTATCCTTCTGCTCCTGAATAAGAATTTGTGGATGGTGACTCTGGACTTACAAGATGCATATTTCCACATCACTATCCACCCGTCCCACAGAAAGTTTTTGCATTTTGCGACAGGGGATGCCCATTTCTAATACAAGTCCCTCCCCTTTGGGCTCTCAACAGCGCCCAGGGTCTTTACCAAAATTATGGTGGTCATTGCCTGTTACAGGGTGTACGGGTCTTCCCGTACATCAGTGATTGGCTACTGGTAGCAGAGTCCAAAGAAACCCTGCTCACCCACACAACTCTGACACTATCCACCTTCGACACACTGGGACTGAAAGTGAACTTAAAGAAGTCAATGCTTATTCCATCTATGAGGATTCAATTTATCAGAGCAGTTTTGGACTCGATGGCCTGTCGAGCGTTTCTTCCCTCCAAGAGGGCGGACAACATCATTGCTCTCATCATTCTCATTCGGCGACAAGGGGATGCATCGGCAAAACAAATCCAAAGACTCTTGGGCCTGATGGCAGCTACAACAGTGGTGCGGGTGTTCTCCAGGCTACAAATGAGGCCACTCCAGCTGTGGTTTGTGAGGCGTTTTCACCCCCAATCTCAACCTCAGTCCCTACGGTTTGTCCTCCCCTCTCCAGTGCTGACATCTCTGGAATGGTGGGAAGCCCCAGAAAACCTCTTACAGGGAGTTCCTTTTCATTCGCCCAGTCCAGAGCTGACCCTTACCACAGATGCTTCACTCTGGGGATGGGGAGCACATCTCCAAGGAGTGTGCACAAGTGCCCGATGGGAGTCCCATGTAGCACACAAACATATCAACTTTCTGGAACTGCTGGCCATCCAGTATGCTCTCAGGTCTTTTCATCATCAAGTGGCCTATCATACGGTAGTGGCCCTTATCAACAACACTACCGTGCTCTGTTATCTAAATCGACAGGGCGGGACAGTTTCCAGGAGCCTGTGTCGTTTGGCCCTAAAAATATGGAACGAGTGTCAGTTGTGGGGCATATTCCTGGTCGCTGCTCACCTACCAGGGCTCCCGAACATAAAGGCAGACTTCCTGAGCGGGGGGGGGGGGGTGCATCCCTACACGAGTGGTAGTTCAACTGGACTTACCTCCGACCAATTTTCAGCGAGTAGGGGCACCCAGAGGTGGATGTATTTGTGACGCGTCAGAATGCCAGATGTCACCTGTTTTGCTCCAGAGCAGGTTGGGATCCCTTGTCTCTAGGAGATGGACTTCTTTTTCCATGGTCTCACAGACATGTCTACCTGTCCCCATCTGTACCTCTGCTGACCAGAGTGATTCACAAACTCATGAGGGAATGACCTTGAGGCATCCTCATAACCCCGTGGTGGCCACGCCAGCGCTGGTTCCCTGTCCTGCTCCACCTGTCCAGGGGCTCTTTTTGACATTTTCTGCCAGTGTCAGACCTCCTCCTGGCTCAAGGCGGGCAGGTGCTTCATCACGATGTTCCCCACCTCAAACTCACAGCGTGGAGGATTCCATAGTTCAGATTCAAAGTAGAATAGATCACATGTCGCTGAACTGTCGTAAACCGGCTACTCGTGCTTCCTATGAGGGGAAGTGGAGAAAGTTTCTCACTTATCTAGATTCACTCAATTTGCCTCCACCCCCTTCAGATTTGGTCACAATTTTTGGGTTCCTGTTGTCCCATTTGGACTTGGGTCTTAGTTACACCTTGTTGAGAGTTTACCTAGCAGCCATCTCTGCTAATCATCCAGTAGATGGCTATTCTGTCTTTTCTCACCCACGGACAAAACAATTTCTGAAGGGCCTCATTCGCCTCTTCCCAGTGACTGGGGGCCCCACGCCCTCTTGGGATTTACCGTTAGTCTGTCAAAACTGATGGGCAAACCATTTGAGCCCATGGCTACCTGCAGCCTGCAGCTCCTCTCATGAAAGACTGCCTTTCTTGTAGCTATCACCTCTGCGAGGCGAGTGAGTGAACTCTCTGCATTCCGTTAAGATTTGCCATATTTGGTTTTTCACCATGATGGTGTCACCATGGCACCTGATGTCTCCTTTTTACCCAAGGTTGTGTCTGAGTTTCACCTACGGGCTGACATCTCTCTCCCAACATTCTTCCCGTCCCTTGCGGATGAGGAGGAACATCATCTACACTTGTTGGATGTTAAGAGGGCCCTATTTTTGTACTTGGACAGGACACATACTTTCAGGCAGCCCTGTTTGTTTCGCACGCAGTACCTGCACGGGGGAAGAAGCTCTCTTCCCAACGTTTGTCCAAATGGATAGTAGAAACAATCAAACTCTGCTACCTGTTGTCAAAAAGACCTCTCCCAGGTCCACTGCGACAGCGTTCTACCCGAGTGGTAGCTACATTCACAGCTTTCCTGAGAGGCATGTCCTTACATGACATGTCATGCAGCAACCTGGGCTACTCCTCACACATATGTCTTCACCAGAAATCTGCGGTGGGGTGGGCTGTGTTGCAGATGGTGCGAGTCTAGGAACTTCAGCTCCCTCTTCCAGGTAAGCTCATTCGGCTTGTTAATCTCCAAGAGGTGTGATGCACAGAGACCACGAAGAAGATAAACAGGTTGCTTACCTGTAACTGATGGTCTTTGAGTGGTCATCTGTGCATTCACACCACCCGCTCTCCTTCCCCTCTGCTTTCAGTCCTCTTATCTTTGCTATGAGACTGATGGCAGCGGTCAGAAGGAACTGGCGGGATTGTTGTGCCCCTCCCCTAGCCATGCGCAGTGGAACCCAGCACGTGATGGGGGAGCGGGCACGAAAATCCCTTTCGCTTTCGACGAATACCGATCAGGGTCGGCGCAGGCGCACTGTACCCCAGAGGCGTAAATGCACAGATGACCACTTGAAGATCATCAGTTACAGGTAAGCAACCTGTTTATCTCCAGACCCCACCTGGAGGCTGGCACCCTTAGGTTCCAGGTGAATGTTGATGTAAAAATGTGGGTTAGAACAAAAGCACACACGAGGTATGTGTGTAAACTTCATGAGGATAAAAGTTGTCTCTGGGGGAAAAATCCCCACCCATCACATTGTAAATATGTTGACTAAACTGAATGGTCAAATGATAAGGTTATACAGTCCGCTTGTGGGATTGTCCCTGTTCTGTTTTTCATGTGGGAAATTGCTTTTCTTGAAAGTGCCTTGTGATCAAAAAGTGCCACCTCAGAGAGACATTTTCAGACCACTCTTCTTTCTGCGGTGACGGGTTTTGACACTGGACACAGTTTTCACTTTCAAACAAGCATCTCTTTGTGTGAAGAAGACAGCTATCTATTTATTTATTCTTTTAAAAAATATTTATATCCCACCTCCTTGCTATAAAACCTTCAAAGCTGCAAGCTTTGTGAGAGAGGCCTGTAGTATATCGCCTTAATGGGTTAAAAATGTGTCACTACTGTTCACACAGTATAACTGTCCCTTTTCACAATTCAGTCAGACCAAAATTGTTTTGGATTTATAGCTGCCGGCTCTTTTAAAATTTATCAATTCCTCATCCCGATGGGTTAAATATATACACATTTTTGACGATTTTTCTATCGACTAGTATTGAAGCTGTGCCTTAAAAATCTAACCAGGAAGTGAGAAGCTCATTGAGATTAATTTAAAGTGAGCCAAGTAACAGTTCGGAGCTGCGGTGGCTCAAGTGGATAAGACGCTGAACTGCAGGCTGTGGAAGGTCAGTAGTTCAGCAGTTCGAGACCCGGGTGCCGCATGACGGGGTGAGCTCCTGTCTCTAGTTCCAGCTCCTGCCAACCTAGCAGTTCGAAAGCAAGAAATTGCAAGTAGATAAATAGGTACCACTTCGGTGGGAAGGTAACAGCGTTCCGTGCACCTTGGTGTTTAGTCATGCCGGCCACATGACCACGGAAATGTCTTCAGACAGCGCTGGCTCTTCGGCTTTGAAACGGAGATGAGCACCGCAAACCTAGAGTCGGATTCGACTGGCTTTCGAGCAAGGGAAACCTTTACCTTTACCTTAAGTAACAGTTCTAAGTAACTGTGAGCCAGCGAGTTCTGTTGATTGCGGCAAGTATAAGATGTTTTATATTCAGGGCTGTCATGCCCTGGCTTGGGACAGGGGATTTCCCCCCCTAACCACCCACGGTGGCAAACGTGGGGAGAAAAACAACAGCGCTAGCTGCAGCACCATGTCACTTTCATTTTAAAAAACAAACTACAGGTGACTTAAGGTAGCTGTAGGAATCACCAGAAACTAAATGGTAAAACAATAAGAGTTTCTGGCAATTCCTAGAGCCAGTTCTGTGGCAAGGTGGGATACAAATTGAAATAATAGATAAATAAATATAATAATAAATAGAGCTACCTATCTCACATCTGTTATTTTACCAGAAGCAATGTGACACCACAGCTGGCATTGTGGGGGCCCCATCCTCTCCTACAGCCCCCCCCCGCTGCCAGTTGCTAGGTACTGCCTGGCACTGGCAACTCTATTTATATTTCTTGTTCAACTGGAATGTGGATCATGATTTCTGGATGCATTTTGTGGTGTCGTCTTCAAACCTCACACACTCCATGGGTCTCTTTAACGTGAAAGAGACATGACACATAAACCGAGAATTGTCATATGGCCACTGGCCACCTTGGCTGGTCAATGCAAAGTAGTCTCACATGGTCATTTCCAAGACCCATAACTTTGCACAGGTTCCTTTGCATTATGGTGGGCTGACACATGTGATCAGTTTATCACTTGTGCATTCAGATTTCTTGAGGGTTAATATTACTTCCCCCTGAACTGGATATCCCAGGCTAGCCCAATCTTGTTAGATCTCAGAAGCTAAGCAAGGTTGGCCCTGATCAATATTTGGAAGAGAGACTACCAAAGAATACCAGGGTTGTGATGTGAAGGCAGGCAACAGCAAACCACCTCTGAATGTCTCTTGCCTTGAAAACTCCATGGGGTCACTATAAGTCAGCTGTGACTTGATGGCAATATATATACTTACCAAGTTTAACAAGAGATGAACAATAATGCAATTCAGGTCAAGAAAAGACAACAGTTTTAATATGTCCCGATTCTATGGATGCCAGGTTCCTTCATCTTGCTGGTGGGGAGATTTGGAGGGGCATTTCAGGAGTGGGCGGGGATGTCAATGCACTGATATCAGTTGGAAGTGTCAGTGATGTCAGGGGCAGTGGGGTCATGGGGGACCCATTGCCCTCCAGGCCTTGCAGAGCAACTAGCCAAGAAGCCAAGGCAGAGGGCCCAGCCCAAAGACCACTCACTGAGCCCAGGTGGGAGGAGCAAGGCTGGGAGCATGGAAGGCAGCCCCAGAGTGAGGAAGATGGTGGCAGAGAGCCTGGGGAAGGCTGGGAGCTTGGTGGGCAGCAGCAAAGAGCAGGAGGACCACCTGAACTGCCCAATCATGCTGGGGAGTGGGGACAAAAGTGGCACATCAATGAGGACGCTGAACAGAGCCCAAGGCTGGCAGGAAGCAAATCCTGATGTGTCAGGCTGGGAGACCACACCCTCCCAAGACCATCAGTGGGGGAGAGCAAGGATGGATGGGGAGGAAGTCTGGTGCAGGGATCTGCCAATAGAAGGGGGACTCGGGGGATGGACAGGAGGGGCAGCGAATGAGGATCAGAGCAGCGGAATAAAGGGGGAGCCTCCAAGGGTGGCTGAGAAGAGAAGATGGACAGACAGGCCCTTCACTTCTCTGCCTGTAGAAGTGAGCATGGGCCGAGGAAGAGGAGGCTGTGAGCACGGTAAACGCCTTCCCTTCCTGTAAGGAATCTCTGAGACCTGAGGAGTGCCTAGAATGGTGGAGAGTGAGGCAGGAGAACTGGAGCAGGGCGAGAGCAGCCCTGACAGGTGTGATGACATCACTTCCATGTGACATCATCATGCAGGGGTGGGTAGAAGCCCCGAAAACCTGGCGATTCCCCACCCGGACCTGGGGAATGGCAACCCTAACTGATTCATGGAGCTACCCTTCTTTGATTACCCTATCCAATCAGCATTTCCTGATTAACTAGAATTAGTTCTGAAAAGGGTGTAAAAACATGCACATTTAGCATGGAAAAGGCTTAAATTTAAAAGGGTTAAATCCACTGGAAAGCGACAACTCGTGTCGGCTTCAGCACATCGAAATAATTTGAGCCAATAGCCCTTAACTCTCAGGTTACCATTGGAATGAAAGGAAGGTACGTCAGAATACTGTGTGGTTGGTAAAGGAAAAGGATACATTTTAAAGGCTGCCAAGAAAGCAGAGTTCCGTGCGGTTAGATTATCTGCCATGACTTAGCTACATATGCTATCCATTTGCCTTTCAGTAGGAGAGGCTGTCTTGCACAAAGTGGCAGGCAAAATGTAGACCGCGGTCTTCTGCTAGATCTTGGGCTGTGTCCTAGTAGATCTCTGAAAGCTACTGGCTTCAGGAGCCAGAGGGAAACCTCACTGCCTAGTGCCTAGTAGTGCTCATTGGTTTACATGTAGCTCTCTGGAGAGGCTGAATCTTCTCTTCCATCCCATTGTCCAGAGAATTCCCATTCCTGCAATGACTGGACCTGATTGCTCGGGCGAGCAGCCAAGTTCCCCCCCCTCTCTCTCCTTCCTTGGTCACAGTGTAGCTTCTGCCCTCTGTTGAAGGTATAAATAATAATGCTGTTTAAAATTGTAAATGAAATAATCACTTCAGTTGTCTCAGTATGTCTTGTCCGTACAACGGTAACATTAACTGGCTACCCCTGAGCAGGTCTTTGTGTATGTTGGTTGAGGCTTGATGTTAGGAGCCAGTTTGGTGTAGTGGTTAAGTGTGCGGACTCTAATCTGGGAGAACCGAGTTTGATTCCCCACTCCTCCACTTGCGCCTGGCTGGATGACCTTGGGCAAGCCATAGCTCTGATAAAAGCTGTTCTTGAAAAAAGAGCAGTTTCTGTTAAGAGCTCTCTCAGCCCCACCTACCTCACAGCATGTCTGTTGTGGGGAAGGGAAGGGAAAGGAGTTTGTAAGCCACTCTGAGACACCTTTGGGTAGTGAAGGGCGGGGTATAAATCCAATCTCTTCTCTTCTTCTAGGATCCCCGATGGGCACTAAAGGTGATGTAGATTTGTGCTTATACTCCGATGTATGTTTCATGTGGCGCAGCAGGCAATTGCAACTGGCTCCACCTTCTGGGGGAGATATCTTGCAGCTGACTCCTGCGAATGGATCCTGGAACCAAAAAAGCAAATTAGATTCCTCAGGCATAAAGCCTGTACTCAGAATTAATCAATAGATGTGCAGATTCATTGGGCTGAAGCCAAAGATCCATCAGTGTAAGGGTCACACATTCCCCTTTCCCCAACAGTCTTCTGACCCTGGGGAGAATGATTGTGGGGTCTTCCTCCTGGACTAGTAATAGCCAGGTAGGTCAGGGAGCTGCAAGGAAGAGGAGAAAGAGTGAAGTCACCCCCCTTTTCCACCAGCAAGGTCCACAGAGACACCCAATACAGAGCATTGCAGGACTGTTTTTTTCTCCTGGACTATGCTTGTAGGTATGTGTTCCACCACCATGAAAATCTTGGAAGAAACCATCTTCCCATCTCATTTAAAATGAATTCCATTTTTAATCCACAGAACTGTACAATTCTGAGAACTAAAAAAATAATCATTTTAAGTTGCATGTTTCCATCACAGTAAGAGTAGGGTTGCCATTACCTGATTTCATGGGCTCCTGCCTGTCACTGGCCAGTTGGCAGTGGGGGGCAGTGCCATCCCCCAACAGCCATGACCTGGCATAACATCCCCAATGTGATGATGCCACGTGGAAGTGATGTTATCATACCGGGGACATTGCACGGCAGTGCTGTGGTATTTGGGGCAAAACCCTATGGTAACCATAGAGTTTTGCCCAAAATACCAGAGCATTGCCATGCATTGCCGTGCAGAGCATTGCCGTCCCCAGCATGATGACGTTACTTCCGCGAGACATCATCATGCTGGGCAAGTTGTGCGTGGTGACATTGCCTCACCACCCCCCACTCCCAGAAAGCACCCTCCCACTTCCAACGAGCAAGAGCCTAAGACCTAGTAGCCCTAAGTAAGAGAGATCACCCTGAGCTGGATAGCCCAGGCTAGCCTGATCTTGTCAGATCTTGGAAGTTAAGCAGAGTCACCCCTGGTTAGTACCTGGATGGGAGACCATCACCAAGGAAATACAGGGTTGTCACACAGAAGTAGGCAATGACAAACCACCCCTGTTCATCTCTTGCCTTGAAAACTGTAATTTGACTACAACTTGACACTTTCCACCACCAAGAGAGATTAGATGGTAGGAGAGTGCTGTTGCCCATTGGTTTCTACCTGTTTGGGCCTGACCAAGTCCAGGTGGACTCAGATATTTCCAGTTGATTCAGGTGGTCCCTGAATTGTCAAATCCAATCTCCAATCAAATTCCTTTCTCTAGTATGTGGGCTTGTCTGTCCTATATGGGTATAGCCGAGGGGCTTTCAGGAAGGCTTTCCCTTGGCTTGTTTGAACATACCAGGGTGAAAACATTAGGAAATGAGTAAATTAATTAGCGCTAACCCCCCCTCCCAAAGTTGAGGCTGTATTTATAGTAATTAGCACAATTGCATTTAAATTAACTAGCATAGTCCAAAAAAAGGTTGACTGAGTCTATATTTAAATAGTTAAAAGTTATTGGCGTATATTTGGCCTGAAGCAAGCTGAGGGGGGCGGGGGGACCAAACCAAAATGAACCACCTTTAAATTCCCTGGCTGGAATATCATTTTCCATTAATATATTTAATTAAAAGAGAGTTCTGTGTTTCATCTTCTGTTCCCTCACAGGTACGCCAGCTTTCATGTTTATTAATAGTATTAGATCAAATAAGGGAGATGTTAGACGGCAGGCGTTGCGAGCCATTCACAGGAGTGTTTTGTTGTGAAGCTTTTTTTCTTTTTCTTTTCCCTTGGAAAGGGTGCTACTGAAAACTGAAGTGCAGTTTGTATTCACAGGGCAGCGAGGGACTGTGGCTCAGTGGAAGAGCCTCTGCTTTGCGTGCAGAAGGCCTCAGGTTCAGTCCCCAGCATCTCCAGTTAAAAGGCTCAAGTGGCAAATGATGTGAAAGACCTCGTCTTGAGGCCCTGGAGAGCTGCTGCCAGCCTGGGTAGACAATACTCTGATTCAGTATCAGGCAGCTTCATGTATTCATTTGAAAGCTCTAGCACGAAACCCGGCCAAATGATCGGAAGGGAACTTACTTTTTGCTTAAAAAAAATCAGCACAAGGGACCTACAGCATCTGTTTGCCGCAAAGTATTTTCTCCGTACGCTGCATATAGATAAATAATATTCAGGCCTAGAGAAGCTTCATGGACTTGGGGGAAAATAACAGGGAAATGTGTAATGAAGACAGCAGCTGCAGCTACATTTTCAGGGAAAGGTACGACCGACCAACCCCCCCCCCCAATTAAGACAATCGATTTTTGATTTCTTTATCAGTACAGACCCCTCCCCTTTTAAAAAAAGTCCAAGATAAATGGGACCAATTTGATAAATGGCTGAACTGTGGGATTCATCATATATATATATTCTGTTTTAAGAAATGATATCGATACCACAGACAGTGGCGTAAGCATTATTGCTGTTTTGTTTAATTTGGGATGCATGTTTCCAAGTTTGCATTTCTTTTCCAAATCAGACATCCCCCCCCCAATTATTAATGCAGGCCTCCTGACTGCTATATTTTCCATTTTTGATTCCCCTATCTGCGTCTGTGCAAGGTGCAGCTCCGGAAGGACGAGGTCACAGCTGCAGTCCCTGCGATCAGCCACTGCAAAGGACTTCAATGCAGCTTTTCTTTTCTCTCTCCCCCCCCCCACCACAGGAGGCTATGCTGGAAATATTCTTTGGGGGCTTAGTGTAAATAATGTTCAGGGTTTCGGAAATAGTTAATTACATTTCCCGCATAATTGATGATATGGCGGTAATGCATTGGGATATCTCATCAGCATTTTCCTAAATTGTTCCTCTGAGAAAAATATTCCTGCTAAAATTCCGATTTCCTCACTTTTTTAACGTGCTCTGAAATGTCAAAACCAATGCATTTATAGAGAGTTTTTTGCACACAAATCCCCATACCTTTTGCTTGCCGCATGCCTTTTTCCTATAACCCGCCCCCCAAGTATATTTTGGGATATGTTTTGCCTACCCAAACACCATTCTTGCTTCCTAAACTGTATCCTTTCCTCTTCTCTTTGTATTCCACCCATAGCTTGCCAGCAATGTCTTCCATAAGATATTATCCAGGAAAAAAAAATGATAATTTTGTAAATTGGATCTAGGGCTGTCAATCTCCAGGTGGAGATCTCCCAGACTTACAACTAATCTCCAGACTGCAGAGATCACTTCTTTTGGCTGAAATGGCAGCTTTGGAGGGTGGACTGTATGGCATTATACCCAGCTAGGAAGCCACCTCTCTCCAAACTCCACACTTCCCAGACACCACTCCCGTATCTCCAGGAATTTCCCAACCCAGAGTTGGCAACCCTGTTTGGATCCTGTGACCTCCCCCCCCACCACCACCATGAAGTGAGATCTCTTGCTCTGGAGAAAGTATTCTTTTCTTCTGGACCAAACTCATTTTGTGGGAAGGAGTTATAGGATCCAATCCATTTTTTTTAGTCTTTAATAAGCAACCCCCAAATGTGCACAGCACTTCGAAGGTTAACAAGAACCCAAACAGGACCCCCCACCCCAGGGACCTTGCATTTTAAATGTTGGCAGTGGGGTCAGATGGAAGAGGAAGGGAACAGGATAGCAGCAAGGGGCGATTGTGAGCAGAGGCAGTCACATAGTTTTTTGCCCCTTTCTTCTCAGCTTTTGTTTCAATTGGGGAGGAGACGCCAGTTCACACCCCTGGTTAGTTAACTGCAACAGTGACCACTAGCCTGCGCTTCTCTCCTTCCCTCTCTGGGTCCCAGTGGATGAAGCACTGTGGGAAGAAAAATTTTAGAAAAAAGGAATCTGTTTCTTGCCCTGAATAATTCAGAGTCTAATTTAGTCAGCATTAATTAATGTAGTCAAAACAATTCACCTATTTTTATTAATGCGAATAGCAAATTTGAAAAACAATTAGTTTATTATAAGGGAAATCGGAGTATTTTGACAGTGCCCATTAGCTCTGCAAGATTTCCAGTACGGCTTCTTTCTTTCTTTCTTTTTTCTTTTTTCCTCCCCATAAATTTAGCAGCTGCTTTATTCTACTTTTGGCAAAATCTGCAGCAGGACAGAATTCAGTCGAGGGGAAAGAGCAAAGTGGGGGGATTTAAATGTGGCGTTTTGAGGAAAGGTCCACATTTTTCTTTGTTTGCATGGGGGAGCTAGACCCATGCTGTATAGGGCTGCCAACTTCCAGGTGGTGGCTGGAGATCTCCTGGAATTACGAGTGATTGGTCTCCCTGCAGAAAATGGGAGGTGGACGCTATGACATTATACCCTGCTGCGGTCTCTCACCTCCCCAAACTCTGCCCTTCCCAAGCTCCACCCCAAAAATCTCTAGAATTTTCCAACCTGGGGCTGGCAACCCTGTGCCCTACACAACCCCTCCCATCTCATACATGCATATTTTACATGAGAGGGAAGGAGGAAAAAGAGGCATTTTTGTTTGTTTGTTTGGTAAGAAATTCTGATCACTTACTTTTTATGACAATAGAGGTCTGCTGGTGGGTAATTTTCCTGATAGGGTCACCAACCTCCAGGTGGGACCTGGAGTTCTCCCAGAATTGCAACTAGGCTTGCTAGTCTCCAGGTGGTAGTTGGAGATTTCCAGGAATTACTAGTCCCCAGGTTACAGAGGTCAGTTCCTCTGGAGAAAATGGCTGCTTTCAGAGGTAAACTCCATGGCATTATACCCCACTGAGGTCCCTCCTCTCCCCAAACCACACCTTCCCCAGACTCCACCACACAAATCGCCTGATATTTCCCAACCTGGATCTGGCAGGTCTAATTGCAACTGATCTCCAGACGACAGAGATCAGCTTCCCTGGAAGCAGCAGCAGCTTCAGAGAGCAGGTTATAGGGGATGCCATAGAATCTAGGTGAAATCCGTCCCCAAATTCCCCTGCCCACAGGCACCACCACCACCAAATCTCCAGGAATTTCCTAGGCTGGAGTTGGCCACCCGCAGGTGATATGCTGAGAGTTTGGACCATTGATTGTTCCAGAGTAGTGGGTTGTCGGATAAAGGAGTGGCAGGTACTTAAAAGACCAGCAGGCGTTTAATTTTTATTCTATTAGAAATATCTGTATACTCCATTTTCTCCTGATCAGTGGAACAACTCTAAGCAGCTTGAAGGCTGGGTCCAAGCATTGTTTCTTTGGGCTGGGTTCAAAGATGAAATAGCCACCCTCTGTCAGATCTTGTCCCATCCAAAGTCATGAGCTGGGGGCGGGGGGATCTTATGTTTAAAAAATTATTTATTTACTTCATTTATAGTCTGTCTTTCTCATTGAGACTCTAGGTAGAAAACATAATTATTTTTTAACTTGTTTTTTTCTTTATTCATTTTTAAAAATATATATTTTAAATTGTTTTTTTCTTTATTAATAGGAAAAATTTACATAATTATTTTTAAGTGCCATGAAGACCATTATAACCCATACAGTACACAATATGACTACACCATTAGCGGACAATTATATTTTTAAAAAATACATCCCTAAACAATGCAGTATGAAAGGGAGAGGGACGAAAGAATTTTAAAAACTGCCTAAAGTTTTCACAGACTAAGACATCTATGACCCTACTCCCAATATTAAAAGTGCTCTATTAAATGATATAGTCATACAGGAAATCTGTGGGACATTCGATACTGAATTACTGTAATTGTTTTTCTGTCTGCACAGTGTCCCGTATTTCACAATATCCAATGAAAACAGAGCAGTGAGTGATGTGAGGATGTCCTGCATATCTTATTGTTCTTGTTGGCCGTCCTGCCCTGACTTCTTCCCTAATAAAGTATAAACATTTCCTATCAAACTAGGATTCCCATTTGCCTGCTTATAGTGGAAGCCCTCCAGGCAACCGCAGCCCTTGCGATACTCATCTGATCGGCAGGCAAAAATTGGGGCCAAAGGTGGGGGGACTTGATTGTCCTGGGGAGGTAAGAAATAAAAATAAGGCCTCATCTATTTACAAGAATTTCTGATCATAAAGTTCCTTATTATCCCTAGAGTTACCCAGAAATGCCAAGGGCAGCTCTAGCAATCACCACCATTTGTAAGTTTTCTCCTGGCACATTGCACTCCCCCCCCTCCCAACTCTCCTGCCTGTTGCCAGGCCCTGCCTGGAAGCCCCATACCCAACTCAGGCTTGGTGGTCAGAAGTCTGATGGGGATTTGATTGGTGGGTTGGAAACAGGCATACTGGAAGGGGTGGAATGGACAAGAGGAAATATAATCAGGCTGTGTCGATCAAATGAATGACTTGATTGCCTGCTGGACTGGTTTGCTCTGGGTTTTTGCAGACGCGCGTAACCCCGCTGCCAATCCAAACAGAAGAAGAGCGGTCATTAGTGCTGCTAAGAATGACTTAGACAAACACCAAATTATCAATATTTTTGAAACACAGCATTTATGTATGCCTCAATTATATAATTTGTGACTGATTTAACTTTCTTTTAAAACAATTGCTTGCTGAACAAAGTAAAGTGTGTATGCAAGGGCAAGTACGACTCAATCAGTCTGTGTGAGAATGCAGTAGCATTCTGTATTTAGAGGTATACTGCAGTTGAAAATGGAAGCTCTGTTCAGCTATCGTGGTTAGATGATTCTGTAGCCTTGTTTGCATGTTATAGTGAATGCGCAGGTGTCCTGTCTATATGTCTGCACATCTGTTTGTAAGAAAGAGCCAACATGCATACACTTTATGAATAGGGTTGCCAGCCTCGTGGGGCCTGGGGATCTCCTGCTTTTACAACTGATCTCCAGCTGACAGAGATCAGGTCCCCTGGAGAAAATGGCTGCTTTGAAGGGTGGACTGTATGGCACTGTACCATGCTGAGGCCCCTCCCCTCTTCAAACCCCACACTCTCCTGGATCCACCCCCAAAGTCTCCAGGTATTTTCCAACCCAGACCTGGCAACCCTATCAATCCAGGGGCCAGTACCTGGATAAATGTAGTGTTTAAGTTACATGTTCAGTTGTATGTGCATTAAATGTAACATGAGAATTACTCAAGGTATGTATAATTAAAAAAACATATATATACTCTCTACAGATAGCACATGTGTTCACTGTAGTTACACATGTTGTAATTCTCTAGGTTCTTAGGGAGCTTTATTCCTTCCAGACCCTTGTCTTGCCCTGCCTTAGATGTATTCCACTTTCCAGTTTTCTTTGATCATCAACTTGGAAACACTGTGATGTTCAAGGCGCAGCAGTTTTGCCAGTTGTGTATGTTGATGGGCAGGTGTGGAGACTGATTAAAATAATTATTGTATTTTTTTATTGTATAGTTTTATATTGTGTTTTCGTGGTATGTATAGTTTATACATATTAGTATCCTACTTTTCTAACAAGATTAGCTTCTGAAGTGCCTGGTAAGAAAGGAAATCCATCATGGAGTTAGGGTTGACAACTCTGTTCTGGGAAATTCCTGGAGATTTGGGGATAGACTGTAGGGAGGGCAGGGTCTGGGGAAAGGAGGGACCTCAGCAAGGTGTGATGCCATAGAGCCCACCTTCCAAAGCAGCCATTTTCTCCAGGGAGCTGATCTCTGTAGTGTGCAGGGCTCTTTTTGTAGCAGGAACTCCTTTGCATATTAGGCGACACGCCCCTAATGTAGCCAGTCCTCCAAGAGCTTACAGTAGCTCTTCTGTACAGAAGAGCTACTGTGAGCTCTTGGAGGATCGGCTACATTAGGGGTGTGTCGCCTAATATGCAAAGGAGTTCCTGCTACAAAAAGAGCCCAGGTAGTGTGGAAATCATCTGTAGTCCCAGGAGATCTCCAGGCCTCACCTATAGGCTGGCAAGCCTTCCCAGAGCTACACTGTAACATATTAAGAGTACTGGAATAGTTGGATGTATGGAAGACTTCTCTGGCTCTTGGCAATTCATGTTATGGAGTAAGAAAGGAACAGAAGGAGCAGAAAGAGCTGGAGGTGGACTCTGGGGCTAGTTAGCAATAAAAGCAGCAACCCAGAATCAGTCCTTCTGTTGGTTTCACATCACATATAAAAAAATATGGATCTATAATCGGGTTGCCAGACCCCCGGTCCAGGTGGGGGTTCCCCGATTTCTCTGGTGCCAGGCTGCGACCAGTCAGCTGGCCGGTGAGGGAAGCCCCACCCCCAAACAGGTACATTTACCTGTCAACATCGTTAGCATGATGACATCACGCAGAAGTGACTTCATCATGCCGGGGACGTTGCATGGCGATGCTCTAGCACTTTGGCCAAAATGCTAGTGTGTTGCTGCATGACATCTCCAGCATGATGACATCAGTTCCGTGTGATGTCATCATGCCAGTGACGTCACCCCACTCCCTCACTCCTGGCAGGCTCCTTCCCAGCCATCCCACCAGCAGAAAAATCCAGCCTGGCAACCCTAATTTATAAATAGGATTATAAATAACAAAGCAATAGCTTCTTTACTTAACTGACTCTTTCGTAAACTGCCCATAAAGGTTTTGATGTTTCTTAAATAAAGTTTTGAAATCCCACTGAGTGCAAGCTAGCTTTTCTTGGGACTAGCCCAAACTAGATTTTCAGTGCAATCGTAAAAGAACTTTCCTGGGGGTAAGTCCCACTGAATAGACTTGAGTTAGATTGTGAGTAGACCTGCTTAGGGTTGTTCCAGTTAGATTCCAGCCATATTCTGTACAGGATTAATTAAGTCTGTACATCATTGCATTCTAAACTTGGATGGAACCCAATGGACTGACATCGCTCCAGTCCTTAAAATGGCAATTGTATCTTGAATTTCATATGGCTGTATAAACCAATGGCCCTCTGCCTTCTTTGTAGGATTACATTTAAGGATGGAGGCTAAAAGTGTCAGACCATTCCAGATCCCCATTTCTCTTGTGTTTGATATTATATTTTATATAACTACTGCAGATTATTCTGATTTAATTTCTGCGACATTCTGATTACACGCATTTTAGTACACATTTAGTACTAGGCTTTTTCTCTCTTTTAATTGTGATTTCAGCGATCTCCTTGGCAGGTGGAAACCAGGAGAACAGCTGCCTATTTATGCTCACAAATGCTAAATGGATTTTTTTCCCCCGTGGCCATCTACAGGTCTGTAAATCCGATGTCTAGATCAGTAATGTGTACTTTTACTCAGCTGCTAGCATGAGTTCCTGGAAATTCAGGGGCGTTTCCAGTTCTAATCAGTTTATTTAAAATACTTCTACAATGCTCCTCTCTCCAAAAACGTGGGTTCCGGGTGGTTTATAAATGTATCCAAAGCATAAACAGTGAAAATAAAGTTTTCAGGTGGGTAGTCATGTTGGTCTGAAGTACAGCGGCAGCATTTGAGTCCAGTAGCCCCTTAAAGATGAACAAGATTTTGCACATTAACACCTTTCATCAGAAGAAATCAAAACGTACCATATCTATACCACAGGTTAAGCTTAAAAATACATAAAGGGTAAAGGTTTCCCTTGCTCAAAAGTTAGTTGAATCTGACTCTAGGGGGGGTGCTCATCTCCGTTTCCAAGCCAAAGAGCCAGCGCTGTCTGTAGACTTCTCCATGGTCATGTGGCCAGCATGACTAAACACCAAGGCGCACAGAACGCTGTTACCTTCCCACCGAAGTGGTACCTGTTTATCTACTTGCAATGTCTTGCTTTCGAACTGCTAGGTTGGCAGGAGCTGGGGCCAGAGATGGGAGCCAACTCCGTCACATGGCACTAGGGTCTCAAACTGCCGACCTACAGACCTGGTCTGCAGCTCAGCCATAAAACAGTACAGATCAATGCAAAGGCATTTGGAATAAAGTCACCTTACAGGTTCCTCTGAATATAGAAGAAGAGGGAATGGTCTCACTTCTGCTGGTAGTCCATTCCACTGCACCTGAGCAACCATAGAAAAAGCCCTGGAATGGTCTGCTAGTGTCCAGACCCCTCTTTGTTAAGATGCTCTCCACCTATTTTCTCCAGACTTTGGCTGTGCTTCTACAAATTTGTTTTCTTCGACTCACAGGAAATTACACTGTGTTCTGATCTGGGACACAAGCTGTCACACAAGAAAAGCAGGAGCTGGTAGCAGCTAACAAGAGACCCATCCATATTGCAGATTTCATGCCTCCCTGTATTGTTGCATTCTGAACCTGACCTCAGGCTGCATTTCTGGAGACGAAATGTCCGGAAGGTGGGATCTGATACAGCTCCTTCCTGGCTGGTTCAGTGACCCTCAATGGTTTGGGAAGTGTAATTTTTATTTGTTGCCAACAGTTTTCATGCAAGCATTTACTAAAGGAGGAGAGTATGGTTCCTGAACAAGCAATAGTTCAATATATTTGTAAAACTTCCTTGGGTGCATCAAATGCTATTTCTTTTTTTTGTGGTTAGAAATGTTCCACCTACAAGTGGATATTATTTACAGCCCAAGACACATGTGCATATCCCATGTTTTTCAAAGGAATTCAGTGTAGAATACACGCAGAATATTTGCAGCTGACATGTTGACCCCTCATGGACTTTTCAAGGCAATAGACCTCAGAGGTGGTTTTCCATTGCTTGCTTCTGCATGGTGATCTGGGACTTCCATGGTTCCATAGCTTCTGAGATCTGGTGAGATCAGGCTAGCCTGGTCATCCGGGTTAGGGCATCTTCTATCTAGGACATTTTTTAATCCCCCCACTATCTAAGGAGCTCAGGGCAGCATGCATTGTTCTCCAGTCTGCATTATATCTTCACAATAACCCTGTGAGGTAGATTAACCTGAGAGAAAGTGACTAGTTCAAGGTCATCCAGAAGGATTAATAGTGGTCTGTGTGTGGGGGGGGTTGGACCCAGGTTTCCCGCACCATTGTCTAACACACTCACTAGTACACAACAATAGTGCTCAATCTCTATTCACAACAGCCTTTCGGGCTAGGTGTGGTTGAAGGAGGAAGTGAAGGAGGGAACTTTATGGTTGTCACTCTGTCATATCTGTTAAGGCTGACCTGGGATTCCTTCTGCCTTGCTATAATGTGAAAAAGCAGGTACAAGCCAAAGGACTCTGTGTAGGGTCAGGTCATTCAACATGTCTATGTAAGACTTCAAGTGGAATAAAGACAGAAGGAAATCAGCAATGGAAGACCACAACCTGAAATGGACTTAAGGTTGTCATGTGTCTACTGCAGGACAGAAAACTCCTGCCCCCAGTGGTTGTTGCTCACCAACACTCCAGCAGCTGGCGGCGGGGGGGGGGGAAACCTGCTGGCAGTGATGGAGTGATGTCACTTCTGGGAAAACCCAGACATAATTGAAATTCTCTCTAGGAATCACCAAAAACCAAGGTTTTTTCATAGAGTTTCCAGAAAGTCCTAAGGAGACATGATGTCAATTCCTAGTTTTCTCAGAAGCAATGTCACACCATTGTTGAAGGCCACCCTCAAGCAGTAGGGATTGTACCTGAGCTGTAAAATTCTATGTTTTGTGCCTCTTCTCAAGTAGATCTTGGAACATCAGTCTCCAATACCAACTGGTTTTGATACTATTTCAGAACTCTCCACCCTAGGGCATGGGTAGTTGGGGCTGTTGTATGTAGGGCTGGATTCAGACATGCTGAGCCCTTATGATATATATCATGTTTAAGAGGCCTAATAACATTTCCCACCAAAAATAGGACTGCCAACTTCTAGGGGAGTCAGAGGATGGACTCCTTGACATCACATCTTGGCTAAGCTCCTCTCCCTTCTCCAAACTCCACCCTTCCTGAGCCTCACCCCTGAAATCTTAAATAATTTCCCAACACTGACTTGGCAACCTGACTCCAAAATAGGATTTAGTGGGACCCTCATAATCAGAGGCCTTAAACTGTAGCCTGAGTGGCCTTAAATCGTAGCTCTGGCTGTATGAGAAACAATAGCAACCTTAAGCTCTGGTTGTGTCCTCCTTTGAATCCTGGCCAAAATCCCTCTATCTGCTGGCAGACAGCAGAATGGAGTGTAACAACAGCAGTATGACTGGGTGCAACTCAAGACAACTTACAAGCAGTGTAAGTCAACTCTAATGATTCTAAATACGCTTTCATATTTAAAGTGTACTTAACGGGATTGGCCACCCGTCAAATACTAGTGCCCAGGTCGTGAGCTCCCTTTCATAATAGCCTCCCGTTAATAGAGTTTTTATTATTTAGATTTGGCAGGAGCACATGCTTTTATTGAATGAACTTCCTGCTAAGTTTCTGAAGGGAGCAGTCGTTGGTTTATAGCATAATTGCTCTATATGTTGATAATATCTTTTATTCTAATTGTTTTTCATTGTTTTTAATAAAAAGAATCAGAATAATAGAAGACACAGTACAAGATGATTTTTTTTCACCCCTTTCGTTATTCATGGTACTAAAAAGAAAAAAAAATCCCAAATAAGCATTTTACAGGGGGTAAAAAGGTTTCATTCCAAAAGTGCCTAATTTAAATCCGTTTATACAATGAACTAGCTAATGATATTTTGCGTTGAGAGGTGTAATGCTTTTATACTTTTTTATGAATAGAATTGTAGGGAATTGGGGGGGGGGAGAGAGAAAGTTCCATTGTGTAGGATATGGTGCGTTTTCTACTACAACCATCTTTTATCAACAGATGGCAACTGGCACATGAAAAATAATTAAAAAATAAAATGAAAAGAAATCCAGAATGAATTAAAGTGCTTCTTTGCGTTTTGATCTGCATTTTAGGGGCGGGGGGACTTAGAAATTTTTATGGTGAATTGCCATATTATCTGTTACATCAGCTTACAATGAGGCTCCTATCAGACATAAAACAGATTTATAATATCATTAAAACACAATATCAAAGAATGAATAAGCAATTCAATAAAATTACAATAACACAAAGATAAAATGAAAGCCTTTTCAATAACAGTTTTATGCAAGAACATTTTGCAGACAAATATGTGTTTATAGATCTTTTAAATGTACATTTATTATGCTGCTCCTAATAGAGCCACAGGGGTTAATTTTTCCCCCTGTGTTGTCTTTTATAAGTGGTTCCAAAACCAGCTGCAAAACTCCATACATAGTCTTGCAACTGATTTCAGGAAGGGAAGCATTTCCAGTATCACGAGGGATGTGTTGTCTGAAGTAGATTGTGGGCAGCTCTGAGAACTAGTTCTAAACCAAGAGCCCTTTCTGGGGGAGTGGATTGAGAGAGGGTTTCTTAAAATCCATTTTCATGGGGACTACCTCTTCTTTGCCCTGACCTGGATGATCCCAGACACCCAATCTTGTCAGATCTCAGGAGCTAAGCACAGTCCGCCCTGGTTCGTACTTGGATGGGAGACTACCATTCCCTTCCCTTCCCTCCACCAGCCACCCCCCAGCCGCGAGGTGACCGATGGAGGCAAGGCACAGAAAGAAGTCATGTTTACATGCCTTGCCTTCCCTCCGTGACTCAGCCCCCTCAGTGGGACAGCTGGAAAAGTGAAGGGGAGGCATTTAAACATGCCTCCCCTTTCTCCCTTCTCTCTGCTGGGGACTTGGGAAGGGAAATTGAGAAGGCATGTTCAAATGCCTTCTCTCCCTGTGCCGCCTGGCCATATCCAGTAGTCAGTTTCACTCCCCTCTGCCTGTCAGCTGCTAGGTTTAAATATCCTTAACCCAACAGCTGACTGGTGAGGAGGGAAACCGATAAGTGGAAGTGGCAAGGGGCTTGGGGAGGGAAGGGAAGGCATTTAAACCTGCCTTCTCAATCTCCTGGGTATAGAACCCGAATATATTCAGAAATCTTGAATATTTCCCGAACCCGAATCCCATACTGGTATCGGTACTCGTGAAAATTTGTATTTACTGATTTTAGGGGGGTCTGATATATCCAAAACTGAAAAACACTGAATTATTTTTCTTGCACACCCCTAGTTTCTAACTAGGATTCCTCTGTTTGAACTGCACATAAGGTTATTATTATGTTTATCATTTACTTTATGTATAGTCTGCCTTTTTTGCTGAGGTGCGAGGTGGATTACGAAATTTAAAACCATGCATAAGGGACAGTATAAGACATATAATAAACAGGGTAATAAGATTAGTTTAGAAAAGTTAGAAAACGACACAGTAAAACAACATCATGACATAAGAAATGCAAAATATGGATTATAGGAAATAGAAAACAATGCAATAAAACAAAATAATGCTTGCAATAATAACTAAAGTTCTTGTTGATTTGTAAAAGCATTCTCCTGGGCAAATCTATGTACTGCAACCCTGTTTCCTTTATAAAAATGCCCCTCTGAACCATTCCCTTTTATACATTCTGTAGAACAACAGAAGTGGGAGCCTTTCTGACCTCCTCTGGCAGGCCATTCCCCAAAGCGGGAACCACTTCCGACAGTGATCAGATTTGGGCAAGCTGCTGATCTTACCTGTTGGCAGGATAACACCTTCAGCAGACTTGGTTCAGATGAGTGCAGCTGTCGGAGAAAGGAGTGATTTACTTCTATTGCTGAAAACTTTTCTGTGTCATCTTTCCACCCAAATAGGAGTCCCCCAGGCGGTGAACATTAAGACATTTCAAACACTAAAGCAGCATTTAAAATGGAGTATATATAAAACGCTTAAATGGCCTAGTAAAAACATAAACATGCGCAATGGAGACCAAGGAGGGATGGGGTGTATGAACAGCTCCGCAACAAGCCAGGTTGGTGTACTTCATGAGGAGTATCATCTGAATGCAGGCTAACTGTGCGGAGCAGATGTAGTTGAAGAAAAAGTTCTCTGCAGTGATTCTGAGACTTGACAAACACTGAAGGAGCTGAGCAGGGTTGCCAGCTCTGGTTTGGGAGATACCTGGAGATTTTGGGGGGT
>JAPDNY010000014.1:20158205-20180705 GCA_029375565.1 Gekko gecko | reverse complement strand
CCCTTCATTTATGTGAAAGGGGGCCTTTATGAACATGGGTGATATTATCTGTGTGGATATATCTGCTGGTGTGGCATTCTATCCCTACACAATTGGGTGCACAGGTTGGATCCCGCAGTGCCTGATACCAAAATTGGTACTCTATTATTACATCTACGCTCTAGCAATTTCACAGGTAAAGGACACCCTTATAACATCCCTTTTCTCATACGTGTCACTGAAAACTCTACTCCCATCTGCTGTATTCACTTCCTTTGCAATAACTGTGAAGGTGTTATATGAGAAGAAATGTGACTTGTACTAGAATAGGTCATGAACCATTCAGAGCACACCCTCTTCAGCTTCGGCGTCTGAAAAGGCAGCCTGTGCGCACTGGGCACCTTTACTCTTCATTCCACTAAATTTCTGTGCATGTGAATTCAAGGTAAAATGCACCACCTTATTCTTGCTCAGGAATTTCTCTTAAGGAGTTGGACCCCAGATAATGATATCTCAAGCAACTCACGCTACCAATATTTTAAAAAGAAAACATGCAGAAATTGGGCCAAAATAGGGAAAGTCGGGGCTTTTTTTCCCTGGGGGAACACGCCGGAACAGAGTTCCGGAACCTCTTCGACAAAATTCTTTTTAAAATGTTTGAAAGTTTAATGAGTTTTCAGGATACAGATTGAAAACTTCATTTCCCTTTTGAGAGTTCTGGCACCTCCTCTTCTTTTAAAAAAACAACCCTGGGGAAAGTGATCTAATATGGAGAGTTAGATTCAAGCCCGGTAGTACCATAAGGTAAATGTAAAGGTTTCCCTTGCTTGAAAGCCAGTCGAATCTGACTATAGAGGGCAGTGTTCATCTCCGTTTCCAAGCCAAAGAGCCAGCCCTGTCTGAAGACTTCTCCATGATCATGTGGCCGGCACGACTAGAGGCCAAGGTTCACAGAACTATTTAACTACTTGCAATTTCTTGCTTTTGAACTGCTAGCTTGGCAGGAGCTGTGGCCGGAGACAGGAGCTCAGTCCATCACGTGGCAATGGGGTCCCGAACTACTGAGCTACCGATCTTCTGGTCTGCAACTCAGAGTTCAAGATACAGTATTGGATGAAGGGAGCCTTCATTCTGGAAAGCTTATACCCCGGAAATGATGTCAGTCTCTAAGGTGCTCCTGGATTCTAACCTAGCTTTTCTTCAGCAGACCAGCATCCTCTTATCGGGGAGAGGATCTGGAAAGCGGGGAGTGTTTCTTGCCTATAGGGACAGTTAAATAGTACTAATATGGAAAACACAGCAATCAGTTCAAGCAGCAGTGTGAAACAGCTCCTTAAGATTAGAGGACAGCCTGTTTTGAGTGCGCGGGACCCCCTTATTAGTCATGACATCTTCAATCACGAGAGCCAGTGTGGCAAACGACAACCTTTGAATGACAACTCTGGGCAGTGTGAATTATTCACAACCACCCCTGAAAATGTTCAAGTTGTACCCATGAACCGATAGCCTAAGGAGGGTGAAAAAGGTCTAATTAGACAGACCGAGACCACCGAGACAGTGAGGTTTAACCTCGGGCAAAGGGAGAAAGAGGGAGCAACTACAGCAACCAGGCAGTCGACGTACGGGGTGGGGGGGGGGTTTACATGATGTCTGTGGGCTCTTTGCAGTGGGATTCGCCTACCCTTGTCTGTGGATTAATAATGCGCGCTGTATTATTACCGTACACCTTTTGCTTTTGGTTGGAGTAGCAGCGCGGTAGTCAGGCGGCAAGACTGACGTTGATAGCTGCCTGAAGCACATGCCGGCAGGAGAAAGTTCTCATCTCTCTTGTCATGTGCCTCAGCCTCCTCGGTGAAAGCGGCAGATGAGATGGCAAAGCCAAGCAAGCGCGGGAAGAGTCCACAGATCAGAGGCGCGTGTGGGAGTGCTGTGTGTCCTTTGCTGCCACCTGGATTCTGAACGCAGCATGTGGATGTGCGGAGGCCGTTGAAATAAGCGAAAGCAGTTTGTTCCCATCCCGAAGGGAAAGCACTGTTCTTTTCCAGGCCTCTTCTCTCCATGCTAGGTAGAAGGTCGCCATCTTTTCGAGAAGGGGTAGGAGGGGATGCTGATAAAGAGATGAGTCAGCCTTCTGTATCCAAGTACCTTACTCATTTCCGAGATGCCAGGCGGCAACACATCCCAACATTCATCAAGTCCCCAAACACTCCGCCACAGCAACAGAAAGTCAATGAAGGTTTATATGTCATTGGTAGTTTCTGGAGTGCCCCGGGAATGATTGACTGCATTCAGGTTCCAGCAATGGCACCAGCAGATAATGAGATGTAGAGAAGAAAGAAGCACTGCCACATTGGAAGGCATGTGAGATGATCACGGCAGATGCCTTGTGAGCTCTTTTTGGCAGGTTTGGACACAAAGAAGTAAACAGATATGTGAGCAAATTGTAGCAAAACTGGAACTCTGTTGGATGGGGAAAGGTTTTCCTTAGCTTTCTTTAGAACATCATACTGCATTACGATTGAATGTGCAAATGTTGTTGAGTTATTTGTTTACCTGAAGCTCTCCAGATTTAATGTGAATATATATATATAAAAAAGACATAAAATTGAAATAACTCTTTATTGGCCAGCCTGCCACTTGAGTTCATAGAATGTTACAATGATGCATTTCATTGGGGCAAGTTGCCCCACGGTGTCTTCACATCAAGTAAAACTTTGAAAAAGAGACATGGAGGGGGCAGGTAATGTGGATCAGTACTGTAGCGCCAGAGAAATGAAGATTGAACATTTCTCCTCTGCACCGTTTACTTCATCAAACCTCCCACCCTTTCAGCTGCCTTGAGACCAATAAGGAAGAAGACAGGAACAGTGGATATCTGTCTTTTTGCCTTCTAGGGATTAAAGTAGTATTGGAGGGGGTAGATATTACCCAATGGAGAACATGGTGTGGTTTGATCACCTCAGGGGCCATTTCTGACCAGGGATGCAGCACAGGGACAGGGAGGATTTAGACGTCCCCATTCATTGTAGCCCTGACATAGATTGGGGGGGGCTTTTGTGTTCCCTCTAAGCTGAGTTAGTGTGAGCTAGCTCACCGGTTTTTAGCCTCCAGCTCACAGATTTCTGTCTTAGCTCAGGCAGGATGGCTCCAGAGCAAACTAATTTATGCAGTAGCCAAATTGCTCGCTCACAGCTTTAATGCCAGTAGCTCACAAAGTAGAATTTTTGCTCACAAGACTCCACAGCTTAGAGGGAACATTGCCAGCAGCACATGTAGCATGATCCTGACATGAAGACTTGCTAGATTCCTTCTGGATATGATGTTGGGCTGATGACTGACATCACATGCACTTAAACAAAATGTCCCTAAAGATGCTGTGTGAGATAGAAGGGGGGGGGGGAGAGGATTCGCACCAGAATCTTTCCCCATGACCCCCAAAAGAACAACCTTTTTTCGATACTATGGCAGACGATATCTTCAGCTCTGTATTCCTCTTGAGCTGATGTGGTGTTTCAGTATACTTTTTACCAAATCCTTGTGAGATTTTTTTTTTTAAGTGAAGCCTCATTGTATGTTTGTAAGACATCAAATTGTCATTAGAAATTATCTGGCCTGTTTCGTATGTGTGTTCTTGCAAATATTGTCTTAGGGACGTGTGTGTTACTTAACTCTGTAATTCATCTAAGGAAGTTAAATATTGGTGAGCAACCTCATATTATGCTTTCATGTAAATTCCTTTTTATTCTCAAATGGAAAGCGGTTCCCTCCCCTTTCATCTTAAATCTCCATCTACACAATACTTTGACAAGAAGAATGTGGAGTTGCTGGGTCACCCCTGGCCACCAGCAGGGGACATGGGGGGGTAGTTAAAGCCAGATCCAGGTTGGGAAAATCCTGACATTTGGGGATGAAGCCCGGGGAGGAGAGGGACCTCATTGGGGTGCAATGCTACAGAGTCCCCCCTCCAAAGCTTCCATTTTCTCCAGGGGAACTGATCTCTGTAGTCTGGAGATTAGCTGTAATTCCAGGGGATCCCCAGGTCCCACCTGGAGGCTGGCAACCCGAAGAGAGAGGCAGCTACTTCAGTTAGATTGAAACTTCCCTGATTTTCATACTTTTGTTCTTTTTTCCCATTGAAGGAGTGGAGGATCCATAGAGGATTAATAGAAATTTAGCAACCTGATCTTTTAACAAAAGTGTATTTGCTTATGTACAGCAATGGAACTGTGCTTGAATAGATAAGAAGCAGGGAAGTTAGCCTAAGGGCTGACATAAGGGCTAAAGAAAATCGATTTGCTTGAAGGATTCAGGGATCCAGAATTCAGGGTTGGGTCTTGAGGAGTCTTCCATGAGGGAAAGGCAACCCAAGGGTGGAGTCTACTCTGTTGCATTTTTTTAAAGAAGGTGCATCACCCAAATTTAGAAAGCAGTTCAACCGATATTGATCAGTCTCTCTGTATCTCAGCTCATCCTACCTCACAGGGATTTTTTTTTTTTGCTGTCAAGACACAGCTGATTTATGGCAACCCCGTAGGGTTTTCAAGGAAGAGGTGGTTTGCCATGGCCTGCCTCTGCATAACAGCCCTGGTATTTCTTGAGGGTTTCTCTT
The DNA here is from genome assembly GCA_029375565.1 of Gekko gecko. NCBI lineage: Eukaryota > Metazoa > Chordata > Lepidosauria > Squamata > Gekkonidae > Gekko > Gekko gecko. The sequence goes on along the minus strand of JAPDNY010000014.1, from coordinate 20,176,117 downwards.
CCAAATACTAGCCCGGGCCAATCCTGCTTAGCTTCCAATATCTGACAAGATTGGGCTCGCCTGGGCTATCCAGGTCAGGGCCATCATGAAAATAAAATGAAGGGGAGGAAGATGCTGTAAGCCACACAGAGTTCCAGTTGGGAAGTATACAAATCTAAATAAGAGAAGAAGAAGAGATTGGATTTGTACCCTGCCTTTCACTAACTGAGGGAGTCTCAGAGCGGCTGACAATCTCCTTTCCCTTCCCCTCCCCACAACAGACACCCCGTGAGGTAGGTGGGGCTGAGAGAGCTCTTTGAGAACTACTCCTGAGAGGACAGCTCTGAAAGAACTTGTGACTGACCCAAGGTCACACCAGCAGCTGCATGTGGAGGAGTGCGGAATCAAACCCTGGTTCTCCCAGATTAGAGTCCGCACTCCTACCCACTACACCAAACTGGCTCTCAAATGAAAATAAACTCAGGTAATGTTTTATCAAATTGCAATGTGCCTGGAACCATTTTGCTGGCATGTTGCCTGGGTCATCCTGCCATACAATGAGGAAATATTTGCTTACACAATCCACCATTTCTGAGGGGGCATGGTGATCAACTTCCCCTCACTAGATAACTGGTGTCTGCTTTATCAAGCCTTTAACTCCACCCCATAGCTAATTACCACTCAATTAGCCTGCATTCACCCTGGCTCTTTCGTGTTCTTCCTCACTAACACTCCTCTACCATCATTTCATAGTGTTTCCTTCTTTTCTGATTTCCCTACTTCTGACATCATGTGTTCTTGAGTTTTTCTCTCCTGCTCTGTTTTTCTTATTCTGCCTGTCTTTTCAGAAGCTTACAGGACAGCACACACATTAGTTCTCCCCTTCCTTCGTTCTGTCCTTACAAACAACCCTGTGAGATGTATTAGGATGAGAGAATGATGGTTCTGAGGTGACTCAGTGAGGGCCCTAGCTGAGGAGGAATTTTTGAACCCTCATCTTCTCAGTCCTAGTCCAAGTCTCAGTAGCTAGCAATCACTCTCCTCTAAGTCGCCCTGTTTCTGCTATCCTACTGAGTTGGTAGCACTGTGGTGCTTTTTTGTGCCACCAGGATGTCTCGAGAAGGCCATGTGGAAGGAGCCCACATCATGGCTTCTTGCCAGAACATTGTCACCTGTCTCAGCATAGGCTCCTCCCATGTGTTGTAGGGCTCATCATGTTATGCCAAGGCACAGGGGCTGGCTATGCTATAATGGCTCCCTCACTAGCCAGCATAAAATCCTTAATCAAAGCCTACTTTTGTCATCAAAACCTTGGCCGCTTTCCTAGCCTGCACTTCACCTGCACCTGACTCTTCCCCTCTACCCCCATCCCTTCTACTCACTTGCAAATCCCTGATCTCTTTCCTCATCCCTGTCTTGTTTGCCTAATGTAGATTTTATGCCCTCCGGGCATCACATCTGTGCTCCGTGCAGCACCTGGCGCATTGTTGGCACTAAATAATTGTTAAGTAGTAGAAGTCGCAGTGAACAAAACACACTTTCAGATTAGATTTGCGAAGCTAAGCATCTCTATTTGTTTCAGGGCGAATAAACACCGAAGTTCAGGCTAATCTGCCTTTGATCCAAATTACCTGTTGTGAACCTTTATTTTTCATTACTTCACATGTGATTATGTACCTCTATTAAGTTTGAAGCACAAAGAAATGAGCTCAGGTAAATTAGAGAATTCTCAACCCAGCCAAGTTTCCTGATGGATTTTTTTTTTTTGCGGCTCTCTGAGTGGTCGCATCATTCAAAGTTGTCTGCCTTTTGAACAAAGGGGCACAAATCTATTTGTGCAGCAGAATTATATGCTTGGAGAGAAATGCTGTGAAAAGTGGCAAACTGGGCCTGTTGATGGAAAGGAAACAGACGTCCTCCAGCTAAAAGATTTCTAGCTCTGTGCCTCAGTGGAGGCCATCTTAAGTTTGTGAAGCACAAGGGTATGGAGGACCCGGAAGATAATGTGGTATTATAATGGCTGAGTTCAGACTGGCAGTTTGCTCCGGTAGCCAGTCGTGGCAAAAAAGCCCCGGAATATACTGTTCTGGGTTTTCCCATTCACATAGCCCGGGCTGCTGCCAGAAGATACGGGGCGGAGCCGGGCAGGAGCGCTCAGACTGCTGCCCCGGAGGTGCACTGTATTCGGCGTTTCCCCATTAATTCGGCTGTGGGTGTATGTGCGCATAAGCACATTTTGCCAATTGGGGGAGGACCCCGCAGCGCTGGCACAGCATTGGGCAGTAGACCGGAGCATGGCCAATCATATCTCTGCTGCCTAACGCGGGTTGCTCCCGGTTTTTCGGCTGCGCGTTCAGACTCCCCGGAAGCGGAGAAACGCACGATACATGCGGGCTTCCAGATTTGCTACCAGATTTATGAGCTATCTTTTTGATCTGGCGGTGAAGCGCAACAGCATGGGTTGGCTATGGGTGGGGGACGCCAGGCAGATGTGCCTGTGTGAACGCCCAATTTACTCCGGGATTGAATTGTCACTGGCCTGGGTCCCTACCGGGGCAAACTGCCAGTCTGAACTCAGCCCATGTGTCTGTAGACAGTCTTATTGGCTAGAGGTTGACCGTGTGGGTGCGCCCCATTGTACATCTGTCATCCTTTCTTGATCTTTATTTCTTTATTCAGAAATTGTCATGCCATCTCTCTAGGGACCTGGCCCCAAGTGACTAACAAAATAAAACATAATAAAAACATTAAAGTTGTGAATTAATTAAAACCCAGCCCTAGTCCAACACTGAAACCGCTATACCACACTGGTGTTCAGTCCTGGTGCTGTGCTGCCTATCCTGTGATCACACACAAACCAGAACTTTTTCTAAAGGAAAGAAAGGAAGGGGAAATAACAAAGAACAGTATAAGGGGGAGGGGGGAAGGATTAAATATTTTTATAAGTTGTCACTTGTTTTCTTAGCCACGGAGTATTCTTTAAACAGAACGGTGGGCTGTGTATTTGTTAAGTGGCAGGATCATTTCCCCCCCTCCAGAGATAAACAAGGCTGGGAGGGAGTGGAAATGGTAGTGAAAGCAGGAGCAATATTCATTGTCTGTCTACTTTTACCCTCTCATTTATTTCTTTTTAAGAAACAGTCTAGCTTCGTAGATAATTGCACAGAAATCTTATTCCCACTGTATACCCCTGCATGAAAATGTGCACAGCGGTATGCTAGAATAAACACCATTCCAGATGTTATCCAAAGCATTGAGGTACATTTGGCCATTGCATGGAGGTGTATGCTGTCGCAGAGTGAATCATCAGAGTGAACCTTTGGTTCTGGTTGAGATGCTGAATTGAATACACTCCTGAACACATGAAGCTGCCTTCTACTGAATCAGCCCGTAGGTCCATCGAGGTCAACATTGTCTACTCAGACAGGTAGCATCTCTCCAGGATCTCAGTGAGGGTCTTTGACCTCCTTTGAACTGGAGACGGAAGGGACCTAATCCGTTTAACTGGAGATGGAAGAGACTGAACTGGGACCTTCTACATGCCAAGCAGATGCTCTACCAGCTCAGCCACAGCCCCTCCCTAGAGTATCATCATCATCATCAACAACAACAATATTATCATTATCATCATTTTGATTATTATTATTTCGGTGGTGATAATGTTGTTGTTGTTGTTGTTGTTGTTGTTATTTCAATTTATTAATTGTCCTGTCCCAGCATACGCTGTAGACAGACAGTGGAACATTCTCTGATTAGCTCTGTTGTAACATCCAAAACCACTCAAAGCCTCTGCCTCATTTTATCCCCGTCATCTTTTTCTTCTAGTTACTCTATTGCTGTCCTTGTACAAACTCAATATTGCTGTCCCCACCCCCAGTTTCTTTTCTCCAGAATTCCTATTGGAGCTTAGAGTACTACGTCTATAGATTTTGCCTCCTGGATAATGGAAATGCTTTTTTGGGTGGTTATATTGGATTGACATCTTTTAACGCTCTAGGAATACAATAGCCGTGGTTCATGAGAGCAAGGCAAGTGAGTCGCCACACGTGGCCAGTGGAAGCGACTCCTTTAATATGCCAGCAATGTTTAATATGAAAATCAGTTTCAGGAAATACAAAAAAGGAAAACCAATGGACAATTGAGCTATTTCAGCAGTAGCGCTTCTGTAATTTTAAACTCTGGTATAGAATCTACCATATGCTAAGTAGGAATGTGCATTGTATCTATTCATTTATTTACAGCCCTCATTTCTTGCCAAGAGTCAGGGCAAGTTACAGAATAAGAACAATGTCCACATACAGCATAAGATATGTAGGGAACAGGGCTATGGTACAGAATTAAGACAAATGCGAACAATGAACTGCCTAAGGCAAAGTATTCTATAAACAATGTAGTAAGTGGGATTACAGAGGTACAGGACAATGCAGTAAAAGCAGGATAATACCTTGAATAATCGTCGCAATAGACTACAATCCTATGCCATTATAAAGGTGCTCCCCTGGACTGCTCCATTCTGCTATAGTTCTAATCCCTTCATTAAAATGCCTTCCTGAACAGGATATTAACTAACCAGGATCAAAGCCCAGTCCATCTATTATACCTAATCTGAGTGCTAAAATGTAATATTCAATCTTGGGAATGCTTTGATAGCAACCATTATTCTATCACGACCATCATCTGCTTTTCCTGGTTGTAGCAGCCATCATGGTAGCGGTCATCATCTGCTTTTCCTGATTGTATAAGTGAGGAGAGGAAGCTGCAGGCACAGTAAGGGAAAGCAGTCACTCAGCAGACAGTCTAACTGACAAGGACACCTTCCAACCAGAACTGCAAGCAGATATTCCCAGTCAAGCAGATCATTTGCATAGACATTTCCGTGCACTGCTTTTCCCACATTCTGCAACCAACTCGAAAAGGGCTTTTTTGCTTACAGGAGCACTGTGCTTTTCTTTGCTTGCTATTCTGTTCTCTGCTGTTGGAGTGTACTTGCCCAGGAGAATAAAAGTTTTGCTTGGCAAGGTCTGAAATCGAGTGATGAAGGGGAGAAATGAAGACAGAACCTAGTCATGCTGCATCTCCTCCTTCCCCACAGGCAACATACCTGTAGGGAGGGAGAACACAGAATGTTGCTTATACTCACTGGAAGGCAGACAGCTGCAGACTGAGGAGAGGGTAGAAGGAGAGGCTGGGCTAGAATCATAGATTTGGAAGGGACCTCTAGGTTCATCTAGCCCAACCCTCTGCACAATGCAGAAAATTCACAAATACCTCCCCCTACACATACCCAGTGACCCCTGCTCCGTGCCCAGAAGATGACTATCCTACCTTCCCCTCTCACAATGTGTGAGAAACATGCTGCCTGAAGGAGACAGGTGCAAACATGTTAAACTGAGTAGGCATTCTGTAGCAGACCAGTTGAAGAAAGGAATAAAAGCAATTTCCCCTCCCCCAACAAAAAAAAAAGCAAGGTCAAACCAGATGAGATTTGAGAACCCTGTGATAAGAAAGGATCCGAAAGTGCTTTCTCTCCATGAGAGAGATCAGTGAGGGTCAAATTTCTGAGCTCATGGCATTTTTAATTCTATGCAAAACCAGTGGTGCTATTTCCCCAGTGTAAATGACCGTCGCATCTGCTATTTGAGCCAGTTTTTTGGAGGGAGGATGAGACAAAGTTCCCATTCACGTGCAAAGAACGGGGATTTATCCTGCTCTTTTGACTTGGTCTCTCCCAGCATTTTTTCTCCCAGTTTGGGCAATATTTGAGCCTGGCTGGGAGAAAACGATTCATGCTCCAGAGCCCAGTGAGGACAGAAGGCCTACATTCTATGAAAGCCACACACACACCCTGCTTGTGGAAAGGCAGAAACACTTTCTCGTATCTACTTGAAATCTAGCAAAGAAGATTCCTTTGGTGGATGCAGATGTTTAAAAATGTTGCTTTGGCCGCAACTGCCACCACAGCACAAGGTTCTTCACCATGTGACTGAAGGTAAACCACGGCAGCCATTTGTGGCCGTATCCACCACACTGTGTCAGAACTTCAGAGGTGTCTCGAACAGGCTGAGGACACCTGGTATACATCTCGCAACTTTAAAATCTCCTATGGATGTACACTCAAATGCATCTTATGAAGTGACCTCTGAGCCACAACAACTTATGCTGGAATAAATGTTATTCTTCAAGGTGCTGTTTAATTTTGTTGCAACAGCCTAACCCCTCTTGACTAGAATAAAGAATGCAAACAGAGGTAATAACGATTATAAGGAAAACAAGCCAAAATCATGAAAGAATAGATCGACCCAAATAACATTTCTTTCAAAGTAACATTTCTTTCCAGACCCTAGATGTTTAGAGGGACTGAGAGTATATGTACACTTATACGTCCTTCCTTAAGTTTAAAACAAATCTTCCAAGTTATTTTTACATCTATTTCTATCTAGTAGTTTAAAAAGAAAACCACTGTTCCTTCACGGAGCTCCTGTTCTATCATCACAACATCCCTGTGAAGTAGGTTAGACTTGAGAAACAGTGACTGCTGAAAACTGGCTAACTTGCTTGTACAACTGGGTTGGGGATTTGGGCCCAGTCCGAGTTCCCACATTGTAAAAGTTATGGCACACACTCTGTTGCACCAGAAAGAACCTTGGAAAAACAGGGAAAAGACCAAATGTATATAGCTTTTTACAATTGAACTGAAATTAAAATGAACTGAAGAGCATGTTTCCAAAATAAATTCAAACTACATTTATATCAGAATACCATAATGACAGATGTAAAGAGAATTTGAACACCCTTCCATTCAAAGCTATTATTATTATTATTATTATTATTATTATTATTATTATTATTATTATTATTATTATTATTATTATTATTATTATTATTATTATTTCATCCCACCCCTGCTACTGCAGGGCTCTGGGCAATGTACAACCTGAAATAAAACAAGTATTGAAACCTTAATACAATATTAAAAACAAACAGATTAACTTTGAATGGAAGGGTATTCAGATTGTCTGTATTCTGATATAAAATGTAGCTTGAATTTATTTTTGAAACATCTTCTCCAGTTCATTTCCTCCACGGGAGCTCACACCCTTCTTGTCAATTTGCCAAGACGTCAGAAACCCCCATGCATTTTTCTGTGTATTAGCGAACAAGCTTTCTTTCTTTTTTCCCCCTTTGTCTTCTCTCAATAATCTGATTTTCACAAATCTTGATAGACAGAGCGTCATGGACTCCCCTACAACAGTAGCTCAACATGTTGCAATGTAACACCCTCTTTTATATTCAGTGGAACTAGAGGACGTTAAATGTCCTGTTCTACCTGCTGCAACCCCTAAATCCCTGTTTTGACTTTGCTCAGTTATGGGACCTGAACCTGTAATCCCCCCCCCACCCTTGCATCATCAACTGTTTCCTTCTACCTGTTCTCCCCTTGCCACAAAATGCATGCATCTTTCATTCTTGTGTGCCAATAAATTGGCCTCCTACATTGTACGTTTATTACATGTATAAATATAATTCATTGGGTCAGATCCTCCAGTACTATTCCATGAAGGTGCGATCCCATAACACAAGAAATAAAAGAGCTCCAGTCATTTGGGGGAAATTGCCTTGTAGAGAAAGGCACTACCATTAGTAGGAGAGACAGAAAGAGAGAGAGAGAGACATGAAATCCATCCTATAATATGTATAAATATATGGGGTGCACCATACAAATGAATCTACAGCAATAACAGCAGCAAGTGGCGGGCTGAAATCACTTTTAAAAAATGTAAAATTTGGCACATTTGCTCATCCTGAAATAGAACACCCCGGCCAAGATGCTGATGGCCAAAGGGAGGAAGGATTAAGCAGTCAGAGGAAGGAATGGTACTGATGTATCGGATAATACTGTGGGAATTATCACAAAGGGAACTGGAAGGACAGCATATCACATCCTGGGGAGGGAAGGATATGGCCAGGTTGCCATACTAGTAACGTCTGAAAATGCAAGTATTATTTTTAAAAATCCTAATAGCAGATTGTATATACTCAGACCAGTGAAACTTGTGTCCAAATCCCCACCGGAGAAGGAGGAGGAGGAGGAGGAGGAGGAGGAGGAGGAGGAGGAGGAGATTGGATTTATATCCTGCCCTTCACTACCCAAGGGAGTCTCAGAGCAGCTTACAAACTCCTTCCCCTTCCCCTCCCCACAACAGACACCCTGTGAGATAAGTGAGGCTGAGAGAGCTCTGACAGAAACTGCTTTTTCAAGAACAGCTGTGCCAGAACTATAACTTGCCCAAGGTCATCCAGCAGATGCAAGTGGAGGAGTGGGGAATCAAACCCAGTTTTCCCAGATTAGAGTCCGTGCACTTAACCACTACAACAAACTTGCTCTCAGCCTTTGGCCAGGCATTCTCTTTCAAACTCACCTATTGCACAGAATTGTGCTTAGGATAAGCTGGAGGACCATGCATATCTCCCTGAGCGCCTTGAAAGAAGGGTAAAGTTAAATGTAATAAAACTAATAGTAAGGACCTTTTCAGATGTTACAGCCTACAGCCCAGCGCAAGGGCACACCCCCAGCTCAGAGCATCCTGGGAAGGGAGAAGCACAGGGTCGAAACCCCATCAGCTGCTGGAGGGCAGAAACAACAGGGAAGCCGCACCCATGCCTCAGCGTCTTCACCTAAGAAGGGGGGTGGAGCTAAAGGGTGTGGGTGGAGGGTGGAGCAAGAGGGGATCAGGTGACACACAGAGGGAATAAAGGTGGAACACAAGCAAAGGCCGGGGAGGATGAACTGGTGACAGGAGAAATTGTACCTAGAGAGAGAGGGTCCTGCCTGACCAGGAAGAGGAGAGCAGATGACGGTGACGTAACCCCTCCCCTCCTCAGGGTCTGAGGCCTTTGTAGTTCCCCAGGGGAGACGGGAGATGGTGGCAGAGTATCCGCTCAGCTCGAGATCCAGTGCCAGCAAGGGGAGGGTCGATAGATTCGTGCAACAGTGACTTACCTTGAAGAACTTCAGAATGGCTATAGATATTCTGAGATTTTTGTAGGGCGAGTATTGACTTGACGCACGACAAAAGCTCATGGACCAGAAGACTACTGTCAAAGACTTGGGACTGGTAACATCTGGCAAGTGCAGCCTTACTGGAAGCTAGAAATCCCACTGGGGATATGGGTTTGCTCACGCTGCCGTCAGAATGTCACCCAACGCTCCTCCGCGCTCCAAATTGTCAACCTGACGCTCATCTTCTCCAGTCCTGTTACCCATCACTCATAAGCCCCCTGCCAGTCGGAGGAGCATGAGCACATTTCCTCTATGGCAACTTTATTAAGGAGACAATAAAATCTCCCCATGATTTTATCTCTTTTGTGGTACTATCTTGCCGACTCTGAGGCTGGATCGGAGCTTCTGTGAGCTGATCATTAAATGAACTGTATATAAAAAAACCCCAGTCTCCATTGTTGGCTGGGGTCCCCAGGAATGCGGGGCTTAGTCACCGCCCACCATTGACAAACATAATCTGATGGTCACATCTGCATGTCAGGCCCATAAAGAGAAACCCCTGAGTCTGTCAGAGTCTGAGGCGAAAGCATTAGCGATTTCAATTCTGCTTTATTTTCCACTTGAAATGGAGGGAAACCGACAAAAAACAAATAAGAAAGCTAAACAGTTGCGTGAGAGCTAGCAATTTGCCAAGGAGCTAGTGACAGACACTGTATTATCATAATTGTCTCTTCTACATGATAGGACAGAAAAATAATAATGTCATTTTATTTATAGCCAGGGTGCCCCCTTTATGAGAGGCATACAAGTTTCTGCCAACTGGAGTAGGTCAAATGACATCTTTTGATCAGGCCTGTCCAAAGAGATCAAAGATGAATGGCAGGTAATGGATATCCAATGACAAACCAAATCTAAAACAGAAATAAGGCTGCCACAGCCTGCCAGTTACCCATTAAAGGATCACCTAACTAAGGCAGGCTGTTTGACATGTTAGCCGACCACCTAAATCAGCCGAGCGTAGGTGCTAAAATTGTGTATTATCATTGGAAATGGCTATTATTTCCTCAGTAACATTTCTGTTAAGGCTTTGTTTGTCGAGGGTCTGACCGGCCATCGCTGGAAGCAAAGTCCTCCCCCCCATCACCAAGCTTGCTGTGCTTTTAAGTTCTCAGAAGATCAGATTTCCTTGGATCTTAGGTGCATTATCCAGGTTTTAATTGTTGCATCTAACAGAAGCAGCCCTTCTCTTCCAATCTTGGGAGGAACTTTTCTTTTCTTTCTTTCAAGGCGACTAGCGTTGCCCATCTTTGTTCCGGGTGGCATGACTCCATTGTCTAGGAAGGAAAACATTGAGAATTTCTAGGCACTAGCGGGTTTTTTAAAAAAGAAAATTTTAGGTAGCTCAATACAATGTCGTAGGAGTCCCCATTAACATGATTAAAGGGAAAGCAGTGCCAGAATTTCGCAGAATTGCGAAATGCTGGCCTGGATGAATCACAAGCTGGAGTTAAGATTGCTGGGGAAAAGATCAATAACCTCAGATATGCAGATGATACCACTCTGATGGTAGAAAGTGAAGAGGACCTAAAGAGCCTCTTACTCAGGATGAAAGAGGAGAGCGCAAAAGTGGGCTTGAAGCTCAACATCAAAAAAACTAAGATCATGGCATCTGGCCCCATCACTCCTTGGCAAATAGAAGGGGAAGTCGTAGAAGTAGTGACAGACTTCACGTTCCTAGGATCCCAGATCACTGCAGATGGCGACTGCAGTCATGAAATTAAAAGACGCCTGCTCCTTGGGAGGAAAGCGATGGCAAACCTAAACAGCATGATAAAAAGCAGAGACATCACCTTGCCAACAAAAGTCCGCATGGTCAAAGCAATGGTATTCCCCGTAGTAATGTATGGCTGCGAGAGTTGGACTATAAGGAAGGCCGAGCGCCAAAGAATAGATTCTTTTGAACTATGGTGCTGGAGAAGACTCTTGAGAGTCCCTTGGACTGCAAGGAGATCAAATCAGTCAATCCTAAAAGAAATCAACCCTGACTGTTCCCTGGAAGGCCAGATCCTGAAGCTGAAGCTCAAATACTTTGGCCACCAAATGAGAAGGGAGCATTCACTGGAGAAGACCCTGATGCTGGGAAAGATTGAAGGTCAAAGAAGAAGGGGACGGCAAAGGATGAGATGGTTAGACAGTGTCATCGATGCAACGAACATGAAATTGAGCAAACTTCAGCGGACAGTGAAAGACAGGAGGGCCTGGTGTAATCTGGTCCATGGGGTCGCGAAGAGTCGGACTTGACTGTGCGACTGAACAACAACAACAAGTGCCAGAATTAACTACTAAACTTTATTTATCATTTTCTCTGGGCATAATCTAGATGAAATTTGAAACTTCGACAGGTCTGACTTAGAGTTGCCAGCTCTGGGTTGGGAAATACCTGGAGATTTGGGGGTGGAGGCTGTGGAGGGCAGGGCTTGAGAAGGGGAGGGACTTCAGTGGGATATAATGTCATAGAGTCCACCTTCCAAAGCTGCCATGTTCTCCAGGTGAACTGATCTCCATCACCTGGAGATCACCAGTAATAGCAGGAGACTTCCAGCCACCACCTGGAGGTTGGTAACACTAGTCTGACAAGACAAGATACTGAAGGATTCTGGATCAGATATTTCCAATGTTTTGTAAATAGAAATAGCTGCTGTATAGGATCCTGAATTGGGTTAGGACCTTGTAGGAGGGAGAAAGGGTTTAACATTTGCCGGCCAACTGAATCCATGGCCACCACCATTCCTGTGCAGTTATCTTTGGATAGGTTGCATTGTTTTCCCTTCCAAAGCTAGTGAGAATGCATGGTGCAGACTGACTGGCAAAAGTATGGGGAGAGGTTAGGCAAACAAGTGCAAAAGTTAAAACCTTTCCTCCCTTCAACTTGGCCTGATTCATCTCAAGACACCACAAAAGAGCTATTTTTGGTTCAATAAACACTTGAGAAAATCCCACTAAAGATTTCCCAGTGTCTTAGCTACCTAGGTCCTACATCCTGTTGATTTTCATTTCATTAAAAGTCCTGAACTTAGGCTTCTATGGCCCTGTTCACACGGAGCATTTGCCCCGCTGAAGGCACAGGAGCCCTGCGGACTTTCCGTGCTCGATCATACGAGCACATCTGGGAGGCGTAGTGCTCCCGTGGCCAACCCGCGGCTTCCCCTGGAAAACGCGGGGTAAAAAACTAGTAGGTCGGAAGTACGAGTTTCCGGAAATCCCGGGGCAAAGGCTGGCGTCTGATTGCGGGAGCGCCAGTATCCCGCGGCTTCTGACGCCCACCCATGTCCCCGGGGTTTCCGGATGTTGTCAGTTTCCATGGGATGCGCACCAACGCTGAACAGCGCATGCGCACACACAAGACACCGACAGCGGCTCCCCCAATGGCGCATGCGCACTGCGCTGCTTTTTTGCTGCGCTGCAGCAGCGCAGTGTGATCGGGGCGCAGAGCTGGAGTGTGGCAACCCGGTGGCCCGTATGATCGGGCTACCGCGCCTTATTTAGCTCCGGGGCAAACTGCCACGCCTCCCCCGCGTGTTTTCTGGCCCGTGTGACCGGGGCCAATGATTACTTTTGTTTGTCGTCAAAATATTCGTCTGAACAAACATGGGTAAGAAGGTCTAGAATTCCACACCCAAAGAAAGCTCTCAGAACAGAAATAGATTTTGAAAACTGAGGGCAATCTGGTTTAAAAAAAAATCTGGGGGCCATATTTTTTATGGGATATCAGTATATCTAATTCTGCACTGGATTAGAGAATATGTAATAACTAATCCATAGAATGGAGCTAGGTATAATTGGGGTATTTTTCTACAAGCCTGGAAGAAGCCCCAGGTTTGTAGAAGGATATTAAATGTAAAAAACAAACACACACCACATTGGGGGCTAGAAAAATCCAATAATCATAGAAGCAATGTTTACATCTTTAAGTACAATATGCCACTGAGAACTCTAAAAAATGTGTTTGCGAGATCTTGGTGGCCATTTTGGGGGTTGCTAGGCAGCCTGCAACCACCATTGCTGAGGATTCCAGGCCTCAGTTAGTGTCAGCGGGGGGAGGGGGGAGTGAGACAGACTAAACAAGGTAAAAGAAAGGAGGGAAGGGAACATAAAAGGTAAAAGGAGAAAGCTGAACTTTGGGGGAAAGGAAAAGGGAGTGAATAAATGGAGACAGGCTGCCAGGGAGAAAGGGAAAAAAGGTGGGTTGAGGAAGAAGGAGAGGCTGTGAGTAACGCCAAGAGAGGCAAAGAGGTAAAGCAAGAGTGAGAGAATGAAATTCCCCTCTGTAAGTCCTCCTGAGTCCTTCAATTGATATTATTGTATCTTGCATTTTGGCAGGTAATGAGGGGATGAAAGGGAAGTAGAAGGGGATGGAAATAACTGGAAGCACAGAAAACAGCTGAGGTCTGTACAGGTCGTTGAAGTTTGGCCCCATCTTTGGAAGGCCATCATCTGGTTACTCAGTCCCAAATGCATTTCCCTTTGCAACCTAGCAGAAGGTGGGTGGTTTCTGAATGCTGAGTTGATAAACAGCAGAGTGTGCCTAACAATTTCTGTGGAACAAAGGTGCGTCTTCCTTCAGCAGCCCAAGTGAGAGTATGCCACATTCTAAACCTTGTACTTCTGTGCAGTTTAGAATGGAATAAACAAATACATTGAGGGGTAAAATAATAGTTGCTGCAGTCTAGCAGATTTAAGCATGGCGAAGCCGACTGAAACCAATGATCCTAAGTGTGCTTCACTCCATCTTGGATTGTAGCCTCTGTGTGTATAATCACTGTGATTCAATGGATTTAAATTGGTTTTGTTGTTTTGAGTGCCCTGGATAGCCCAGGTTAGCCCAGTATCACCAGATCTCAGAAGCTAAGTAGTGTTGGCCCTGGCTAGTATTTGGATGGGAGCCCTCCAAGGAACACCAGGGGTGTGACACAGAGGCAGGCAATGGTACACCACCTCTGAATGTCTCTTAGCTTGACAACCCTATGGGGTTGCCATAAGTCAGCTGTGACTTGATGGCACTTTCCTCTGCCACCTGCTTTGATAATGCACTGTGTACACATTTTATGGAAAAGGCTCCAGCAGAAATAAGCCAGTTTGTTGCAGTGGTTAAGTGCGCGGACTCTAATCTGGGAGAACCGGGTTTGATTCCCCACTCCTCCACTTGCACCTGCTGGTTGACCTTGGGCAAGCCATAGTTCTGGCATAGCTGTTTTTGAAAAAGAGCAGTTTCTGTCAGAGCTCTCTCAGCCCCACCTACCTCACAGGGTGTCTGTTGTGGGGAGGGGAAGGGGAAGGAGTTTGTAAGCCGCTCTGAGACTGTTTTGGGTAATGAAGGGCAGGGTATAAATCCAATCTCTTCTTCTTCTTCTCTTCTAAGTGGTGGATGGGGGGGTGAGGTTCTTTTGAAATCAGATTTCATTTTAGAAGCATGCAAGTAGCTGAGGTTTCACTCTTTTTTCAGATATCTGTCTGTCTCATTCTCCCTTTACATAAGCCTCTCTTAGCTGAAGCTTTTGATTGAAATGTAACGCATCTCCCCCGTGTCACTCTGTGTCTTTGCCACTCTGCATAAATAGTACTCCAACCATGATTTTCTTGGATGAATCATCCAAATATTTTTGCTCTCCCCTTTGCGGGTCCCTGGATTCAGAGAGGTGGGTTTGTGCTGTGTACATTGGTACAACAATCTGCTAATCACAAGGCGGCTTTGCTAATGATATAGACTCCCCTCTCCTCTCCCTCCCCCTCAGATTTCATTCTCTCGGTAGCCTAAAGAACATATTTAGAAGCATAATTAGTTATAATTAGAAGCAAACAAACATAATTTGCACAAGGTAATTGATTATAAAAGATTAACAGGTAGACGCCGTATTGGAAAGAAAAGGAGGTTTGGCACTTAATGGTAATTGTCATCACGGAAGGGTAACATCTAATAGAAAAACGGAAAGGAGAAGCAAGACGGCAAAGCATCTTTTAAAAGTTTCATCAGCCTCCCTTTTCCCTGATCATCTTAAAGCATTAAAAGATATCTTTTAAATAACGGAGACACCGTGTCAAAGTCATAACATCCCTTTCCATGATGAGAAGATAGACATTTTGACTGTGAAGCCTCTTGGCAGGAAATTTGGTAGTGACGTCCCATCTAATTTGTCAAGCACAGCCAGTGGTCTTCTCACGGCAGGAGGTTGCCAGCATGGGGCCTGACACATCACCTGTCTAGGTGAGCAGCCGGTAACTCCATCCAAAGTGACAGGGCTCTTATGCAGCCCCATCCTGGGGAACAAGCGCAATCATGTTTTGAGTCGCTCAACTTGGAGGGAGCGCAACATCATGTGACTTGGCTGTCAAGCATTCACCTTTGACATCTGGTTATTAAAAAGACAGGCTTCTACTCTCCATCCTCCCCCCACACCTTTGGCCCCACATATGCAAATGTGCAGTCAAGCCAGACCCAAGGTTTTTTTCTTGGGGGAGCAGGGAAAGAACAAGAATGGCCATTTTTCACTTGCATGGGTTAAGTCACAGAAATACATGTCTGTCTGTCTGTCTGTCTGTCTGTCTGTCTGTCTGTCTGTCTATCTATCTATCTATCTATCTATCTATCTATCTATCTATCTATCTATCTATCTATCTATCTATCTATCTATCTATCTATCTATCTATGACAGTTGCCTAGGCATAAAAGAAGAGCTTCCAAATCTACTGCACTACCCAAAATAAATGTCCAGGCCAAATGAAAATCACCTCTTCAGCCAAACCAACGGATCAGATATCAAAATAGCTATTTCTGATGTTGCATTTGGTTAGTAGATGGCCAGCTAATGTAGACATAGGTAATAGTAACATCAGAGTATTTAGATGTTAAGCATTTGGTAGAATGATCCCCTTCTGCAGTGTATGTTTTGGCACTACATTATATGTGACCCTATCCTTTCTCTGGCTGCATCTTACATGCAGGGTCTGAAAATAACTTAGCTAGCACCCTCTAAATGATTTTTCTTCAAACTGAGAATGACTTAAAAGTCTTTTCTAAGAGGTCTGATGCTTGAGTGTTCATTGGTGGCTGGCCTCTCCTTTTCTCTGAACCCTGTATCAGTGTAACTGGGAGGAAATAAGATGCGTATGCAATTTGTTTTCAACCATTATCTGTATTTGGCACCAGTACTTAATAAAGAAGTATGATAAGATCTGATATTACAAAAATTGAAAGACTGATGTTACAAAAATTGAAATATACTACTGCAAAAGGGGTTCCCCTATTATCCATTGTTTTTTGAACCACTGAAGTCAGTGGTATTCCGGGGTGAAAAAGAGGGCTATACTCTGGCTTCTCTTCAGATCATATAAATCTTTCACCTTTTACTAAGGATTTCTGTGGAAGAAGAGGGCTTAGTAGGCCTGTTAGGAAGTTCAGCTGAGCCAATATGCATCCTTCTTACTATGGACTATGGAGATGGCTCCACCTCCCCTCCCTCTAGCTACACTTTCAGCTAAGTCGTTTGTTTGCATCAATGTGTGGGTGGAAAAGAAACAGGAAGGATGTTAGGCTGAGCCCCTTTCAGACGTTGGCACTCCAGCCATGAATAACAGGAGCACACCTTACATGTAGTGTTCCTGAAATTCACAGTTCCCATCTTGTGTGAATGGGGTAACACACATCCTTTTAAAAAAGTATATAGCTTCTGGATATGCAAGCAGAATCCCAGTTTTTTGAGGGAATGTGTTCATGTGAACCAACGCTGGAAAATATGCCTCTTCCCCATTCATACAAAATGGCGGCCACAGGCATTCGGAGGATTGAGAGTAGCATGTGTCATCCCATTACATTCCACTGGAGTGCCAAAACTGAATGCCCATAAAAGGCTTATGTTCACTCTGCAGATCAACCAGATCTTTCCTCTGAAATTAGTAAAGTAAATAGTGTAACAGTAAATAGAGTCTGGAGCAAACCCTTAGTACTGATAGTATGCTGTTGCCATCTTGGGAGCAAAAGGATCTGATACTTTCAGTCACAGAAGCTTGGTATTGGCTGTCACTGCTGATGTTGCCTCTCCCGTGTATGAGGCCCAGTACAATTGTCTCAACTTAGAAAAGAGCTGGAATGACTTTGCAGGTGTTTTTGTAAGGTGGTGTCAAACATAAGCAATGTTGTTAATGTGTTTCCCCCATTTGGGGTGGAAATTCGAGTTCTCTTTGGCAAAAAAAAAAATCTGATAGCAATTTTGAGCTCATCACCAGTTTGGCAATTCTAAAGTTAAGCTATGAGAAGTAAGACAAGCAGTGTATCCTTACTTAAGGTTAATTCACACATTAAATTTTATGGGTATACAGATGGGGCACTGACTTGTGTACATCTGGAAACAGTGTAACTTGGGAAACAGTAACCCAAGATCTTGTACTCTTTAAGATACTCTAGTTTTGTACTCTTTAAGATATTCTAAGATACTCTAATCACAGAGGGTACCCTACCACTGCACCCTACCACAGCTTCTTTCTTCTTCCTATAGAGCTGAGCAGGCAACTCCCATTTTCACAGCGATAGGAAATGTCATGTGTGAATCAGTTCATTTTTAAACTGTGCACAAATTGGAATTCCTCTTTCTGTCTAGTTTTTAAATCAGCAACAGAGTAAAGCCAGCTCAGTCTTGAGAAGCATATGTGAAGATTTCTCCTACAACTTGGAAATGTTGAATAGGAAAGGGAAGGGAAATATTCCATAAGTGCTGCCTATAATAGTTTTATCTCCTACTACCAGCTGAGAGTACCAACTGCAACTCCAACCCCCAAGTACCCTAGCCCTGTTCACAAATTACAGTGCACACATGCTCAATCTGTGTAAATCTGTGTAAAACTTGATTTTTCTGTGTACATGTGTAACATTCCCATGTTA
>JAPDNY010000014.1:19943205-20155705 GCA_029375565.1 Gekko gecko | reverse complement strand
CGGCCTGGCTACGGTTCCCCCTGTTCTGTATTTGTAAAGCAAAAATTGCCCAGGCACTAATTGCCTTCTTATGTAAATTTTCCTTTCAGTATCAGTGGCAAAGACAGTGCAAAAATATGATTACATGTTGGTCTGTCTCTTTGTTAATCCCACGGAACGCTTTCGTGAAGCGAGCAAGCCGTTTGATTCAGTGGATTCGGTATCGGCAGTGACAGTGGTCACATTTGTGTCAGCGTTTCAAGCGAAAGGGGTGTTTTTAGGTCAACTTGTTGACTTCACGTTGGGTAGTTAAGGGTGACATCCCCGCTGAGGAGTGATTCCTTGTGTTCCCGCCCAAACACACTCATAAACTCATATCCTCAGGCACATACCCTAATCCTCCATTTTTTTGTTGCAAAGGCTAGCAAAAATCTTTCATTTAGAACTCTGGCTGCAAACAACTGCACAATTCTTTGCTGTTTTTATATGCCATCTTCCGACAAAGGTGCTTTTACAGTTCAGAATATTTAAAAATATGTATCTAGTTACGTTGTTTATCCTACCTTTCTGCTGGGGTGCTCAGGACGGCCTACACCATTCTGCCTTCCTCATTTTAGCCTTAGAACACCTCTGTGAGGTAGTTTCAGAGGGTAGCAGTATTGGTCTGCAGTCAAAACAGCTAGATTCGAATCCAGTCGTCAGGGCTCTTTTTGTAGCAGGAACTCCTTTGCATATTAGGTGACACACCCCTAATGTAGCCAATCCTCCAAGAGCTTACAGTAGCCCCAGTAGGAAGAGCTCTGTAAGCTCTTGGAGGATTGGCTACATTAGGGGCGTGTCGCCTAATATGCAAAGGAGTTCCTGCTACAAAAAGAGCCCTGCCAGTAGTACCTTACAGATATGAGCTTTTGAGAGGGAGGTGATACTGAGAAAAAGTTTTGTTTTTTTTAAAGAAATTTTATTAATAGGATATAATAATACGTTCCATAATTGATAACCAATTCTTAACATATCCTTTTTCACAAATTTCTGTCCTCCCCTCCCCTGGCTTCCAGCGATGCTCCACCCCCATTAATATTTCTATCAACATTTTCTTACAATCAATTCTTATTCAATATTGAAATCATCATTTTCAATATTTTCCTTTTCTATTTCTCACTATTAGGTAACATTTCTAATACAATTCATTTTCTTACTACACTTCTATACTTAATAATTGTCAAAGCAAAGCAAAGCAACCTATTCTTCACATCCCAGTTGGATAATACTGAGAAAAAGTTGACTAGCCCCAAATCCCTCAAGACTAGCCCAAAACTCCTCAAGAGAGCTTTATGGAAGAATGAGGATTTGACCCTGGTCTCCCAGATCCTAGTCCAACCCTGTAACCACTACACCCCACTGGCTCAGAAACGCAAAAGAAAAGATAGACTGCTATAATAAAGTCTTTCAGGCAATTGTTGGTCTCTAGGAGCTGACAGAAACTTTGTGGATTAAGTTTTTCCTCTTCTGCTTTCTTCTGAAGGCATGTGGGACTTCTAGTGATCTTTGAGAAGTTGGAAGAGGCTTCCTGAGGTCGACTTTCCTTTTTGTAGTTTCTTCAGGGGGTGACGGCAGGAGCTTCATGGCCTGGGATTTCCTTCTGTCTTGGTCTCAAATATTTAAGTAAGCCTAGGAAATCTGGGGACATGCTGCCTCAGCTGTATTTTCTCAGGCTTTCAGTGGCAGGTACTGCTTAGCCTGGACTTCTCCCTATAGACAATAGATCTTGGCTTCTGAACACCAGGCTTGGTATTGAGAGGTTCAGCAGCAAAAAGTGAGAATGAGAAAAATCCTCATGCAAAACTGAGTTTATTTCTGCTCGCATGAAGCAAGCACCCTATTTGACGGGATGAAATAAGGTGTGTTCTGATGCGGTATCAGTGGCAAGCAGGTTTCCCACCACTCGGTGTCACTGACTCCTTCTCATTGTGTGACAAGGCACCAATGGCCATGTCGCCAGCTGGAGGGAAATGAGAATGCTGATATGCCCAGCAAACAGTATCCAGACTTTGCTGTTGTGTGGTATTTCAGGAATTTATTATAATAAAATAGGTAACCACTGGCTGCTATTCAGAGCAACAGCATGAGTGGTAGAAAAGAAACCAAAGGCCAGCTCATATGAGGGACAATGTCAGATTTCTCATCTCAGCCATTTCTTCTCCCAAATCCTTATTTCAGTTTTGGTTCTCCATCGTGGAGATCAAACCACATTTCTTTACGTTGATGGCACTCTTGTAAAGGCAATTTCTTCTTCCCTAGTTGGTCCCATCATCAGATTCTGTCTTCCTAGACCCTTCTCAGATGTTCCAGTTGCATATACCAGGAGCCTTCCAACTGTGCATCATGGGAGGGTGAACACTACTCTCATCCTCCATGTTCTGTGTACGGGTAATGTACAGCCTTACCGTGCACATACAGCCTCAATACATATGAACTTGAACCTTGAAAAATCCAGTGATCAGTTTGTGCACAGTGTAAGCAGTCACACAACATGACAGCTCCACGTATTGGGAGGATCACATATATGGTGCATTTTTGATCATGCACGATCGGTCGGCTCCCAGGATGTAAGATGGCAACCTCTGAAAATGGCCATTGTCTCTTTTATATCAGGTTTTTAAGTAGTGAGATCCTTGGGGCAAGGTTTTCTTTCATGTATGCCTTGAAGCATCTTGCCCCTTAACAGTGCTATATTTATTCATTAACAAAATTAGCACCATTGGTTCCACCCTGCTCATTTAACTGTGATGCCATTCTAAGTCTCAGGGGGCGGGGGGGAGCCATGGCTTAGTGGTAGAGCATCTGCTTGGGAAGCAGAAGATCTCAGGTTCAGTCTTTGGCAACTGCCGTTAAAAGGATTAGGTGATATGAACGCCCTCGACCTGGGATCCTGGAGAGCTGCTGCCAATCAGAGCAGACAATGCCGACCTCGATAGGCCAGTACTCAGGGGAGGGCAGCTTCGTGTGTTCATGTGAGTCTTTAAGTGGGCTTACCTACTAGGTATCAGTTGAGAAATGTGATGCTATTAATGCTGCCATACCAGAAAAGGGATCCTTTTAAGGATTCCTCCTGGTGATGAAAATATTCCGGTAGAGCATTAAGGAGTTTGCTTCTGAAATGTGTTTAATGTAAATATGCTGTCAGATACCCTTCAAGTAATTGACAAGAGCAGATGATTAGCAGTGTTCTCAATAGTGTTTTTGCATAATCTTACATTTTGACAGAACTCTTCAGCAGCTCTTTATTGTCAGTACTCTGCAATCAGGAATACTCCCCCCCTTTTGCCTTGACAACATTTACTTTGTCATTATAAATCTTGTAAGTGGTCATTTAACTTGTTCAGTGTGCATGTAGAACTTTCAATAGGAATGTGGGTTTTTTTCTTCCCCCCATGGTGAGAAACTGTCGGCAAAGTCAACTCTGCAAATCTTGATATACTCAGCTTTTATACAGAAGGAAGATCGCTTCACCTGTAGCCTTGATTGGCACCTCCCTGTCTGATATGGAAAAGACTGGCTCACACTCATCACTGGCACCAACTGTCAAGAGTCTGGGTGTGATTTTGGATGCCTCCTCGTCAGTGGAGGCCCAGATTACAAATTTTGCCAGAGTGGCATTTTTCCAGCGGCGCCAACTCAGGCAACTGGCCCCCCACCTGTTTTGCCCTGACATGGCTACAGTAATCCACACAACGGTCACCTCCAGGCTAGACTATTGTAACTCGCTCTATGTAGGGCTGCCCTTGAGGCTGACCTGGAAACTCCAGCTGAACATGGCTGCACAGGTCCTTACTGGGACCCCCCCATGTAGCACATATCCAGCTTGTGCTGCATGAGCTGCACTGGCTTCCAGTGGAGTACTGGATCAAGTTCAAGGTTCTGGTGTTAACCTTTAAAGACCTTAAGGGCCGGGAACTCTCACACCTTTGGGACCACCTCTCCTGGTATACCCCAGAAGAGCTTTACACTCAGGAGATAAGAACTTCCTGGTGGTCCCTAGCCCGAGAGACATCCAGCTGTTCTCAACTAGGGCCAGGGCTTTTTCTGCCATGGCTCCCACCTGATGAAACTCTCTGCCAAATAACATCCGTGCCCTGCGGAATGGGGTTTGGTTGAGGACAGCGAGGGTCTTCCATCTAGCCTAGCACTCCTCTTTTCATTCTCTGCCTCCCTCCTCTGTGAGGCAATGGCATTCCAGGAATATCACCTTCAGATTGGCTTAGGCTGCTGAAATGGTATTGAAAGAGGAATTGTATCTTTATGTATTTTTAAATCTGAAATCTTTGTAAGATTTGTAGTTTTACCATTGTTATAAGCTGCCCCAAGCCCTGTTTTTCAGGGGAGGAAAGCCTGAAAGTTAAAGTTAATAAAAATAAAAAATAAAAATGTATTCCCTTTACCCCTCTTCTCTTGACAACAGGTGGTTGAATGTGTGAACTGATTCCACTGAAATTAATGTATCTGAGGTGACATTAAGTGATGCGCAAGTTAATAGAGTGGCTCATTCACACAAACAAGTCTGCTTGGTATTACTGCTATCAGTGTGTGTGTGTGTGTGTATGTTAGGTGCTGTGAAGTCACTTCTGACTTATAGCGACCCTATGAATTAATGACCTCCCAAACATCCTGTTATTGACAACCTTGCTCGTGTCTCACAAACTGAAGGCCATGGCTTCCTTCATCTTCCTTTTTTCCCACTGCCTTCAACTTTTCTTAGCATTATTGTCTTTTCCAGTGACTCTTGTAACTTGCATGGGTTGATAGCCTCGATTTGGTTATTTTAGTGTCTAGGGAGACTTCAGGCTTCATTTGATCTAGAACCCGCTCATTTGTCTTTTTGGTGGTCCACCATGTCTGTAAAACTTTCCTTCAACACCACATTTCAAATGAATCAACTTTCTTCCTGTCCGCTTTCTTCATTGTCCAACTTTCACACCCATACATCGTGATGGGGAATACTATAGTATGAATTATCTTGATCTTGGCTGTGAACGACACATCTTTTCTTGCTCCTTTGTGGGTTCTCTTCCCAGTCTCAATCTTCTTCTGATTTCTTGGTTGCAATCTCCTTTTTGGTTGAAGTTGGAGTGAAGGAATAGAAAATCTTTAACAATTATCAGTATCAGACTACTAGGTTTTTATCCTGCCTTTAGAGTAGCATATCAGGTTCTGCCCTCCCTCCACCGAATTTGTCCTCACAGCAGCCTAGTTAAGTTGAGAGGGAATGACTGGTCCCAAATCACTCAGTGAGCTACATAGTTGAGTGAGGGTTTGAACCTTGCCCACACTAAATTCTACAACTCTCTTCTGCTAAGTGAGGAGTATGTGTCATATGAGTCCCATAGAGCACTAAGGTCACCCAATCAACATCTCTTGGTAGTCCCCGGCCCCAAGGACATCTGACTTGCCTCAACCAGGGCCAAGGCCTTTTCAGCACTGGCCCCTACCTGGTGGATTGAGCTCTCGAGTGAAATCAGGGCCCTGTGGGATCTATTACAGTTCTGCAGGGCTTGTAAGACAGAGCTCTTCTGCCAGGCTTTTGGTTGAGGTGGCAGGCACCCCGTCTTGCGGCCAACCTGTCATTGTAGCAGCCTGGATTCTAACATCTTAAAATCTTCCACCACTGTTGATTTGGTTCTATCAGAGCTGACATGGTACTTAGGAGTATGGTATTTTATACTGTTGTTTTAATCTGGTTTTAACTGTGTTGTATTTTACACTGTTGTTGCCCGCCCTGAGCCCACCTGCAGGGACGGTGGGATATAAATCCAAATAAATAAAATAAATGGTGTAGTGGATAGAGTGTCAGACTAGTATACTCAAAGATCCAGCTTTGAATCCTCACTTCTACCATGGAAGCTCGCTGGGTGACCTTGGACTGTCATGTACTCTCACTAGGATTACGAGGTCTTACCTTGCCTGGAGCAGGGGACTTTGGGGGCATTCTGGGGTGGGCAGGGATGTTATCCTCACCATGATGATATCACCCAGAGGTGGTGTCATCATGCTAGGGACATTGTGCAGGGGATGCTCTGGTATTTGGGCAAACTAAGGGTTTTTCGGTCTCAAAACCATAGAGTTTGTTCAAATACCAGAGTGTCCCCACATGACATCCCCGGCATGATGACATCACTTCTGGACGACATCATTGCATCTCTTTGGGGGTTAGGCTTCTCCTGCTGGCCAGGTGGCCGGTGGCAGACTGAAGCCCCCAAAATTGGGGTTTTCCCCGTGGGAATGCCAACCCTAACTCTCACCCTGACCTACCTCACAGGGTTGCTGTTCTGAGACAATGGAGGAGGGGAGAACAATGTTCTAGTCAGATATGAGTCCCATCCGTGGAGAAAGGGGCAGATATAAATAAATACGTGCAATGCAAATGCATTCATCCAAAGTAAAACACTCCTTCCCCAGAAGCCAGACTCTGGAGCAACCACTGACTAATTAATAGTACAAGACTCCAAAACAGAAGCTGGGATATGTTGCTAATCAGATGCTGGTTTGAAAGACGGGTTGCAGTTGCATCTTAAGCATGCAAAACTAAAATTTATTTAATTGGAGCGTTAAGTCATAACCCTGGTTAAGAATCCCCAGTTGTGGTTAAGCCGCAGGCCTGACATGCATACGTCTTGGATAACTGGAGTTAGCCTTAGACCACTATTCCTTCACCTCAGTCTTCATGAGAAGGGAAAGGAGGACAGGTGAACACCCAGCCCTAGCACAAGCTGAGTTTATCCACACTTTTATGTAACAATGGTTAAGCCGGTTGTCCGAATGCAGCCCTTATGTGCACGGCTGGTTTCCTTCAATTATTAAGACAGTGATTGGATTCTATAGCATTCCTTTTCCTCCTAATCCCCTATATAGACAGGTTCCCCAGAGAGGCATCAGATATTTCCCCCCCTAAATAAATAAACACACACACAAAGACCCTAAAAGCCAGCTACCACAATTCATAATGGTGTCCGGTACATTATAAATAGTCGATATAATAAACTTTTCCCCTTTATTTGAAGCATCACTCTTGTTCCCGCAGTCCCTCTTTAATCTATCTCAATGGATTTCCGGTGTACGGCTCATATAGATTTGGTCAGTGACAAGGGTTAGGGTAGTCTTGTAGAACATTCACTTGTAGCTGTGAAAAGCCTGCATTCATCAGGGGATTAAGTCGATCAGATTGGACCAGGGATCAATGGGAGGTTTGTGTGATCCTTCTTAGCCTGTAATGTATTCACCTTCTTTGGGTGAGAATTCACACACACACACACATTTCTCCGTCTTAAAGCCATTTATCTCGGAATGTCAAATTGCAATAATTAACCATTATTGATCTTAAATTCAATTAACTTCATTAACACAGGTCATGAGGAGGGTGCTTGTAAGGGAAAGACATTTGACTATTGCCTTTTTCTTATGTGACACCAGGGCTCACAATGGCAACGATAAACGATTCGTAATGCTATATTGGGATTTTCTCTCTCTCTTTTTTTTTTTTGGAAAATTTGGTGCCATACAAGAGACATCTTAATCCGGTTGCCATCTGTTAGCTTGAGGTATCTTCTTAATGCAGAGGAAATATTATAACAGGCTGCCCCTGAGGACATTTTTGCTGTGCAGCTAAAGTCTCAGATGGTATCAGAATTTATTTTATATCACAAAAGTTGTCTGGGAAGGGTCTAGCTTTTAGTGTTGGTCTATCCCTTCCTCCGTGATCATTTAAAGTGGCTTTATTTAGAAGAAGAAGAAGAGATTGGATTTATACCCCACCCTTCACTGCCCAAAGGCGTCTCAGAGCGGCTTACAAACTCCTTTCCCTTCCCCTCCCCACAACAGACACCCTGTGAGGTAGGCGGGGCTGAGAGAACTTCTGACAGAAACTGTCCTTGAGAGAACAGCTGTGCCAGAGCTTGTGACTGACCCAAGGTCACATCAGCAGGTGCAAGTGGAGGAGTGGGGAATCAAACCCAGTTCTCCCAGATAAGAGTCCGCGCACTTAACCACTACACCAAACTGGCTCTCTATTTAAATACATGCACCTGTACTTAGTGGTGATCGTTCTCACAAGGAAGACAAAAATGCAACTGTGTTTCTAAATGAATTATTTAATTTCTAATTAGTTTTTTTACAAAGTGATGTTCTAAAATTCCTTGCTTATATGGAGGAATGATGTATACAGGAACCAAATTACCAGCCATACAACTAGCACTGACCCTACAGCAGCTGATTAGAATTGTTTCTCCACCCTACAATACATAGGACCTTACTCTTTTGACATTACTGTGTTTTTATGATTATTGTTGTAATGTTTTATTGCCAAATGGCCTTGTAAGCTGTCCTGTGCCTGCTTCGGCAGGGAGGGCTGGGTATAAATCAAATAAATAAATAAAATTATTAATATGCAAAGTAACATACTAAAAATACATGCTGTAGCAGCCACGCTCAAGGTCAGGTGTCAGTAATAACTCCATGACAGTTTTCAGTCAGCAGATACAAATATCCATCAATCATCTATCTATCTATTTATGAAGTTTTTATCTTGCCTTTCTGTTTTCTGCCTTCACAGGGGCCAACAAGCCAGCTAGCACAGTAAAACATACATAATAAAAACACTATTAAAATAACTAATATGTCAAAAGACATAAAACTCACAACTAAAAAATTTGGTGAGGAAGGGTGGTATCGCTGAAGAAACACCAAACAAAATAAAAAGTCATCATCTGCTGGCACAAAATGGCTACCGAAGGGGACAGATGAACCTCCATGGGGAGAGTTCCAGAGTTTAGAATGTTTCCGAACATGTGTGGCTTAGTTTCAAAGGAAATGATCTATGATTGAGGGGCGGGATTCCCATTCTTTGCTGTACGTACTGGCCTTCCAGAAAAATAATAAAATATGTTACTTTATACAATAGGTAATTGACTTGTAGAACGCACTGCAGTAAGATGTCGTTGATGTAACAGAGGGTTAGACTAGGTTTATCATTTGCTCTGGACAAACCTGTGCCCTTGGCCCTAATCCCCCACAGTCAATGATTTGAGGAGTGGAAGGAAAAAAAGGGGGGGTAATAACATCAATGGTGATGCTCTAGCAATTTCTGCAGTCACTAAGGTAAAGACCATAGAGATCATAGGGGTTCCTAGAGCTAACCTTGAATTCACACTCTCAAACCTCCACCCTTCACATCCTTTGTGGTGCTATAGGAATCTACCCGGTCTCTGTGATCTTTACTGGATAGTAATCAGATAGTAATTCTAATCAGATTAGAGGAACCAAAGAACCACATGAAATATTTGCTACTGAGCTGCTCCATTTTAGATTTCAGGTGGGGGACTGGAATGTTCTCCCACAGAAAATAATTCTTAGGCATACAGAACAGGCATGACGGGAAGTTCTGTGTGAGCTGGGGTTTTGCACATGCTAATTTTTAAGTGTGTGGGAAACAGCTCAACCCTAGCCATGGCAGAAATGGGGCACCAGAGGGGAGTTGAAGTGTGTGCCACTTGGAAAGAGAGCACAGTGAGTCTGCAAAGCACAGTACGGGGTGGGAGCTCGGGCTGGAGATAAATCTGTAGGGCCGTACGGTCTACTGATAACTCTCAGAACTCCCATCAGGGAAAAAAAATGATAGATAAAGAATCCACACTATCAAAGCCATGTGGATTCAGTCTGTGTTAACACATCCAGTAGCAGAAAGTGCGCCCTAAGAGAGAAGCAGAGATCACATGTGAGAAAACGAAACGCCTTTACTGCTTGGAACAAAAATCCAATGGAGTGTGGTTGTCAGAGTGCTGGACTACAACTGGTGAGATCCAAGCTCAAATCCCCACTCCCCACTCTGGCATGCAGCTCATGAGATGCTGGGCCACTCGCTGTCTCAGCCTAGCCTCCTTCATAAAGGTATCGTGAGGGTTAGGTGCAGGGAACTGGCCACCTACCCTGCTCTGAGCAACTTGGAGAATGGAAGCGGGGGGATTTCTAAGACAGTGGCCGAGGACAGACTGGCAATTTGCCACGGGATGGGACCTGGGCTGACAACGACTCAATATCGGATTAAATGGAATGTTCACACAGGCACATCTGCCTGGTGTCCCCCACCCGTAGCCTACCGGTGCTCTCGCGCTTCACTGCTGGATTAAAAAAACACCTGATAAAAGACGACGCAAATCTTGAAAGCCTGCGTTCGTCGTGCGTTTCTCCGCTTCCGGGGAGTCTGAACGCGCAGCCGAAAAGCCGGGAGCAACCTGCGTTGGGCATGAGGCAGCAGCGGTGTGATTGGCCGCACTCCGCTCCACCGCCCAATGCGGTGCTGGCGTTGCAGGGCAAAAAAAAAATTGGCAAAATGTGCTTATGCGCACATACACCCACAGCTGAATTAATGGGGAAACGGCAAATATAGCCTCTGGTGCGGCAGTCTGAACGCTCCCGCGCGCCTCCGTCCCGTATCTTCCGGCAGAGGCCCCCGCTGTGTGGACGGGAAAACCCGGTATCGTTTACTCCGGGGGTTTTTTGCTGCGACTGGCTACCGGGGCAAATTGCCAGTCTGTCCTCGGCCAGTGTGAGTGCAAAGCAACTCGTAGGCTACAAACAGAATGGTTTGAATCAACACTCTTGAATCATATGGAGGGGGGAACCTGAAGGTTTTCTCTCAACATCTGTTTGCTCAGTGAAGAATTATAATAATTAAGAGCTATTAGAGCCATATTGAGAACTTTCATGCCTCAGCCTACTTACATCCTCAAAGCTGGCTGCGAATCCCACTTCCGTTTCCTTGAATGTGCCACATTCTTCAACGTGATTAAAAAGATGTCACCAAAATGCCTAGCACTAGACAGGAAGTGATGGTGTTTGCATACCTCTGGTAATAGTTCATTGGCCAGATTTGACAGAACATTCGCTGCGAAGTTTCTGTTAACTCTTCCACCACTTCACCAGTGAATATTGAATGACAGATTTGGGTTAAAACTATAGAACTTCTTAATAGCAGGATAATAGACGTGCCCTAGGCTTTGAGTGTTCATATGTCGCTGTGTGGAAAGATCAGATCCTCATGTGAAGAGAAGAGACACAGGAGTTGTTTGGATACAAAATAGTACTGAAATAAATAATTGGTGCCAGCCTTATGTAAATCCAAAGCGGGATCTATCTTTTGGGTAGGGTTGCCAGCACTGCCTCAACAAATGCCAGGAGATTTTGAGGGTGGTGTCTGGGGAGGGTGGAGTTTGAGTATGATGTAATGTCACTTCCAGGTGACACTCTAGGATTTCCCCCCTAATCAGTATGGTAAAGACCATAAAGACATGGGGAGATCCCTAGAGTGTAGATATGGAAACCACTTTCCAACCATTCCCCCCCCTCAGTTTTTCAAGGACAGGAGTTTGCCTGCTGTGGATGGGCAACTAGCAAGCCTACACAAGGCTCAAGTAGCACCTTTAAGACTAACCAAATTTATTTTAGTGTAATGTTTTGTAACATGCATATTATAGTGTACAACTCCCATTTATATAGTGTGCAACTGGGTATCTTCAGATGCATAAAGTGGTCAACTGTTGGGCTTGATTGTACACATGGGGAGAGGGATCTTCCCAGGCAAGGCCAGTGTAAAACATGATCCAATTGGAGTAGTAATCCATTCATACAGAATGGATCTGAGAACCTCCTAACTAACAGCAGCAATGTAGCATACACAATGTAGGAAGACATGAGGTAGTAAAGCAAATTAGTACCTGTGGGGTGGTGGTATTAAGGAAGATGCTAGCATCTATAGTGACTTAGGGTTCAATTCTGTTAAGCCATAGATGGCACATTATCTTGAATTTCTTAGTGAATTCTTAGCTTTTTAGGATTTTCAGATTTGTGGTCTGAGATGGCCATCTCTCAGTAAGGCTGGCTTTGTCCACTTCCCTTCTTTTGAATAACAGTGCTTAGGGATTTGGTGTAGTGGTTAAGTGTGCAGACTCTAATCTGGGAGAACCGGGTTTGATTCCCCACTCCTCCACTTGCACCTGCTGGATGACCTTGGGCAAGCCATAGTTCTAGCACAGCTGTTCTTGAAAAAGAGCAGTTTCTGTCAGAGCTCTCTCAGCCCCACCTACCTCACAGGGTGTCTGTTGTGGGGAGGGGAAGGGAAAGGAGTTTGTAAACTACTCTGAGACTCCCTTGGGTAGTGAAGGGTGGGGTATAAATCCAATCTCTTCTCTTCTTCTCTAGGGGATGTGTCTTGTTTTCAGTGTTCAAAGCAGTTTGCATACATTGCTTTGTTGTAAGCCTTGAAACACTTGTATAAGGTAGACTTGTGTTATTGTAAATCTAATAGTGATGGGTGGCCCTCCTGCACAGATCAAAACATCTGCAAGAGGGGGACCACTTAATGTTACAATTCTGCAAACTTAGGGTATAATAATTTTTTGAAAAGTGTTAGCCCTCCCCGAAACATAACCTGCAATGTCTGCACGAACACAGATTTTTTAAAAAAGCAAAAGCCATGTGTCTGTCCCACAAGAGAACAATTCTGGAATGAAGTCTTAGTTGCAATCGGAGATATGATAGGATATAATTTACCGTCTGATCCTTGTGTAATTTTTTAGGGCTATCTTAAAAATATTTTTTTAAAAGATGACTTGGAACTGGTTTGTGGTTTGATAATTACTGCTTACATCTTTATCAGTTCATATTGGGAACCTGAATCCTGGTGCAGAAGAATTTGAGACTTTCCATTAATGTATTATGAAAGGCTACAGTTTGCTATATAAACAGGTTTATTGGGAAAGCTTCATTGGAATAACACAGTTCGGGATAAAGCTCTGTACTGTTCTTTTCATGATGTTGTACATTTTCTTTGGTTTTTTTTTTAAAAAATAGCTATGTAAAAATAAAAAAGATAGGTTGAGGGGAGGGGTGCAGGTAGGGTTGCCAATTTCCAGGTGGAAACTAGATATCTCTCAGAATTACAATTGATCTCCAGCCCACAGAAATCAGTTCCTCTAGAAAAAATGGTTGCTTTGCGTGGGTGGATTCTGTGGCATTATACCCCATTTAGGTCCTTTCCCTCCCCAAACCCTGTCCCCCCCTCAGTCTCCTCCCCCAAATCTCCAGGAATTTCCAAACCTAGAGTTGGCAATCCTGTGTTCAGGCTGGTCATGCTGGTAGGAGAGGAAGGAAGAAAATGGGTGATCACATGGGTTGGAAAGTGGGGAGGGAAATACGTAGCAGAAGAGGACTTTAGTGTATTTAGAAGGGTGTATGGATAGTCCAGGTGAGTCTGATCTCGACAGATCTGGGAAGCTAAGCAGGGTTGGCCATGGTTAGTACTTGGATGGGAGACCACCAAGGAAGTCCAAGGTTGCTGTACAGGAGCAGGCAATGGCAAACCACTCTGTCTCCAGTCTCTTGCCTTGACAACCCTATGGGGTGGCCATAAGTCTGTTTAGGATGGCACTGCAGACACTGTGCCATGCTGACTCCCTTAACCACAGAGACTGCCATTCCTTAATTCAATAATAAATTCAATACATAAAACTGCACACATGATGTTGCCAGCTCCAAGTTGGGAAATACCTGGAGATTTTGCGGAGCCTGAGGAAGGCAGGATTTGGGAAGGGGAGGGACTTCAATGGGGTATAATCCCAGAGCCCACCTTCCAAAGTGGCCATTTTCTCCAGGTGAACTGATCTCTGTCGCCTGGGGAGCAGTTGTAATCCCAGGAGATCTCCAGCCACCACATGGAGGTTGACAACCCTATGCTGTCTCCAGGTGTAAAGACTGATCACAGCACTTGCCCTTCCTGGGTCAGCTGAATGTTTCGTTGGGGGAGGAGGTGGGAGGGATGTTACTAGTTTGGTGTAGTGGTTAGGAGCACGGACTCTAATCCAGGAGAACCGGGTTTGATTTCCCCACTCCTTCACATGCAGCTGCTGGTGTGACCTTGGGTCTGTCAGAGCTGTTCTCTCATGAGCAGTTCTTGAAAGAGCTCTCTCAGCCCCACCTACCTCACAGGGTGCCTGTTGTGGGGAGGGAAAGGGATTGTAAGCTGCTCTGAGACTTCTTCGGGTAGTGAAGGCCGGGTTATAAATCCAACCCTTCTTACTCTCTTCTTCTAAATTATGTGACAACTGTGGGTCAGTTAAAAAAATCAGTTTCCCCACTCTTGAATGGAACGGAAGTTGCATTTTTCCCCGGTCATGTTAACGAAACGGGGAAGAAATATCACCCTTAAAAGTGCCGCCTGTTGTTGCATCAGCAGCAGAACAGCATAAAGAGCCAAGCAAAAATAGGAAGATTGCCAAAAAAAGTAAGATGTAAATGATCTCCCTGACCATCCTTGAAAATGAAAAGAAAGAAGAAAAATAATTTTTGTCCGTTTATTGTTATTTTTTGGAATTGTGATTATAGAATGGGCTTAGCATCAAAAGGAACCTTCTTGCCTTTCCTGCATGGCATTGGCTGGATTGATTCTAGGCATTCTGCGATACTCTTTTTTTTTTGTCTTTCTAAACCATGCGATAAAACACCCATTTTCTTCGAATGCAAATCAGCAAGATAAACATTCAGCTTCGCATCTGGCAGACATTCTGTAAAACCATCCAATGGACCGTTTGAGCATTGTTTCGTACAATACTCAGCAACAGCAAGATTGCCTTGACATGTTGGTTATTCAACTGTGTTGCTTTGATCCTGCTGAATTGGTATTTCCCAGACTGACAGCTGAGGCACACCTTTCTCTGAATTAAATTCGGAAGCACACTTCACTCTTGCACCCCTCGGATGTTTAGTGGTAGAGAGAGTAACAACCACCAACACTCAAAGGAGTATGCCCCACCTCCCACTTTAAGGGCTTTAGCGTTTGGGGCTAAGAAATTTGCAGCACCTCTATAACAGGAATGACTATCATCTGATCACATCTGAGGCAAAGTTACCCACTTCTCCCATAAAGGCTCATTGGAAAGAGGCAAGGCTAGAACATGCAGAGATACATCAGGTAGCCACAGTTTCTAGGTTGGCACTAGGAATTCACAGAATCCTATAACTATTAATTATTCTATTTTCCCCAACTGGATATGCACAAATATGCTGTTTTTAATTTCCCTTTGTTGTTGTCTGAAGTTTGTTTGTTTGTTTCATTTCAGCCATTTTTGTTGCCGATGTCCCCAATTTGTTTTTTTAATGTCATTTTTATACTGCATATACATTAAGTATCATTACTATGAGTCCAATAACAATGTAGAGACTAACGAGATTTTCAGGATATCAGCTTCTGAGAGCTCCCTTTGTCAGATACAGCCTTGCCTTGTATCTGATGAAGGAAGCTTTGGCTCTCGAAAGTTCATCCCTCGAAAATCTTGTTGGCCTCTAAGGTGCTCCTGGACTGGAATCTAGCTCTTCCACTGCAGACCAACATGCCTACCCTTCGAAATCATCGTTATTAGGTCACTGATAATCAGGTGTACATTTTAACAGAATTTTTAAAAAAGTTTGTATGGCAAGACCTCTGTAGTTTCTTCCCATTCCCCCCAAAACTGTATTTTATAAAATTGAAACAGTGTGTTTCTCAAATCTAGTTACATCTTTGTTTACAGGAAACCAATCTTTCCTTGACACACCCATTCTCTCAGCATGCCATATGAGAATTAATATGTTGACCTGTTAGGCTGGATCCTACCAGCTTTTTTGCTGGTGAATGATAGTGGAGGGCCCCCAAAAGGTTATACCGGAGATCATGGGACCCACAAGGACACAAGCAACAGGGGATGGGGCTGTGAGGTAGAGGGAAATTGAGCAAGGCCAAGCAGTAAATGTAGTGAAATCCAGCCCATCATTCAGCATGGAGCATTTTGGGCTGAGTTCGGACTGGCAGTTTGCCCCGCTATAGCCACGTTTCAGCCACGTTTCACAAGCAGATTAAAGGGGGTGTTCACACAGGCACATCTGCCTGGCATTCCCCACCCGTAGTCAACCCGTGCTGTTCCGCTTCGCTCCCGCATTTAAAAGATACCTGGTAAAAGCAGTAGCAAATCCCTGAGAGCCCATTTATCCCACTTCATTCCACTTCTGGGAAGTGTGGACGGCAGCCTTTAAAAGCCAGGAGAAACCCGTGTTGCGCTCAACGCAGCAGCAATATGATTGGCTGTGCTCCACTCTACTGCCCAATGCGGTGCCAGCACAATGGGATCCTCCCCAAATCGCCCTGATGCGCATGAGTGTACACACACATGCACACACAGCCGAATTACCAGGAAAAAGCTGTTTACAGCCGTGCCTTCGGGCCAGCAGTCTGAACACTCCTGCACGCCTCCTCCTGGTATGCTCCCACATCAGTCGACGCAGTGTGACCAGGAAAACCTGGAACAGTTTGTTCTGGGGCTTTTTTGCCACAACAGGCTCCCGCTTCAAACTGCCAGTCTGAACTCAGCCTTGATGAATCATTCCAAGATCTTTATTTTTTATTTTTTGCAGTCAAGTCACAGCTGACTTATGGCAACCCTGTGGGGTTTTCGAGGCAAGAGCCTGTTCAGAGGTGGTTTGCCATTGCCTGCTTTTGTAACATGACCCTGGAATTAGTTTGTGGTCACCCATCCAAATACTGACCAGCACTGACCCTGCTTAGCTCTCAAGTTCTGACAAGATTAGGCTAGTCTGAGCTATCCAGGTCAGGGCAATTCCAAGATAGATTTGGGGTTTTGCTGATTGTGTGGCCAAGGACTATGTCCATCAAAAGATAATGGTGTTGGACCTTCTGCTCTGAGATTTGTTTTCCTGCTGCTCAGCTGTCTGCATATCCCTACAGAATGCTGGTAAGACCTAAAAAACGGAGGCTTTACACACAGGTCATTCTAACAGTTGTATTTCTCAGAGAAAAAGGACCTCTGCAAAGCCCAAGCCAAGTACTGTTTTGAAATGGGAAAAGGTGTGATTCATTGCATCATTCCTTCCACACTAATCAGTCTGCATAAACACCTTGTAGCATGTGCTCTCTACTGGGTCAAGTCTTGGCCGCTCATGCAAATTGATGGCGCTGTGCAGAAGCCCCAATTGGATTCCAGACCCAAGTCACTTGTCCAAGGTTCCCATCACTAGATCAATAAGTAATCACTTGTTCGGGAGCTTTTCAAAAATTCACACAGGCCTGGAAACTTTAAAGGGTAAATGGAAAATGGCTGTGTGCATTTCGATGGAGTTTGGGGAACAGAATGCAAACTTCGCATCTCCTTCTCTGGTGAAACAATATTGTGCCATGTGTTATATGGTTCATGGTTCAGTACCCAGTGGTGTGTTTATTGATCCCACCTTGCAGGAGATGGACAGCAGCTCAGAAAATCAGCTTGTGTCGGAACACTGAACTGTTTGTTTTTTTGCCATCAAGTTGCAGCTGACTGATGGTGACCCAGTGAGATTTTCAAGGCAAGAGATGTTCAGAGGTGGTTTGCCAAAGCCTGCCCCTGCATCATGGCCCTGGTATTCCATGGTGGTCTCCCCTGACCAGGGCTGACCCTGCTTAGCTTCCAAGATCTGAAGAGATCTGACTAGCCTGGGCTTGCTTACCCTTAAATTTCTTGGAGTTTACCCAAAAAAGGAAATCTTTAATGATAATTCCAGAGATATAGCCATATTCAGGGCTTTTTTTGTAGAAAAAGCCCAGCAGGAACTCATTAGCATAATAGGCCACACTCAACTGCAGACAGAAATTCATTAGCATATTAGGCCACACCCCTGACAGCACAGCTCATTAGCATATTAGGCCACATCCCCATGTTACCAGAAGTGTGGTCATCCAGCCACATCCACCTTTTGTTTCTTATTCTGTTAATGTTGTTTGTTGTCAAAACCCAGGGCTTTTTTTGTAGCAGGAACTCCTTTGCATGTTAGGCCACATACCCCTAATGTAGCCAATCCTAATAAGTTTCTGCTGTTGGGTGTGGCCTATTATGCTAATGAGTTCCTGCTGGGCCTGGCCAACTCGGGAGCCAGCCGGAACTCCGTTCCTGTGCGTTCCTGCCCAAAAATAGCCCCGGCCATATTAATCTGTTGTAGCAAAATTGAACAGTAGTTCAACATAGGTTTGCCAGCCCGCAGGTCTGGGCGGAGGATCCCCCAATTTCAGGGGCTTCTCCCCATTGCAAACCAGCTGGCTGGTGGGTGAGACCCTGCCCCTAAACAGGAATGTTGCTGTGCAATGTCCCCAGTGTGGTGATGTCACCCTGAAGTGATGTCATCACATCAGGGACATTGTGCGGGGGTGCTCTGGTATTTGGGCAAATTCTATGGTTGGTGGGGTGGAGACATAGTTTCCCACAAATACCAGAGCGTCCCCACGCAACATCCCCGACATTAAAATGTCACTTCCTGGTCATCACATTGGGGATGTCATGCAACAAGGGGACCTGGCAACCCCAGTACAATAGCATCTTTGAAGGCTAATAAAATTTCAACCGGAATACATGTTCTTAGTCTTCACAGTGGTACTGGCCTCCTATTGGATTATTGTTTAATCCCTCTTTTCAGGGCTAGAGTTCTGGGGTAATTTTCTTCATGTGGACACCAAATTGCTGCTGTGCTTTTCAGGGCAGGAACATGGAAGCCAAAGGTTCTCATGCCTTTCAATTAGCAGGTTGTCATTTCCATCCTGGATCCTAATAACGGGCAGGGCTCTTTTTGTAACAGGAACTCCTTTGCATATTAGGCCACACACCCCGAATGTAGCCAATCCTCCAAGAGTTTACAGAGCTCTTCTTACAGGGGCGACTGTAAGCTCTTGGAGGATTGGGTACATTAGGGGTGTGTGGCCTAATATGCAAAGGAGTTCCTGCTACAAAAAGAGCCCTGATAATGGGAATAATAATAATAATAATAATAATAATAATAATAATAATAATAATAATAATAATAATAATAATAATAATAATAATAATCTCCTTATGTAGCATTTGTAACATGCATGGTGTGATAACCAAAAAGTCTTTGTGCAGAGGAATTGGGAGAATAAAAAGGGATGAGTAGAAAGTGGAAGCAAAAGTACACTGGGAAAGAATATTTTCTCAGTGCGGTTGGTCCAGACCCTTGGTCCATCAAAATCAGTATTGTCTACACAGACTAACAGTGGTTCTCCAGGGTCTCAGGTCATGGTCTCTTATATCACCTGCCCTCTAATCTGTTTAACTGGGGATGCCGGGGATTGAACCTGCTGTGCCACTGAGCCATAGCCCTTCTCATTTTCTCTGTCACTTCCTTCGATTTATGGACGGTAGAGGATGAAGACTAAGGGTTTGTGTGAACAGCTGCACAGAAAGCATGGAGTTTGGTGTGGGATTTGAAGAATGGGAGAGAGGAGGCTCTTGCATACATGCTGTGCAAGGTCGTTCTGGGAGTAAGGAGCATAAGAGAGAGAGAGAACAGAATTATTGGTGGGAGCAGGAGACCCTTGGATGGCCTGGGCTTCTGGAGCTGGAGGAGATCAAAGGTTTCAGGCAAGTGGAGACAGATTTTTGACCTAGGCCATGTTTGCATTGAAAAGAAAAGCTCAGACTGGCAATACTTGGAGGAGTACCGTTAGGCGTAACATCTGAACTGAACCTCTAGCTTCAGAGACAGTATACCACTGGGTACTAGTTGTGAAAGGATGGTGAAGAGCTAGTGATATTGCCTTGATATCCTGCTATGGGCTTTGCAGAAATGTCTAACTGGATGATCCTGTGTCCTGGAGGACCCTGTGTCTTAACTCAGCAAAGCTCTTCTTAAAGGGCTATATAGCCAAGACTGGGTTAGTGGGTAAATTCTGGAGTTGCCAACCAGTGTTCCGGCTAAGCTGAGTTAGTGTGAGCTAGCTCACAGGTTTTTTTTAGTTTCTGGCTCACACATTTTTGTCTTAGCTTAGGAAGGATGGCTCCAGAGCAAACTAATTTGTGCAGTAGCCAAATCACTCACTCACAGCTTTAATACCAGTAGTTCACAAAAGTACAATTTTTGCTCCCAAGATACCCACAGCTTAGAGGGAGCATTGTTGCCGACCTCCTGGTGGGGCCTGGAGACCTCCTGAAATTACAACTGATCTCCAAACTCCAGAGGTCAGTTCCTCCGGAGAAAATGGCTGCATTGGAGGGTGGACTCTGTGGTGTTATACCCCACTGAGGTCTCTCCCTTTCCCAAATTTGGCCCTCTCCAGGCTCCACATACAAATATCTCTGAATTTCCCAACCCAGAGCTGGCAGCCATAGTACACTATCCTTCATATAATGTGTTTTCACCCTGAATAAAATTATTTTATTATGAATTTATGAGGTAACAATTTCAAAGTAAATAAAGTGTTTCAAATATGGCTGCTTGGGGGTTTAAACAAATCCACTGTATTCTTTTAATCAGATATTTATACCCTGTTTGTCTCTCCAGTGGGGGCCCAGAGTGGCTTGCATTATTGTTCTCCCTTCCTCCATCTTAATCCTCATGACAACCACCCTGCGAGGTAGGTTAGGCTGAGAGAGACCGACTGTCCCAAGGCCATCTAGCTTCCCTGGCAGAGCACTCTAGCCTGACACTCCAGTCTCTACACCAGGCTGGCTCTGTGCGGCTCATATCCCCAGAAGGGGTGCCGCTCCAAACTCCGTCCATTGCATCTGCCCATCTCTCCCCTCTTTGAGAAGAGGGAAGAGATGGGCAGATGCACTAGACAGAGTGTGATTTTCATCAGCATCCTTATGATGCTTAAGAGATCCTGGGGGGGTTCTGTTTAGGATGCTTGAAAAGGTACCAGGGAAGCTATGACGCGACATGATGCATGTGACCAGCAGCTTCAAGCTCGCGAGAGTCAAAGTCCACGCACTGCTTAGAACAAGTGACCAAATCATTAGCCCCAGCCATCTGGCAGAGGTTTTTCCACCCTCGATTCCGTGGCTTCCAAACAAAGGATAGTACAGTGCAGGATCTCTGCTGGTTACCCATGTAGCTTATGGTGGGTAAATATTGACAAAGTAGTCTGAAGAGCAAACACTTTGACATTTGTAATGTCCACTGGAAGATCTTGTATATATTTATCCTGGGAGGAGAAGGGCAGCATACCAATTTCCTCCGCGCTCGCAGCTGTTCTCCTTCTCTCTGTCTCGTTTTAGGTCGAAGAGCCCTTTGTAATTGTAATTGGGACATTTGTAGCATGGATAATAGAGATGTTCAATCTCGGTTAGAATAATATTTCTGTGTTGATCCATCTGGTTTTCTCCCGGCGTCTGCCTCTCCAAAGCTGAAATTCTTTTCTTTTTTTAAAAAAAGGCGAGCTTCAAAGCTTTCTGCGAGTCGTATCCCTCTGCCCTGTTCTCTAACTTCAGATGGTTCTGATTTCTGAGTGGTGACAGGAAGGCCTTCACACACATTCAAATTAAGGAGAAATGGATGCCACCCTTCTTGTTCTTCAGTTGCCCTGTGCTAAGTCCCAGCTTCCTGACTTCCTGAACTCCAGTTTCACTTGGAGAATTTCAGCAATTGGTTCCAGAATTCGAGTTTGTGCCATGTCTGGCAGTTTCCAGTCCCATAACTTCTTTTGCACTTCTTTCCCCCTCCTTGCATCGCTGATATGTATTGATGTTAGCGGAAAGTGCCGTCAAGTCACAGCTGGCTTGTGGTAACCTTGTAGGGTTGTCAAGGCAAGAGACGTTCAGGGGTGGTTTGCCATTGCCTGCCTCTGCATAGCAACCCTGGGCTTCCTTGGTGCTCTCCCATCCAAGTGCGAACCAGGACTGAGCCTGCTTAGCTTCTGAGATCTAATGAGATCAGGCTAGCTTGGGCCATCCAGTTCAGGGCATATGTATTGATAGAACACCATAAAGAACAATGTTGATGTGCTGGTCTGTATAATTGCATTGAGCACTTCCTGCACATTATTTTACTGACTTGCATAGGTATGTTGTTAAAACATCACTCAAAAAGAATTTTCATGTAAGGGGACATAGAGTGGTTGGAGCTCAGCAGTGATGTGATGCCACACAGTCCTTACTCTTTAACTTCCATTGTCTCTAAGAGAATTGATCTGTGGGGTCTGGAGATCAGTCATCATTCCAATAGAACTCCAGTACCCACTTGAAGGTTGGCAACCCTACCGTGGCCTCATCCTTTGTGGCTCTTTGTCCATACAGGCCCTACAATCCTCATCAAAAGGGGCTGCTTCTCTCTGTAGTGGTGTAGCGGTTAAAGAGTGGCAGACTCTAACTGGGAGAACTGGGTTTGATTCTCTGTTCCTCCACAGGAAGCCTGCTGGGTGTCCTTGGGCCAATCACAGTTCTCTCAGAACTCTCTCAGCCCCGCCTACCTCATAGGGTGTCTGTTGTGGGGAGAGGAAGGGAAGGCTGTTGTAAACTGTTCCAAGACTCCTTTGGGTAGTGAAGGCCGGGGTATAAAACCAACTCTCCTCCTATGCCAGTAGAAATACTGGTAAAATGCAACCGAAGGTAATTTGGAGTTCCGAAATTCAGAAAAGGAGAATTGCAGAAACATTCCTAAAATCGGTTCTGGGGATAACCCCTGCTCTGTACAGTATCTCTGCCTAGCTGAGAAGTCCCAGAACACAAATACGAGCTTTTAATTTTCTTCTAATTGAGTGCAGTTTTTTTTTTAACTTTCTGGAGTTCTTATTGATGTTTTTTATGTTTTATTAAAGATTGGTTCTCAAAAATGTTAGGCGTAAAAAAAAATCTGGCTTAATTTAAATTGTGAATCTGTCTGTTAAGAAATACATTAGGGGTAGGAGAAGCATAAGACATATTAATTGACAGACAGGAACTGCTGTCTCTGAGGTTGATACAAGTAATTTATTACTTTAGAAATGAATGCCACCTCCAGAATGTGCTTCATTAATTTCAAATTTAGTTTTAATTTCAAGCTGTTGCCCCTTGAGAAGAATAAGGTGGCAAATTATGTTTGAAGAGCAGATTTTCCCCCCTTCCTCTTGCTTGGAAGAAATGCTAAATTTTAACTGTTTAATTTTAATAAATAAATAAATGCAGTTCTTTGACTGAAACATGCCAGCTGCTAATGTACAGTGAGGCCAGCAATCACTAACACTGGTTTTTCTGTTTCCTCCCCCCTTTTGGCCCTGATAGCATACGTTTCAGATGAAATGAAGGCAGCCGCGATGGTGGAAGATGACCCAGAATCGGATGAGAACGTGGCGGATGGAGAACCTTCCGCAAAGTACGCCTGTCCCGAAAAGGACTTCAGTAAGAACTGCCAGAGCTATCAAAACTCCCCGGCAGCCGAATTTTCAAGCCACGAAATGGACAGCGAGTCGCACATCAGTGAGACCAGCGACCGAATGGCCGACTTCGAGAGCAGCTCCATCAAAAACGAGGAGGAGAGCAAGGAGGTTTCCATCCAGCTGGAAGAGTCCGTGGTCTCTGACAGCTTGGAGCAGATGAAAGCTGTCTACAACAACTTCCTCTCCAACTCATACTGGTCCAATCTCAACTTGAATCTCCACCAGCCGACCTCTGAAAAGAACAATGGAAGCAGCAGCAGCAGCAGCAGTAGTAGCAGCAGCTGCGGCAGTGGAAGCTTTGACTGGCACCAGACAGCCATGGCGAAAACACTACAGCAAGTTTCGCAGAACAGAATCCTTCCCGAGCCCAGTCTTTTTAGCACAGTTCAGTTGTACAGACAAAGCAGTAAGCTTTATGGCTCTATATTTACTGGAGCCAGTAAATTCCGCTGTAAAGACTGCAGTGCTGCCTATGATACTTTAGTAGAATTAACAGTGCACATGAATGAAACAGGACATTATCGGGATGACAACCATGAAACGGATAACAATAACCCGAAAAGATGGTCCAAACCTCGTAAACGCTCTTTGCTTGAAATGGAAGGGAAGGAAGACGCTCAGAAAGTATTAAAGTGTATGTACTGTGGCCATTCTTTTGAATCGCTTCAAGACTTGAGTGTCCATATGATCAAAACGAAACATTACCAAAAAGTGCCTCTGAAGGAACCTGTAACCCCTGTAGCAGCAAAAATCATTCCAGCCACCAGAAAGAAAACGTCCCTAGAGCTGGAGCTTCCAAGTTCTCCTGATTCCACTGGTGGGACGCCGAAAGCAACCATCTCCGATGCCAACGATGCACTTCAAAAGAATTCCAATCCATACATTACGCCAAATAATCGTTATGGACACCAGAATGGTGCCAGCTATGCCTGGCATTTTGAGGCAAGGAAATCTCAAATTCTGAAGTGCATGGAATGTGGCAGTTCCCATGATACTTTGCAGGAACTCACTGCCCACATGATGGTGACCGGACATTTCATTAAAGTCACCAACTCTGCCATGAAGAAAGGGAAACCTATTATAGAAGCCCCTGTCACACCCACCATCACAGCCCTTCTGGATGAGAAAGTACAGTCTGTGCCACTTGCAGCCACTACGTTCACATCTCCTTCCAATACACCATCTAGCATCTCTCCAAAATTAAATGTGGAAGTTAAAAAAGAGGTTGATAAAGATAGGATGATTGCTGATGACAAGATTAAAGACAAAGAGAAATCCAATGAAGAGGAGGAGAAATATGATATCTCCTCAAAATATCATTATTTGACTGAAAATGACTTGGAAGAGAGTCCGAAAGGTGGGCTGGATATTTTAAAGTCTTTAGAAAACACGGTCACGTCAGCTATTAACAAAGCTCAAAATGGCACACCAAGTTGGGGTGGCTACCCCAGTATTCATGCTGCCTACCAGCTACCCAACATGATGAAGTTGTCTTTAGGTTCATCAGGGAAAAATACGTCCTTAAAACCAATGTTTGCAAATGCAGAAATGGTGTCACCAACCAAAAGCCAGCCTCTAGTTTCCCCACCAAGCAGCCAAACATCTCCTGTGCCGAAGACTAACTTCCATGCCATGGAAGAGCTGGTCAAGAAAGTCACAGAGAAAGTGGCCAAAGTTGAAGAAAAAATGAAGGAACCTGAAGGAGGAAAGCTCTCGCCACTGAAGAGAGCGACACCTTCACCATGTAGCAGTGAAGTCAGCGAGCAGCTCAAGATGGACACCTCCAATGACATTAGTTTTAAAAGCCAACAGAACAGCCCAGTTTCTCAGAGGGAGAGTTGTAAGGACAGCCCAACAGGGGAGCCGGTGGAAAATGGTAAGGAGCTTGTCAAGGCAATCTCAAGTTCCTTGAGTAGCAGCACAGCTATTATTACCGACCATCCTCCCGAACAACCGTTTGTAAATCCATTAAGCGCATTACAGTCTGTCATGAATATTCACCTTGGGAAGGCAGCTAAACCCTCTCTGCCTGCTCTGGACCCAATGAGTATGCTCTTTAAAATGAGCAACAGCTTAGCCGAAAAGGCTGCTGTGGCCACCCCACCCCTACAGTCCAAAAAACCAGACCATTTAGACCGTTATTTTTATCATGTCAACAATGACCAGCCCATAGATTTGAC
Source organism: Gekko gecko (assembly GCA_029375565.1). NCBI lineage: Eukaryota > Metazoa > Chordata > Lepidosauria > Squamata > Gekkonidae > Gekko > Gekko gecko. Next base: position 20,130,280 of record JAPDNY010000014.1, on the reverse strand, counting down.
GAAAGGCAAGAGTGACAAAGGCTGCTCGTTGGGTTCAGCGCTTTTGTCATCCACATCGGCATCGTCTGCTTCTTCTTCATCTACAGTGACAACGGCAAAGACATCTGCGGTTGTGTCATTCATGTCAAACTCGCCGCTACGCGAGAATGCCTTGTCAGATATATCTGATATGCTGAAGAACCTGACAGAAAGTCACACATCAAAATCTTCCACACCTTCCAGCATATCTGAGAAATCTGACGTTGATGGGACCACGATAGAAGAACCGGAAGAGGCAACCCCAGCTCAGAAAAGGAAGGGACGGCAGTCTAATTGGAACCCTCAACATTTGCTCATACTGCAGGCCCAGTTTGCAGCCAGTTTACGGCAGACGTCAGAGGGAAAATACATCATGTCGGACTTGAGCCCTCAGGAGAGAATGCACATTTCCAGGTTCACGGGACTCTCCATGACCACCATTAGCCACTGGTTGGCCAATGTGAAATACCAGCTTCGAAGGACAGGGGGGACAAAATTCCTTAAAAATTTGGACACCGGGCATCCGGTGTTCTTTTGTAACGACTGTGCTTCACAAATCAGAACTCCTTCGACGTATATCAGTCACCTGGAATCGCATCTAGGTTTCCGGCTACGGGACTTGTCCAAACTGTCCAGTGAACAGATTAACAATCAGATAGCACAAACCAAGTCGCCCTCCGAGAAACTTTTGGCGCCGTCGCCAGAGGATGAACTGGGAACTTCTTACCAGTGTAAACTTTGCAATCGGACTTTTGCGAGCAAACACGCTGTTAAGCTCCATCTCAGTAAAACGCACGGAAAGTCTCCAGAGGACCATCTCCTGTATGTTTGTGAATTAGAGAAGCAGTAGCGTTGGCTTCTGACAAAAAAGGGGGAAAAAAAACAATAATAACTGTACTTAGCTTTGAGGAAAACTGTCAAACGCGCCTTAAAGCTCTCTTTTTTTTCTGTTCTTGGCACATAATTCTTATTTTAACTCTGAGGTGTCACTCTGGCCTGAACTTCTATTTTTTTTTCCTTTGTATAACTGTATAGTGTTTAATAGAGGTGCATAATCAGCTGTTGTTACTGGTAAAAATATGAAGGTTAAAACGCAGTGGTAAGTGTTTGGAACTTTGTGTAAATTGGGGTTTAGTTGATGTGCATCCCTCCGATGCCTCAGAACTGCATGCATTAAACAAGACAGTTTAATTAAGCATTTATTAACTAATTCTGGTGCACTTTTTTCATGGTGATTAAGTGTGCTGGTCAATTCGCACCCTGTAAATCTTTAGCCCTCTGAGTACTTTGAAGCACTTTTGCTTTAATTTTTTTTTTTTAAAAAAAAAAACACACTATGTGGATGTATTTTTTAAAAAAATCCCCCTTCCAATTTAGGACACATCCAGATCATGTTAAGAACATGGTTTGAGTAAGATGCGCCACCAGCCACGTGCACCTGTCAGTTGTGTATCCAGCTAGCTAGGCCTCATTGTGGCAGCTGAAGGACAGCTCACATAGCTTGTGTGGGTTTCCGTTGAGATATTGCATCAAATTGCAGGTTGCCCACTGGTTGGATGCACATGCCAGTCAAGCATCTGGCTGGTGGTACTTCCTGTGACATCCCAAACCACTCTTATGTCAGGGATCTGATGCCTTGTGAAAAGCGCTTCCAATATTAGCAGTCTAGATGCAGGGTCCCTTTCTCTGGTCCCCTCACACAGCCGACATGAACTGGCAGTCCTTGCGATTGGTTCTCTGTGGTGTGTACATGCACATCTCAGAGGGGAAATGGCTTGCCTTTCCCTTGAATACTTTCTGCACAGTTGGCTGTGCGGTACGGTGCCCATCAAGGAGTATGAAATCCTGCCAATGGGGCATACCTTTGGGGTTAACGAACAGACTCCTACATACGGTGGAGTGGCTCCCACCCTGAAATTTTAAAATATATTATTTTCACATTGAAACATAGATGTATATATTGTATAGATTTCAAAATCCTCTTATGGAAAATGTGATTGTGGACAATGCCATTTCTTCTTCTTCCTCTTCGACGTTTTTTTTAAATCGATTGGTTTTGTACCTGATATGCTCCAAGTATAAGTGGTACCTATAAATATATAAATATTATATATATAAATATATAAAATAATAATGTATATTTCTTTTCTAGGTCAAAGGGTTTCCTTTTAACATCTGAACAATGTAAATTATATGAAAGATACGACAGATGGCATTTATAAAGTATTCAGAAACATTATTCTTGAAGCAAAGTATGGTTGGTTTCTTTTTTCTTTTGCTATACAGTGCATCTATATTGATAGAGGTTCATGTTTAAATTATACATATTTATTAGTTGTTTGCTACCTTTTTTTAAAGAAAAAAACATTCTGATAACAGAAGCCACGGACTGGCATGCATTTGACCTATTTTGCACAACGTGACTTATAAAAGTATTTATTAGTAAAAACAAATTAAAAAAAAACAATTCAAAAGAGAAATTTTCAAAATCAACTCAGTGCTCAAAGGGTTAAATCTATTGGGGAGCGGGAGAATTTAAGAGAAAAAAATCTTGTACTGTATTTCCTAAACATTGATAAAAAAAAAGCCTTTAAAATGTTTGTACTGTAATACTTTGCTTAAAAGTTATGATGAGGCATTCCGTGCTATATTCTCTTCTACTTATTTATAAGAGCTCTCGGTTGTTATTTCATACTGTAGAATGCCTTTTTTTTGTTGGTTTGTTTGTTTCTTTTCAGTTGGTAACTTTCTGCTTTTTTTTTGTTCTTCCTAATTATTCTCCCAAGATTTCAGACTGCAGTTTTATCTTTAGGCATATGAAAGGTAACCCGTGGTTACCAGCACACTAAGTGATACTGTTCGTCTCCATTTTTGGCAGTTAATTTGCAGAAGTAACTGACAGCTGACACCATATGAGAATCTATGTGTACAGTATTGGCATGTAAACAGCACAGACCCAGAATCGCACACTCTGTGCCCCTGTTTTGTTGTTGACAATGTGGCACCATTATATGACTCTTCATATAACCTTTTTTTTTTTTTCTACAGCCGCATTAAAATTGTCTTTTTTGCTATAATTTCGTGTTGCATTCACAATTATCTCTGGAATGTGCTACGACTAACGAGCGCATTAAAATTAAATTGTACGCTCGCTGTTTATGACGGAAGCTTGAGTAGGTTTCTTCATCTGCCAGGTGTTGGCAGTTGAAATCTATACATAAATCACGGGGAGTTTTAGTGAACTTTAGCATTTAAAGAGCACGGGAACAAATATTCAAAGGCTGCATCTTCTTCTCTTCTTCTATTTTTTTTTTAAATCCCCCTAGAAAATACAGAATGAAATGGAGGTTATATCTCCTCTTTAAACCTCCAAGAAGATTGACTGTAAAGAAGGAGGTTTATCGGCAACACTCGTGGCAAAGCAAAATGATTTGCCGAACTGCGCATTCAAACCCAATCAAATGCTGGTGCTCTGGGCCTCTTAAACGTTGTGATTAGTGTTTTGAGCACAAGCTGCACTTGGAGGTTCCTTTGTAGATTAGAGAATCCCTTCCATCTACTTTCAATTAATTAAAAAAAGAAAAAACTGTAAGAGAGGCAACTTCACTGCATCTTCAGACCTTATGTCCACACAGACTGCAAAGCTGGTAACTGTACGTCTCAGGAGCACACGGCTTCCTGTATGTGTGGCCGGGAAGTTGTACATATGTGGCCGGCATGTACAACTTTGTTACACATGAACCTGAACCCCAGGAAATCCATTGCTGTGAAATTCGTGTGGTGCCCCTGTTCAGACAATATGACGACTGTATGTACTGGGAGCAACATGTTCCTGATATACACTGTTGCTGGCATTATGGTATTTTCAAGTACAACATAAAAGGGCTTTTATGGTTTCCACTTTTGCACAACATTCATAGCAGGGCGGGAAGGTAAGTGCATCTTAAGGAACTGTCCTGGGAGTAAGCCCCATTAAATAGAATTGAGTAGGATCCTGAGTAGACTTGCTTAGTATGGCTTTCTGTGTGAGCACACGGGCAAACAAGGACATTTGAATACGAACGACAAATTTAAACTGGTATGGGACTACCACTTGAACAAAACCATAGAAGCTGCCATGTTAATCTTCTTTAGCGTGTTGGAACAATTTCTCTACAGCAAAATAGACTCTGGAGGTTGCAAATGTATACACAGAAAGGAAATCTACATTACATCATAATGCTACGTATTGGATCTTCTGTACATGAGAAAAAGGAATCCTGAAGCTACGCGTGCACAACTAAGCAAATATGTAGGCTGCCGTGTTTTGGCAATTGTTGGCAATGCCTAGGAAAGGTCCAGTGATAGGCCAATTGGAACCAGATTATTATGATTTGTCCATACCATGTTACAGGGCAAACCCGTAACAGTACATCTTATGTACTCTCCCTTTCCTGGATTATGTCATCAGCACCCTGTGACATCTCATCCGGTGGCTGCCCTGTCACCAAATCACTGCAAAAGGGCTCTTTGATCTCTCGATAGCAACCAATGTGAGGTTGCACAGGGTGGCTTCCACTGGCATTATATAGTGCACTACAATGCAGGTCAGGTGAGGTGAGTCTATTTGGCTGTTACAGGACAAGAGCAGTCCCATTGTAAGACTCTGATGATGAAGACTAGCAGCTTACCCTGTTTAATACGCGGCTCTATGATGATGAATTTATTTCTGCCATGACGTGTACCATCCCCAGGACGTTTCCTCCGCCCCTGTGCCATTCTGTACCTTTTGCACATCCCACACAGTTCAGTTATTTATTTTATTCCTTTGACATATTGTGCCCTCCCCACAAATGGGCTCAGGGTGGACCGCAACAGCAGTTTTACAAAATCATTTAATCATCGTACTAATTAAATAGTTAAAAGAAAAGGCACAATAATTTGAGACAGGTAACACTACAACTAGAATGGTGTAATAATCTCAAGTAAATTAAGCAGCTAGGCAATAACCCAAAAGACAGGGCTATTTTGGGGCAGGAACGCACAGGAACGGCTAACTCCCAAGTTGGCCACGCCCAATGGGAACTCATTAGCATAATAGGCCACACCAACAGCGGAAACTTATTAGGACTGGCTACATTAAGGGCCACGCCCAATGGGAACTCATTAGCATAATAGGCCACACCCAACAGCAGAAACTTATTAGGACTGGCTACATTAGGGGTGTGTGGCCTAACATGCAAAGGAGTTCCTGCTACAAAAAAAGCCCTGGGTTTTGACAACAAACAAGGTAAACAGAATAAGAAGCAAAAGGTGGGTGTGGCTGGATGACCACACTTCTGGCAACATGGGGGTGTGGTCTAATATGCTAATGAGCTGTGCTGTCAGGGGTGTGACCTATTATGCTAATGAGTTTCTGCCCTTGGGTGTGGGCTATTATGCTAATGACTTCCTGCTGGGCTTTTTCTACAAAAAGAGCCCTGCCAAAAGATATGTGGATCTTCTTAGTCTGGGCCATACAGAGATGGAAAGCTGCAGCAAGGGAGGCCGAATAATTGGGTGTGTGCCGCCTCAACCAAAGGGGGTTCTTCTTCATCCCAGGCATATGGGGTGGTTTACCATCTTGAGCTGAGCCTGGGTTTGCCATTCCTAGAGGCACAACAGCCCCAGCCTAAACCCTCTATGGATGGTGTTCCTCAAGAGTCCCGTGAGACACACAAGTCTCCCACTTATGAAAATATCAACCATGCTTCGTGTGTGTCAAATCGCTGATGTCAGTGACAGGGCCACTCAATCCAGCTCTGGGTATTCAGCTCTCTTCAAGCCCCTTGTTTGTCTTCGCAGGTGAAGATTTTCATTGGGCTTTTGACAAACTCACAAGCTCGAGGAAGAGAAACACTGAAAATAACCCTTGAAAAGAAAGCGGCGCATTGAAATTGGGACGAGTGGAGGGCGGGGTGTCGCAGATGAGCTTTAAATCATAAGTGGATCAAGGTGACCCTGGTCTAACCCCACCCCAAGTGGTGGCTTGTTCCTGTCTACTGTATATCTTCCAGCCATCACATTTACGCAGTATCTTAAAATAACATTTGTGATAAATGTGCAATTTAACTAATTTATGGCACTAGGATGTGCTCAGGGCTACATACAAGATGAAAATCTTAAATGGAGCTTGAACAGCTCACTTCACAACAAGAAATCAATATGCCAGATCGGAGGAAGCAGCTCGATGAAGTCAACATTTAGCAAAAAAAAAAAAAAATTAAAATCAGTGAACGTATCTTTAACTTTTCAGTGGTAAGAATTCCATAATTAATTGAAATATTGCACATAGTTGTTTTTTTTAAAAAAACAGCTGCAACTGGAGCCCAGCTCTCTCCAGCAACTTCATTATATTTTCTTTTGGCATCAGAAATTGCAGCTTGGCTGTTCTAATTATACTGTTCCCGTTGCCGTGCAAACTACATTGTAATTTCCTATCCAAAGCAAGACAGCTTTGCATTGTTTAAAACTTTAATATTCACAATATTGGGCTAATCTATTGCTTGTTAATATCTTTGTGAGTAAACATTTAGTTAATTGATTTTTTTAAAAAATGAGAAACAAATCTGTTTCTGTGTTTCCCAAGCAATGCACAGTTTAGATGATTTTTATACCGTATTTCGTGTGTATGTGTGTGTGTGTTATAGGGAATGTCAAAATTTCAGTGGCTGTCGACATCCACATGTGAATTCTAATAATCCCAGATTAAGTTTTGTGAATATTTGAAAGTATAATACCTGTTTGCCCTCTTGGATACAAACAAATGCTGAAAATTGTATTTTGTTAAGTGGCTCTCAATATCCACTGGTTGATATCCAGATGTTAAGATATTCACCAGGGATTATTTATTTGTATTTACTTAATTTATACCCCACCTTTCTCCCCAATGGAAACTCACAGCAGCTAACATTCTTCTCCTGTCCTCCATTTTATCCTCACAACAACCCTGTGAGGTAGGTTAGGCATGTGACTGGTCAAAGGTCACCCAGCAAACTTCCACGGCAGAGCAGGGAATTGAACCTGAGTCTCCCAGATCCTAGTCCAACACTCTTAACCACCACACCACATTGGCTCTTGGAGTCTAAGGTTTGCTTTCATTCATACTACACATTTTTCCGTTGCAGGGATGGGCTACACTGTGGAGCAAATTCCTTCGGTTCTAGGAGGAGCTTCCATTCATACAAGACTAGAGTCTTTTTTTAATGGGAAGAAGAGGACCTGGTGCCAGAGGAAAGCACTCTGCCATGGACTAGGTGGATGAAGAAGGGTGCAAAGGGAAGCATAGTTTAGGATCCAAGCCATAATTCGTCTGGGATTATGAGTGTTTACATGTGTACATTTACATTCACCAACTGTCAGATACTCATTCTGTGAATTGTGTGTGTGTTTTTATATACAGCCCTGTAAGCAGTCGTTGCCCTGACTTGGAGAGCCCAGGTTAGCCCCGTCTCATCTGATCTCAGAAGCTAAGCAGGGTCAGCCTACTGGGATGGGAGACCACTGGGGAAAGTCTAGAGTTGCTATGCAAAGGCAGGCAATGGCAAACCACCTCTGTTCATCTCTTGCCTTGAGAACCTTACGGGGTCGCCATAAGTCAGTTGTGACACTACTGCAAAGAAGTCATCTTTGCTGGACAGGGCGACCACATTTCAGAAGAGGTCAAAATAAGTGAATGGAAAATCTGTGATTTCCTCCTCGCAGGGAAGCTTTAATGTCTATAACTCTGCCACCAATCCCAAGAATTACTCATCTGTGATTTTTTTTTTTTTTAGGTTCAGAAATAGTGTCAGCCGAATACAGACCTTTTTTTTTTCAAGTTCAGAAGCTGTTACTTATTTACCATGAATAATTTCCTTAAATAAACGATATGTGGAGAAGACCAGGAGAAGGAAATTTGACAGCACCATTAGAGGAGGGTTCTTCTGGAAGCGATAAATCAGTGTTACTGCCTTCCAGTTGTTGTAAGATGACATCCTGACTAATGTTTAAAAGCTGGCCTTGGGATTGACCAAGTGACTCACCTGATCAAAACTCTGTTGCTGTATCCATTTTAGAATTCCTTAAAACATGGAGGACTGCCATTTGACGCACCCCCTGCATAGCTCTTTTCTTATGCATATGGCTCATACTGCTAATACCGTTATAAAGATGGTTGTTCATCTTGAAGATTCCATCCTGAACCAAGAGTGAACACAGTTGGGCAGGGCACGTAGGTAGAGTTTGGAGTGCCACCACGTATACTAGCTGACACTAATTTTTAAAAGTAAGCATTTCCATACTCTAAAAAAATACTTCTCATTAGTCATGTCACAAATTAGAAATTCTTTTTCTTTGAAAAATACTTTAGGTTGTGAGAATCATTACTCAAGGCAGTACAGTACACCCGCCTGATCCTGACTATGGCTTTAGGTCCTGACCTATGGCTTTGGGCATCCGTGTATGATTCCCCCTCCCCATTCTATAAATTTCATTTGAAACTTAACTGCAAAAGAAAATTGATGATGAAATAGTTTCACAAAACAGAAGAGGAAATGAGCTGGCTGCCTGGTAACAGGTAAATTTAATAAAATTTAATGAAAGTTTTTAAGCATGCCTCTAGAGAATTCTTTGAAGTTTCTGGGTAAAATAGAATTATTTTCTGTTTGGGTTCTTTACCAAACTTTTGATTGGGTGCTTGGTTACCTCTTGACATCAATGGCGCTGAAATAATGTACATTATAACACAGAAGCTGGCCAAAACAGAATGTGTTTTTTTAATTAAAAATCTGAAGTCAGTGAAATTGTTTTAGCAAGACATGAATTTGTTCTAAGCTTGGACAGACTGTTTTGTTCGATTCCCCCCCCCCGCAAAGAAACAAACTTATATGTTCCTATGATGTAAGCCAGGCGAGTAAATGTATCTTGGCTAAAGGAAGCTAGCTAATTAATTCCCCATTTCTCCACTCTTTAATGCCAAGGTACATTATCCAGCCTGAATTGGGCTGCCATTGAAAATACAGTTTTCCTGGCTCTTTGCATTTGACAGTATACACAGCTAATGTTTCACATATAGGGCTAACAAAACTGTTCCATAACTGACGATGCATGTTGGGTATTGCATTATCGTAGTTAAAGCTGCTTTTCCCAACAGCATTTTCCCATGTGGCCAAAACAATGCAGTTGCAAATGACGGACAGCGCTATAGGCGATGCCCTGTGCTTGCAGAAGGTCCTAGGTTCAATCATCTCCATCTTAAAAAGATCCATTAGTAGGTGTTGGGGAAAACTTCTTACTGAGATCCTGGACAGCCATTGGTGGTCACAGTAGGCAATCATGACCTTGATAGACCAATGATTTAATGGAAGCGTCATGTGTTTAGTATCCACTGATGTGTGGATGAAGCCTAAACTAGAATGGTTAATGGTGGTTCATATCCCTAGCGTAATTTTCCTAGCAGTCCAGAGCAAGGATGTTCATCCTTACTCATTATTATTTGAAAAGATACTATAGCACCATGGCAGATGGTAACCTTTCTAAGCAGTTCAGTCTGGTCTACATACCGCAGTATTAGGCTATTTAGCTGCCTCCTTAATTTCTGATACTTAGGTTTTAGCATGTTCAGTCACAGAATCCCGTAAAATTCATTCCCAAGGACATATGCCTCTGGTACATGAATTAACTCATTGCAGGGCCCCAGGCAAAATACAGGATTTACCTAGATGTGAAGGGCTTTTTTAAAAAAAGAAAAGAAAGGAAGCCTATTTAACATACAGTCTGACAGCGGTGAATATTTCTATTAAATTGCAACAGATCCTATTCATTCTCCCACTGTTGAAAAAAAAGTAAGAGGGGGAAGATGCATTTATAGCCATAATGTTGGGTTAGTGACCTTTCTAGCCTGACCAAAAAAAAAAAAATCAAAAAATTGGAGCATTCGTGAGTGAAGGGTTAAGAGAGGAGGGGGAGGGAGGAAAGGGAATTCTTGGGAAATCAAATGTTCCTGTTTTCACCACCTGAATGGTAAGAGAAAGTATTTCCCAAAGATGTAAATGTTTGCTGAGAGAGAGAGAGAGAGAGAGAGAGAGAGAGAGAGAGAGAGAGAGAGAGAGAGAGAGAGAGAGAGAGAGAGAATGAGGTAGGTGTGTCAAGAAGCAGTTCTATTCTCAGTCTTTAAAAAAAAAAAATTCTCGAGGTACAGTCTCTGTAGTTACGCCTCAGTGACCACGAAACCAAGTCGGCGAAAGCTGAAGGACTCGGCTCCTGAAAGCCTCATCAGGACTTGTCATCGCTCTAATGAATATCATTTAAATTGCTTTGTATATTGGTGGAGTTTGGATGTCGATTTAATTTGTGCATGTGTTTTGAGTTCTTCTGCTTGGCTACGCTAACGCAGCGCAACAGCCTAATGAAAAGTGAGTTGGGTGACACTGTGATGCGCTCCAACCCGATCAAATGGGTTTGAAGGGCTGTTTTGACAGGGATCTTTAAAAGTGGATCTCAAAAGAGGAAGAGTGCAGCGTCTTTGCTGGAGTGCAATTGTTTCAAGCTTTAGGATGCCTCTCTCCCTCTCTCTCTCTCCCTTCCCCCTTCCCTCCCTCTCCCCCTCCACCAATCTATCAAGGGTTGTGGTGGGGGAGGTTATCTGCACAAAACATTAGCTTCCAAATTGACATGTCAGTGTGTTTCTCAAATTGTTACAATGTCAAGTGTGAAAATCCCACTTTCCAAGGGACCAGATATTTCAGCAAGTCCCCAACACGGGGATGCCAGCCTCCAGGTGGGATGTGGGGATGCCACGGGATTACAGCTCGTCTCCAAACTGCAGAGATCAGTACCCCCGGAGAAAATGGATGCTTTGGAGGGTGGACTCAATGGCGTCAATCCCCACCGATGCCCCTGTCCTCCCCAGGCTCCATCCCCAAATCTCTAGGAGTTTCTCAACCTGGATCTAGCGTCTGTCTTTAGCGGGAGGAAAGAGCAAGAATCCAGTAGTGCCTTAAAGACTAATTTGTGGTTGGGTAGGAGCTTCCGTGCACCTTGGTGTTTAGTCATGCCGGCCACATGACCACGGAAACGTCTTCGGACAGCGCTGGCTCTTCGGCTTTGAAACGGAGATGAGCACCGCAACCCTAGAGTCGGATTCGACTGGCTTTCGAGCAAGGGAACCTTTACCTTTACCTTTTAGGAGCTTCCGTGCATCACGGAAGAAGTGAGCAGTGACTCACGAAAGCTCATGCCCTGCCACACATTTTGTCAGTCTTTAAGGTGCTCCTGGACTCTTGCTTTTTATGACCTGGATCTGGGATCTCTCCCCTCTCCCCTGCTTGTGGCCAAGGTGGAACTGGCAACCCCAACCCAGCATTCCCTTTAGGAAAATCAATGTCCATGTTGTAAATCATTATTCATAGTGGTGTGCAGCCTCTCTATCCTTTCCACTACATTTCCCATACTGCTCCAAGTACATAAGAACATAAGAGAAGCCAATGTTGAATCAGGCCAATGGTGCTCTGAGACTCTGAGTGAAGAGCAGGATATAAATCCAACTCTTCTTCTTAAGAACATGAGAGAAGCCAATGCTGGATCAGGCCAATGGCCCATCCAGTCCAACACTCTGTCACACTGCGGCCAAAAATACCAGGTGCCATCAGGAGGTCCAGCAGTGGGGCCAGGACACTAGAAGCCCTCCCACTGCTGCCCCCCTCCAGCACCAAGAATAGAGTGCATCACCTGCCCCAGACTGAGAGTTCCAATCTATACCTTGTGGCTAATAGCCACTGATGGACTTCTGCTCCATATTAGCCACTGATGGACTTCTGCTCCAAATTAGATAAATTCCCTCTTGAGAGGGAAGTTTACCTTCCTCTCCTATAATGCTAGAACCCAGGGGCACCTGTTGCAGTTGATGGGCAATAAATTCAGGATGGGTAAAAGAGGAGGAGATTGGATTTATACCCCGCCCTTTACTTGGAGTCTCAGAGCGGCTTACAAACACCCTTCCCCTTCCCCTCCCCTCCCCACAACAGACACCCTGTGAGGTAGGTGGGGCTGAGAGAACTCTAACACAAACTGCTCTTTCAGGAACAGCTGTGCCAGAGCTTGTGACTGACCCAAGGTCACATCAGCAGGTGCAAGTGGAGGAGTGGGGGATCAAACCCGGTTCTCCCAGATTAGAGTCTGCACACTTAACCACTACACCAAACTGGAAGTGGCTTTTCACTCAATGTGTAATTGAAGTATGGAATTCACTGCCAGTGGTCATAATGGTGGCCACTGGCACAGGTGAGTTTAGACAAATTCATGGATGAGAGATCCATCAGTGGCCACTATCCGTGATGATGAGAGGGAACCTCCACACCCAGTGAAAGCAAACCTCTGAATACCAGGCAACACTGGGGGAGGGCCTTGGCCTCTGAACCCTCATAGAATCGCATAGAGCTGGAAGGGGTCCTACAAGCCATCTAGTCCAACCCCCTGCTCAATGCAGGACCAGCCTAGAGTATCCCTGACAAGTGTTTGCCCAGCCACTGCTTAAAGACCGCCAGTGAGGGGGAGCTCACCACCTCCCCAGGTAGCTGATCCCATTGTTGAACAACTCTTATTGCAAAAAAGTTTTTCCTAATATCCAGCCGGTGCCTTCCCACCCTTAATTTAAATCCATGGTTGCGAGTCCCCTCCTCCGCTGCCAACAGGAACAGCTCCCTGCCCTCTTCTAAGTGACAGCCCTTCAAATATTTCAAGAGAGCAATCATATCCCCTTCTGTATGTTCACTCTCCAGGGCAACTGTGTGAAACAGGATTCCAGACTGGATGGAAAACTGGTCTGATCTACCACGTCACTTCTTATCTTCTTATGTCATCACAATTCTGGCATCTGGTGTTTTCACTAGTGCGGTCTTTGAGAATGGCTTGTATTTAGCACCATGCAGAAGTACGTTGCTCACCTCTCACGCTGTTGATCTGTTCTTAACCTACATTATGCTACTTGACATCATGGAGCGGGAGCAGTGATTTTTCTCCTCCATGGTTCCCCATGACTTTGAATAACTATTGCAAATAGTGCCATGTGATCCTGCACAGCCAATACGGTTCAGTACAAGAGATGTAATGATGTTATGGTAGTGCGATGTCTTGGATGGACAACGAACAACATCAAAGCTACTTTCGTACGTGATGGACAATGAATTTTCAATGTGCTTTAGCAATTGTTTTGCAAACGACTGCTACGGTGTAGTGCATCCAACATGTGGGGAAGCAGCCCTACTCTAAACTTAACACAAAGAATGTTTCATTGAGGAAATCCCCTTTATTAAGATCCCATTTGGAAAGATGCTTGTGCAAAGTGATTGCTGTGTTTGGCATGTCATTACCGATGTTCTTGCTACATTCAGACATGAAGAATAAAAAAAACAAAAAACGATTTCTTGGTGACAGGCACAAGCACAGATCACTTGCCACATTTGAGTACTTCCCTTAGGCACACAGAATCAAAACTTTCTCAGGGATCTGGACTGTGGCTTTTCAAACACAGAGGAAGAAAGTTTCAACCAAATCCATTTGTTAAGAAATGGCTCTGAGGTCGGATCTCACCCAATCATCCCTCCTCCGGCTCCCGTCCACATGTTTTTTTGTCCTTGCAGGTCTCATGATCCCAAGCATAGCCCGTTTTTGTGCTCAAAGGGAAGGCCCCCCCCTTTTTCATCCGCAGAAATGTTAGTTGGCTCCAAGACATTGTTTACTGAATATTGGAATACTCATTGTGTTGATTCTGCAGCACCCTTATGTATTGTTTTCTCTGATCTAATTAGATTTTTTTAAAGTCTTGATTTTATTCAGTCCAGTTGAAATGGACCGAGGAGCAGTGAGGTGAGGCAAACTGATCTAGAGACCAGTGGTGAGGAAAGCTTCCCTCATACTGAAGAAACCTTTGGTGCCAACCTCATGGGAAGGGGCCATGGCTCAGTGGTAAAGCATCTGCTCGGCATACAGAAAGTCTCCGGTTCAATCCCTGAGATCTCCAGTTCAGAGGAAGTGGCGGTAGGTGATGTGAAAGACCTACTCTGCCTGAGACCCCAGAGTGCCACTACCAGTTGGACTAGGACTGAACAGAGCCAGGTTCACTCAGCCATGAAGCTCATTGGGTGACCTTAGAACAGTCGCTTGCTGCCAACCTAGCCTACCTCCTTGTATTGTTCTAAGGAAAACAGACACCTTGTGAGATAGGTGAGGCTGAGAGAGCTCTGAGAGAACTGTCCTTGAGAGAACATCTCTGTCAGAACTATGGCTAGCCCAAGGTCATCCAGCAGCTGCAAGTGGAGGAGTGGGGAATCAAACCTGGTTCTCCCAGATTAGAGTCCGTGCACTTAACCACAAGACCAAACTGGCTCTGCAGTTTGCAGATTGAACAGTATGGGTGAATGGGTCAAAATTTACCCATCGACTTTTTTAAGCAACAGAAGGAGCGGGGGTGGGGGGATGACCACACTTTACAGATACCTTTTGGTAGTTGTCTTTGAATGGCCAACCGGCACAGCAATTGCTCAGCAAAACTTATTGATCTCATTGACGCCGGGAAAATTAAAGCAAGTCCACTTTTATCGACCCATTGTCGAACCATTTGTTGGAGGCATTAATCATCTCTTTGATTCCAGGACCTAGATTTGGTTCTTTCTTAACACCTTGTTGTCTCCCATGCAATCTATTCAACACACTTGTGGAGTGAGGGGTAATAACATGCATGATGTTAAAGACTCACTCCAATTCTTGGTGTTGGTGCACATGAAGTTTCCTCTTCTAGGAACTGAGTTGTTGACCCAGACTGCTTCTTACTTTCTCTTCTCACCTGAGCCATTTGGTGATTTCCTCTTATCTCTTAGTGGTGAAGCATCTTGAACGGATGCTAGAAAGACAGGAGCTCAAAGCTTCTCTGCTCTCTAGTGTTCTTGTTTGCTTTGGTGCAGTTTGTACAGAGACCACAGTGAGACCTAGGATATTAAATCCCTGTTCTTCATTAGGCACAAGCTTAAACGTGCTCTACGAAAATAACAGTCTGCAGTGAATGTCTGCTGAGCTCCTGTGGCCACTATAGAACCCGGGGTGCCCATTCTTGCATGCAACAAATTCCAGTTTCAGTGTGAAACTCTGGCCAGATCACACATGCAGGGATTTGAGTATGCCAAAAGTCTTCCAGTGAAGAACTGAACCATCCTATGTGCATAAGTGCTGTCAAATCACATCCAAGTTATGGCAACCTGAGCAAGGGGCTTTCAAGGCAAGTGAGAAGCAGGGGTGGTTGGCCATTGATTGGCCAGTTTGGTGTAGTGGCCAGTTTGGTGTAGTGGTTAAGTGCGTGGACTCTAATCTGAGAGAACCAGGTTTGATTCCCCACTCCTCCACATGCAGCTGCTGGATGACCTTGGGCAAGCCATAGTTCTGGCACAGCTGTTCTTGAAAAAGAGCAGTTTCTGCCAGAGCTCTCTCAGCCCCACCTACCTCATAGGGTGTCTATTGTGGGGGGGGAGGGAAAGGAGATTGTAAGCCGCTCTGAGACTCCCTTGGATAGTGAAGGGCGGGGTATAAATCCAACCTCTTCTTCTTCTTCATCCTCCACAGAGTCTTCCTTGGTGGTCTTTCATCCTAGTATCAACCTTGCTTAGCTGCTGATTTCTGATGGAACCAGGCTATACCATGCTGCCTTCCCTCCCTGAACCACCCTATCTCCCAAAAAACCCACCCGTAATTGTTTATAATAAATCAGTTTGTATTCTGGATATTTTGAAGTGCCTATAGATAGACTGGATCATGCCAATATGCTAGCATGTCTGCTTATGTAAGGAATTTATTTATTTATTTAAATATGCACTCCTTCCCTCATTCGAGGCCATTTTCTAATGCTATATCATCTTGGCAAGAGGCCATGGCTCAGCAGTAGAACATCTGCATGGCATGTAGAAGGTCCTGGGTTCAACCTCTGGCATCTCCAGATAAAAGGATCAGGTAACAGGTGATGGGAAAGACCTCAGCCTGAGACCCTGGAGAGACTCTGCTAGATGCAAAGGAGGAGGAAGAGGTGGAGATTGGATTTATACCCCGCCCTTCACTCGGAGTCTCAGAGCGGCTTACAATCTCCTTCCCTTCCCTTCCCCTCCCCACAACAGACACCCTGTTAGTTTGAACACAGTGCCCTTCTTTTTTCTTTACTGTGCTTTTCAAAGCAGAAGCGGGTCTTCAAAACGGAGCTGGCTATGATTTGTGAGATTTTTGTTAGAAGATATGTGGAATGTTAGTTTACAAAGATAACTCCGCCATTAAAGCCAACAGCCCCTTTTAAAGCAAACACCCTATTAAAACAGAGCAACCATTTATAGGGTAAATAAAAATTTGAGGATATGGATTATTTAAAGATAAAAGATTTTTTTAGGGTGAGCAGTGAGATAAAAATGTATTTAATTGTACCATGGTGGGAGAGTTGCTTCCCCCCCCTTCTTAAAATGAACTTCAAAGAAAAGATTCCTGAGAAAGACATTAAAATCAATTTCGCTTCCGCAGCTCCATAATTGTGATTTGGCTTTTATTTTCCGATCTGAATCAGATTTCTGCTGTGGAAAAATTATACTTAAACTCATAATGGCAGGATTTATCTTGCTTGTGAATCTATACAATGGGAATGGAGGGGGAGCCGTTACCATTGAAATCCTTCTCCCGAGCTGAATGACAAACGCAATAATTCCTTCTATTAGTCGGATCCATTGTCTTCATTCTGCATGGAAGGCTACTGGGCTCCTGAGGTAGACTTCCACGGTTGTGCATATTTTAAGGGTTATTTGGCAACACCAGTAAAGCTAAAAGTAGCCTCTTAATCTAATTAATTGACATTTCTGAATCGTGCTTTCAAAACAACACATGGTTTCATGTTCTGGGTTTTAGCACTTGTCAGGCTTTTTCGGAGAATGTTTTGGTCAGAATGACAAGATAATTCATGACTGAGGCTGCAAGCTAGAGAAGTGTTTAAGGCTATAATGATTTATTATCATCACAGAATAACAAAATTTACAAAGCAGTTGATCAGGATTTTTTTGAGGGGGGTGGGATAAGTTTGCCAGCACTGGAGAGAAGGGGTGGAGTAGGGAAGTGTGTCGTCCCGTGTGTCTGTATCTCTGCCTACACACACATCCACACTGTGGTAAGTTCATCATCAACAACAAAAAATCACCATCTTTATTTTTATTTCATTTGGGGGGGGGGGTATCCTTCCCCACCCCGCAAGCAGGCTCAGGGTGGCTCACAACATGCCGTCCGACAATAAAACCACACATTAGGTCAATTAAAACAATTCAGTAAACATTATCAGTAACAGTTAAAATTTAATTGACTGATTTAAATACCTGCCGGCCGCTCAGTGAAGAGTCGCTTGTTTCAGTGCAGGCGGAGTTCACGCCACAGAGGGTGGAGACGCGGGTCCCTTCCGTACTTGGATCTCATCCCTGGTTTTATCAGAGTTCAACTCACATCACAATACCTTGCATCTATCCCTGGTTATAACAGCATCCGTTTATCCCAGGACAAGTGTGGGGCAAAACTGGGGTGACCTCAATGTAATGTGGAAACAAAAAAAATATCCCTGAGATAATTCCAGTGCAGTGTTGAATGTAAGTTCAGGGACATGGCTGAACCAGGATTTAAGGTCTAGTGCGGAATCACCCACGCTCTAATTAGCCCAGATCAGTCACTCCTGGAACCCGTGATGTAAATAGCACCATGAGTCTCTTGAAGCAGGGGAGGCAAAACTTCTTTGACGCCCGCCACCTCAACCAGAGGCCTGGCAGAATAACTCCATTTTACAGGCCCTGCGGAATTGCAATAAATCCCACAGGGCCCTGATCTCAATTGGGAGCATGGTCCACCAGGCTGGGGCTGAGAAGGCCCTGGTCCTGGTCAAGACGAGGAGGACATCTTTCAGCCCAGGGGCTGTTAACGGGCGCTAGTCTGAAGAACACAAGGCTCTTTGGGGCACATACGGGGAGAGTCCCAAGTTCTTTTTGTTTGACTTGACAGAGTGAGTTAGAGCCGATGTATACATTTTGCAGGATGAGGGAGAAGACCGAAAGGTTAGAATTCCAGCAGACTGAAGGTGGGAAGGAAACTATATCTTCAGACTGAGGAACTACTTTACAACATGCATTATTTTAAACCTATTTGCATTCAAAAGTATTATCTGCAGGTTGAAGCTATCTTAGTCTTATTGTTACACACCAGGTGAAATAGTATAGTCCAGAATTCTGCCACATCAGGCTGCCACCTCCTTTTGTGTAATGAGTAGAATTGCTTTTACCCCCTTGAGTGGAATGCTAGATGTGTAACGGTTGCATCTCCAAACTCAAAGGAGTGGTCTGTCATAGGCAATAAAGTGCTTCAAGACCATCAGCTATGTTATGACCTAAGATCCCATTGTCAGTTCATACAGCAGATAAAAAAGCTGTTAGTGCTGATCCCATGGGTACCACTTGGGGTCAACACAGGTCTCCTATCAGGAGGGTTGCCAACTTCCAGGTGGTTATATCAAAACAAAGAAACACTGTGATAAAATTGTCAATAACATTTAATAATTACTATGAACATCAATTTGTATATCAATTACAATGTTTGCAATATGGCTCAGGAAATTCTAACATTTTCAAGGAAAAGTCCAACATTCTCAATGAGCACCCGGTTATACACTCATTTCGCCAGTCTTCCTCAGGAGTAGCCCTGTTATGTTAGAAGGTGTTAGCTTCTTGATACGGCTTAACTCCTTTTTTTTGCTTCCTTCAAATAGTTACAGCTTCACTTCTTTTCTACTTTCTTCAAATTATTGCTGCTTAAATTCTTTTTTTAGTTTCCTCAAATTATCTTCCAGTTCCATTTTATGGCTGAGTTCACACTGGCAATTTGCCTTGCTGTAGCCACGTTTCAGCCACGTTTCCCAAGGAGATTAGAGGGGGCATTCACACAGGCACATCTGCCTGGTGTTCCCCACCCGTAGTCAACCCATGCATGAGTGTGTGAGGGGGAGTTATTTGTGAATATCCGGCATTGTGCAGGGGATTGGACTAGATGACCCTGGAGATCCCTTCCAACTCTATGATTCTATGATTCTCTCAGTCTGTGTAGCTAATGGTAGAGGAGACCTACCTTCCCTCAGCCTGAATACCTGAAAGGGAAGGATAGTCTCTGTTGTTGTTTTTTGTTTTGTTTTTTCAAATGGTGGCAGAGATGATGCCCTAGGAAATAAGGAGAGAGTTACTCTCATCCTTTGCTCGCACCCTGGCATGTTTTTATCCAACTATACAGTTTCTCCTCTGGGATAACATTTCCATCGGTAGAAGAAATGACTGCTATTTCCACCAATTCCTCCTCTCACTTTGTCCCCTACAACATTCTGGAAGGTCTACTTGCAGACAAAAGGAAGTGCTTCTTTACACAAAGAGTGATTAGAATGCAGAATTTACTTCCAGAGGATGTAGTGATGGCCACAGGAATAAACAGCTTTAAAAGGGGATTAGACAGGTTCATGGTCTATCAGTGGCTACTAGCCATGGTGTCTAAAGGGAACCTCCACGTTCAGAGGCAGTCAGCCTCTGAATCCCACTGCCAGGAGGCAACATCAGCAGAAAGCCTCAGCCTCTCTGCCTGGTTCTTGGCCCTGTAAAGGAACTGGTTGGCCGCTGTGTGAGACAGGATGCTGGACTAAATGGACCACTGGTCTGATCCAGCAGGACTCTTCTTATGTTCTGATGTTCTATTGAACCCCAGGAACAAAATTTCAGTGGACTTAGTGGGCTGCCACCAGGAATGAAACATAATTCATTCTCCCCAAAGTGTAGCATGGGGAAAGTTGCATTTCCCTTCATTGATTTTAATGTCGGGGAGGAAGTCAGAGGAGGGAGGCGCATTAAAAAGACGGGCTCCGTTTCTGGCTCCTGCCTTGCTTGGAAACATAACACAGAGTAACAAGGCCTATGACAAACACAGATAAACGTGCTGACATTTGCAGACTCTCCGTGCATTACCACACAAAGAAATCATGCAACATCACTCCTGATTCCCCTTCATTTTTATTCCTCGCGACAGTGCCAGACTCTCTGAGACAAAATGTCTGACTTTGAAATGTATTTTCACTTATTCTTGGTGTGTTTCCATAATTCACTTATTATGTAATTAAAGAGCTGAAAACCTGAGGCACTCAGTTAAGCTGGAGACAGAGTTATGACAGTTATTTGACTTCCGAGCCTGGGAAGAGAAGCTACCTCATGGACGTCCTGAAGTCACTTTGTTTGGGTCCCTGTCCTTTGGGCTGACTGTGAAAAGCAGTCCTTCTTGGGAGGCAAGAGATGTACAGCTGTGGTTCCTCAGGGGAAAGGAAGCAACAGGGGCCAACAGTGGACAGAAATGCAGGGCCCAAATGTGGGAAGTGAGTAGACTTTACTGTAGTCTGGGCTCCAAGTAGGGTTGACAACTAGGGTTGTTATTCTCCAGTTGGGGGTGAATGTTCCCCCAGTTTTGCAGGCCCCCTCAAACTGCTGCCCCCTCAAACAGCAACATCGCTGGAAATAAATGCAATGTGTCTATGTCACCCAGAAGTGATGTAGGCATGTTGATGACAACCGGGGGCAACACTCTGGTTTCTGGGCAAAACTCTGTGGTTTGAGGCTGATTGTACCATAGAGTTTTGCCCCAAAACCAGAACATCTCCCCCAATGTCGCTGGCATGCCTATGTCACTTCTGAGTGACTGCAATGTCACTTCCAGCTCCTGGAATATTCTCCCCATCCCCTCGCCGGCATTTCTGATGGAGCTGGCAACCCTATTGACAACCCCAATTTAGGAAATTCCTGGAGATTTCAGGATGGTGCTGTGGTAACCTCCTGCTCTAGAGGAGATACACTCAGGCTGTTGCAGGTGGGGTTAAAATGGTATTAAACTTGGATACTACCAGAAGGCCATGTCTAGTCTCCGTTCCAAATACACATTATAAGCTAGGCCCAGCTTACAACAGTGCCTGAGGAATGCAGAGTTTGGGAAAGGACGGGGGGGACCCCAGTGGTGATGTGAGACCATAGAGTCAGCCTGCCACAGCTGCCATTTTCTCCAGAAGAACTGATCTCTGTAGTTTGGAGGTCAGTTGTAATTCTAGGGAGACTCCAGGCTCTACCTGGAGGATGGTAGCCCTAGCTGCAAATCCATGACCATAATCTTTTTAGAAATAAAATGGAAATATTTCCATGATTCATGAGACTGTATTCTGGAAGAGGGTTTTGTGTATGGGGGGGACCTGTGTCTAAAAATGGTATCAGGAAAATGATACATGAGCCTTGGGTGAATAAAAATGATGGTTGGTGATCCATTTGTTATGGACCTTATGCAGGGCTATTTTGGGGCAGGAACACACAAGAACGGAGTTCAGGCTGGCTCCCAAGTTATCCACGCCCAGCAGGAACTTATTAGCATAATAGGCCACATCCAACTGCAGGAACTCATTAGGATTGGCTACATTAGGGGTGTGTGGCCTAACATGCAAAGGAGTTCCTGCTACAAAAAAAGCCCTGGGTTTTGACAACAAACAAGGTAAACAGAATAAGAAGCAAAAGGTAGGTGTGGCTGGATGACCACTCTTCTGGTAACATGGGGGTGTGGCCTAATATGCTAATGAGTTTCTGCTGTTGGGTGTAGCCTGTTATGCTAATGAGCTCCTGCTGGGCTTTTTCTACAAAAAAAGCCCTGACCTTATGTCTTTCTTATGAGACGCCTTATCACCGTGATACCCCTCAATCCTTGGAAGCTGCTGGCTTACAGAATTTAAAAGATGTGTTTGCTATGGCACCTTCAGCCCATGGTTTGTGAACCTGGTTTGGTGGACCCTACCTCTCCATATTTAGTGAAGTGGCCCGCATTCAAACACTCAGACACAACATGGTTAGTATAATTAAGGGCTGCCAGCCTCCGGGTTGGTGTAGTGGTTAAGAGCGTGAACTCTAACTTGGGAGAACTGGGTTTGATTCTCCACTCCTCCACATGCAGCTAGCTGGGTGAACATGGGTCAGTCATACATTCTTTCAGAGTGGCTCTCTCAAGGGCAGTTCTGGAAAGAGCTCTCTCAGCTCCACCTACCTCACAGGTTGTCTGTTGTGGGGAGGGGAAGGAAAAGGGATTGTAAGCCAGTCTGATACTCCTTTGGGTAGTGAAGAGTGGGGTATAAATCCAAACTCTTCTCTTCTGTCTCCCTTCTCTGTCAGGTGGGGCCATGAGGTCTCCTAGAATTACAACTCATCTCCAGTCTACCAAAACCAATTCCTCTGGTGAAAAATACAGTTTCATACCTCTACCTCTATGGATTCATATTCCTGCTGAGTTCTCTCCCCCCCCCCCCAAGTACTACTCCCAACTCTTCAGAGATTTCTCAGCCCCCAACCCAGCATTGGCAACCTTAGTATAATTAGAATGTCTCTGTCTAGTACTGCTCATACAGCTATCACCTTAAGCAGAAATTAGAACCAAAAGAATATTTTAAAAGACCTTACTCAGTATTATTTCTCTTATATTTGATTATTGCGCCTCTGAATTTTGCCACTGAGAGGGTGACACAGTCATTTGTATCTGACAGAACCCATGACACCTGGGCTCGCACATTTAGCAATTCTGTGTCTTTAAGTAAAGGGGTAACTAAATTAGCTCTCAACTCATTGAATATAGGGCACTCCATAATCATGTGTTCGATGGTTTCGATTTTATCATATGAGCATCTGCATGTTCTATTAGAGTATGAAGTAGTAGTATAATTAGACCACTGTTTTGTTTTATGGCAGACCTGCAGCCTCTAACTACAGCCTTCCTTCTATGGTATAACATTAACTCCATCTTCTGTATCAGCCAGCTCCTCCCTTGGAGATCTTTGGTGATTCCAGGAGAATGACAAGCCCCACCTTGAGGTTAGTAGCTCTACTGACCTTTGTTGTACATTGATCCTGCAAGAACCAGCATCAGGTTCTGGAAAGGGTATAATAATTTGTCATTTACTATAGCCCAAAAGTGCATCATATACCACCACCCTACTGCCTACTGCTACCATAAATCAGCATGATGCTGTTATTTTGGCTCTGGGGAATCAGAGCTCCATTGTTATAGAGAGGCAGGAGCCCAGTTCAGTGTCAGGTTCTATGCACTGTGGCTTCAGCCCGATTTAAGACTGGGCCGGAGATCAGAAGGAATTTGAGAAAGTGTGTCTGTAACTTCTGAAGAACATGGCAAGATTCATGACCTGTCAGGTTTCTGGCAAGAGACTGTCTTCCTCCACAAGAGGACCCACCACGGAGAACATGTATATATTTATTTATTTTAATCTTCTGTAGACATTCCTGAAGTATTCTGGTTTGTATTATCTAAACACGTCACCAGAATTAAAAGCTTATCATTCACTTAGGGAGGGAAGAGCAGATTTTTCCTCTTCTGACCCTTACTCATTCCAAAATAAGAAAACGTCTTGTGGCTCTTTCAAAACAAATGGATTCATTGGGGCAGAAATTTTGCAAGCCGGGGGCTGACTTGGTCTGATGCATGAAACGTTACCATTGGGAGACAGACAGGTTTATACCCAGTGCAACAACAGCCAGAAAGGCATGGAGATCATTACACTGACCGAAGGCCCAGTTCCCCGGGAAAAGGTATATGATGTTACACTACCCAGACCAGAGAGTAGGGTTCTCATTTGCTCACTTATGGCAGGAGACCACTAGGCAATCACAGCCCTTCCCTGCCAACACTCAGCTTATTGGTGAGCAGAAACTGGGGCCAAAGTGTGTTTGGGGGGATGATTATGCTGGGGGGAAAAATTAAAGAGAAACATAAAGCTACATCTTCTTACAGGAAGTTCTGACCATAAAGTTCCTAATGATTCTTAGAGCTACCCAGAAGTGGTAAGGGTAGCTCTAGCAATTGCCAGAAACTCTGAGTAGCTCTAAGAATTGCCAGGAACTCTATGGTCAGAACTTCTTGTAAGTTTGCAAGGACTTCTTTTCTTTTTGATTTTTCTCTATGGACGCTGCCCCACCCACCCCACCCTCATGTTGCTAGACATCGCCTGGGAATCCTACCAGAGATCCAGCCAAAAGGGTAAGCAATTCACTTCAAGTGGTTGTGGACTCCACTCAGTGCTTGGTGAACTGGCAACCTAGGCTGGATTCCAGTTGGACAGAGATGGCACCGGGGCTTGATGCAAGAGCTAGTTTGTGAGTTCAAAGTTGCCACTGGAATGAACGGTTCCAGAATTTCATTTCTGTGCTTCATTTCTTTCCTCCTTCTTAATTCCAGTGGTGGATTCCTAAACATTATTTGTGGAATCGGTGCATTCACACTTTGAGAAGCTTTTTATTCCATCAGTTAATTTGTATCCACCCCCTACACAATACATTGCTGATAAGCTTGTGTGCATTCACAGTGGGGGGGGAGAAAACTTTAACAGGTTTGTACATTTAATTGCACACTGACTACATCCACACGTTATTGGATATCATGTTATTGTTGTACTATAACAGCTATTCTCAAACAATGCTCCCTCTAAGCTGTGGAGTCTTGTGAGCCGGAATTCTACTTTGTGAGCTACTGGCAATAAAGTTGTGAGCGAGCGATTTGGCTACTGCATAAATTATTTTGCTCTGGAGCCATCCTTCCTGAGCTAAGACAAAAATGTGTGAGCTGGAGGCTAAAAAAACTGAACTAGCTCACACTAACTCAGCTTAGAGGGAACACTGTTCTCAACTTGTGTTTGGCAAGACAATCCAATTGATAATGATTGCTATGGTGAAGTTATAGTTCAGCCTCCAACAACGTGTGGATAAAGCCTAAGATAGTCTTATCAATCAAAGAAATTCATTTGGTGGGTACACAAGACATAGCCTTTTCAATGGCAGCCCCACAATTATCAAACAGTCTCCCCAGGGAGGTGCAATGCCCCCTTTGATCTTTATTTAGGACCTCATTTGATTAATTTAGTAGCAGTCCTAAACTGTGATTTGAAATTTTGGTTACTTATGGATTTTAGCTGACTGCAGTGCACATAGTAGGAGCTGCGGTGGCTCAAGTGGTTAAGACACTCAACTGCAGGCTGGAAGGTCGGTAGTTCAGCAGTTCAAGACCTGAGTGCCATGTGACGGAGTGAGCTCCCATCTCTGGTTCCAGCTCCTGCCAACCTAGCAGTTCGAAAGCAAGAAATTGTAAGTAGATAAATAGGTACCACTTCAGTGGGAAGGTAACAGTGTCCTGTGTGCTTTGGTGTTTAGTCATGCTGGCCACATGACCACAGAAATCTCTTCAGACAGCTCTGGCTCTTCAGCTTGGAAATGGAGATGAGCACCGCAACCCTAGAGTTGGATTTGGCTGGCTTTCAAGTAAGGGAAACCTTTACCTTTTACCTAATGTACCTGGGCATCCTGAGTTTTTTTCTTGGCCACACCTCTCTCATCTTCTGACTGGGATATAAGGACTCAGAAATCTCCATTCCAGCTGTATCTGATGAAGGGAGCTGTGACTCACAAACTTTTTACCCCCAACATCTTGTTGGTTTCTAAGAAGTTAACAGGACTTGAATCTAGCTCTTCTACTGCAGACCAACAAGGCTACCCTCTGAAATGATCTTTATAGATTTTATATGTTTTATTATATATATTTTATCTATATTGTAAGCCACCTGGAGCTCCATATGGAAGAAAAGGTGGCTAATAAATGTTTTTAAATAAATAGATATTATTACCAACCTTGTACCTTGGTAAGACGCCACACAAAAGGTACCTTGGCACCACCGGATGTACCATCACACCAGGCTTCTTCTTCTGCAGTGTTTCATTAAAGCACACTAAGGCCCCATTCACACTGAGCATTTGCCCCGCTGAAGGCACGGGAGCCCTGCAGACTTTCTGTGCACGATCATACAAGCACATCTGGGAGGCGTAGTGCTCCCATGGCCAACCCACAGCTTCCCATGGAAAACGCGGAGTAAAAAACTACTAGGTCCAAAGTACTAGGGTGATTTCCCACTAAAGCTGCCGCGGGGTTGCGCCGCCGTTTGCCCCGAGATTTTTAGTCAATTTCACACCCGAAGCCGCGGGGCTGCATTTTGACCTGCGGCTTTGCCCGATTTCCCTCGCAGTTTCGTAATCCTGTTTTTTGAGGATTACGAAACTGCGAGGAAATCGAGTGAAGCCGCGGGTCAAAATGCAGCCCCGCGGCTTCGAGTGTGAAATTGACTAAAAATCTCGGGGCAAACGGCGGTGCAACCCCGCGGCAGCTTTAGTGGGAAATCACCCCTAGTTTTCGGAAACCCCAGGGCAAAGGCTGGCGTCTGATCACAGGAGCGCTAGTATCCTGCAGCTTCCGACACCCGCCCATGTCCCTGGGGTTTCCGGATGTTGTAAGTTTCCATGGGATGCGCACCAATGCTGAACAGTGCATGCGCACACACAAGACACTGACAGCGGCCCGCCCCCCCAATGGCGCATGCGCATTTCGCAACACTTCACACTTGCGTGGTCTGCTGCGCTGCTTTTTTGCCGTGCTGCAGCAGCGTGGTGTGATCGGGGCACAGAGCTGGAGTGTGGCAACCCAGTGGCCCCTGTAATCAGGCTACCGTGCCTTATTTAGCTCCGGGGCGAACTGCCACGCCTCTCCCTCGCATTTTCTGGCCTGTATGACCGGGGCCTAATAATAATAATGAAAGTACTCTTGAGGAGCAAAAAAAGTTGCAAATTAACGGGAAGATTCAAAAGCTGAAGCAAACTTTCATGCACAGTTGTCAGTGCGAAATTTGAAAACCAGAGATTCTACAATTAGCAGTTCCAGTTCTGAACTTCAGAATTTGGGGACCAAATCGGGATAAGGAATATTGCGGAAGCAGCCTGGATTCTTACTCTCCTGTAAGAATCTCTGTTATTTGGCACAGTCTTCAGGCCTTATGGCTAGCAGAAGCCTAAGGGGGAAGTGACAACCTGAGGATGCTGAATGTTCAAACGTCTCGGAAGGAGGGCTATGGGAAGCCTTGGACATCATCAGGGATTGGCAGTCAGTTCGGAACACGACACGTCCATGTAAAAAGCCAGACAGGTTCATTCTGTGCCAGATGAATCTTTCTGTGCAGCCGTGGCGTCAGTCTTGAGCAGAGCATGTTGTCAAAGATAAGTCTGGTAGTGACACATACGTCAATCTTGGAGACTGACTCAGGATCTGAGATGAAGGCGACACAATCTCTTAAGTCAGTCGGAGATGGATAAGCAGATATGAATCCTGTAAGGACTTGTGACTGTAAGTTCCTTGACAGTCAGCAGACGGCAAACCCCTTGTGAAGGCTGCCAATGAAGCCACTTTGTTTTCCGCCAAGAGTCCGCCACTCCTGTTGACTGTTAGTTTAATATGCTCAATAGGCTGGTAGAGCACTACAACCAAACTGTTGGGACCCAGTCGTCACCAAGATGGGCCGGGCAGCCTTGCCTAGACCTGTGTATCTCCACAGTGTTCCATTTTTCCGTGGTGCCTTCCATGCGTGACGGCAACCCTAAACGTCCACAGTCTGATTTGTGTGTCTGGCAAGCCTCTGTTGGAAACACCTGTTTTTGTGCCTTTCCCCCCTCCCCGAGGACACAGGTCGGGGTACGGCTGAATTTCAAAAGCTGTCTGGGTTGGTTTCCTTTCTCCCTGGTGAGAAACAAACTTGTGAGTCTTTCTTTTGGAGCCTTGTCTCCCCCTTCCTTACGCTGATTTGTTCCCGTTAAAATTAACACATTTCCCCGGTGTCATTTTCACATCTATCATGTATAAACGGGAGCATATAAACAGAGTGAAAACAAAAGAACAGTCAATGACGGCGACAGAAATCAACTGAGCCGAAAATGATGATGCCACCATTCAGCATCAAAACGAAACCAGCCGGTCTGTACCAAAACGTCCTTTCTCATAGGCGGTACGAAACACATTAATATTTGTGCAGTGATGGCTGTGCTGCCGGTGGATGGCTAGCCCCCTATTGATGAGGGCCACAAATTGCTGGGGTCTCCAGGCCATAATGGACAAGCCACGTGTCACTAAAACGTCAATGTTAGCAGGGCACATGCGTTTCTTTTACACCAGCACAGTTGGAAATGTTCATAAAGCTATAACGGACATTCCAATGCGTCACTAAAAAGCCAATGTTAGCAGGGCATGTGTGTTCCTTTTGCACCTGCGCAGTTGGAAATGTCCATGATGCTGGGATGTGTGCAGAAAGGATGGGATCAAGATTACAGTTCCAAAATTGGAAATGCGAGGATATGTAAATATTTTGTGATTAAGTCAGCGAAGCCTGAATATTAGATAGACGAGCCTTGTAGCTTTCTTCTCACCACCTGGCAGGACTGAGACAACCAAGGAGAGCAGGCTCTTGAATGTTTTGTTTTTTGTTGGGTGCCTTTGTGTTGATGGCTTGGAGAGGGGAAGGCACAGCCATGGGAAAGCAGGGAATTTGCAGTCTTCAGTGGGATGGTCCCATGGATAATCATCATATCAGGCTGGCAGGCAAAATGGGTCATGAAAGCCAGCTTGGTGCAGTGGTTCAGAGTGGCAGACTCTAATCTGGATAACTGGGTTTGATTTCCCACTCCTCTACAGGCTGCCCGCTGGGTGACCTTGGACCAGTCACTGTTCTCTCAGAGTTCTCTCAGCCCCACCTATCTCCAAGGGTGTCTGTTGTGAGGAGTGGAAGGAAAGGCAATTATGAGCCGCTCTGAGACTCCTTCAGGTAGTGAAGAGTGTGGTATAAAACCAACTCCTCCTCCTCCTCCTCCTCCTCCTTCATGGCTAGAAAAGAAAGACAATCCATGCAAATTTCTCCCCTTGCCTGCGCCCCCCCCCCGCAGGGTTGAAACTCATTATTTTATTTCATTATTTATTTTAATATATAACAAAGATGATGGAAAAGCGCAAAGGGAAGGGTAATAGGGAAAGCATCCCTGATATTCTTGTGTACAACATATGCCATTTACACATATTGTGCATTCACAACACATAATGCCGATTTAGTGATGTACCAATAACGTGGGCAAATGTATATTTTTAATGGGAAAATAATATGGTGCGAGAAAACAGGAAAAAATGCATGAAAATTCAGGTTCACATGTTTGATTCACACAGGAGAAAAGTGAAATGTGGTGGGGAGCTACAGATCAAAATTCAACATGAACAAGTGATGCTGCCTTCAACTGAATCAGGCCTAAAGTCCATCAAGGTCAGTATTGCCTACTCAGACTGGCAGCAGCAAGTCTGCATGGTCTCAGGCAGAGGTCTTTCACATCATCCTATTATCTGATCCTTTTACCTAGAGATGCCAGAGATTGAACCTGGGACCTTCTGGATACCAAGCAGGTACTCTACCAGTGAGCCACAACCCTCTATGATCTTGCACCTGCTTCTCTTGCTTTTTTGGCTCTATCCCTCTGGCTTATCCTGCCTCTTCTACAGACAGTGCTTTGTTTTTTGGTAATTCTCTCATCTCCTCAAGGGTGAATCTCGCAGATCTTATGGAGCTTCCAGTTCTGGCATCTATGGTTCTTCAAAATGTGGTCCAGGGCCTCGCTGTGTTTCCTGGCACACTTTCAGGTAGTTTCCTGAGACAAAGAAAGAAAGTAACAGAGGAGAATGCTCACGAATCACTCGTTTCTTTTAAACTTCCACTCTGCGCTGAAGAGGCAGTCCACTTTTAATGCAAATGCTAACATTGCACAGAAAAGCACATTACTGCTTCGGCAGTACATACAAGTCGCAATGGAAACCTCTGGCTGCGTCCCACGTTGTTCCGCCACATGTGCATGGGGGATTTGTTGATTCTCAGCCATACAGGACAAATGCAGCAGGTTACATTTTAATTTGGAACTGGAACCTTTTCACACATCCTTTCATGTGGTGGCCATAAGGTATGGGAAAATGGTGAACCACAAAAAACAAGTCAGACAGAACAGTAGTTTCCGATCAAATAATGCATATGCACAGGTGTGTGGGGGTGTACGCCTAAACAATGTTAATTCCTAGTCTAGGGATGGCATACCAGATGTACACCTCACTATGGAATAGAGTGTGCTTATGAAGCACTGCTTGCAGAAATGATCTTTTGGGGACAGAAGATGCCATAGCACAGCAGCAGAAACACAGGCTTCGATGGCTACTAGCCATGATGGTGAAGAACCTACATACCCAGAGGCAACAAACCTGTAGGTGTGAGTAGTGGGAGGCAATGTCAAGGAAAGGCCTTGGCCACTATGCCCTGTTTGTTGGCCCTCCGGGGCAATTGGCTGGCCACCATGTGCTACAGGATGTTGGACTAGATGGAGTAGTGGTCTCATCCAGTAGGGCTCTTTTCATGTTCTTAACCACGTACTTTGCCTGTAGAAGTTCTGTGGCTCCTCATATAGCTTCTCCTCTCAAAGGAGGAATCCAGCTGTCTATCTATGCATCTTTATCCCTCCTTTCTTTCAAGGAGCTCAAGGTGGTGTACACAGGTCTTCTCCCTCCCCTTCTATTTTTTCTCCATAATGATCTCTGAGGTAAGTCTTGGTGGAGGCCGTTCAATCATAAAGTTATGTTATTTTATGCATATGTTATTTTATGCTTATGTTGTTTATGATGGGTTTATATGAAATTCTATGTAAGCCATCCTGAGCCCACCTTGGCGGGGAGGGCAGGGTATAAACCAAATTAAATTAAATAAAAGGTTGCCGTAAGTGGGAAACAACTTGACGACACATAACCCACACAGGCCTTGGTGAAAGAGAGTCAAGGTTACAGTGAGCTTTATGGCAGAGTGGGGATTAGAACCCCCACCCAAGGCCAGAAGTCTCATCCCTATACCACAGTGCCTCTTAGGACAAGAAGAGTTACCACACCAATCCTACAATAAATGTCTGCTTCTTCTGACAATAGTAGTTGATTTGCTGGATCAGGGCCAGCTTCGGCTTGTATGATATCATAAATATTAATTTGTGAACAAAAGCACGTATGAGGCTGTAACCTCATGGCTGCGAACAAAGGCGCCAATTAATAAACGAGCGGATTGTTTCTTCTCACCAAAGGGGGCTGCCGACTTTTCTTAAAAGTCCTCTGCGCCCGGCGTTCTGTCTTATGACAAACGACAACCTCTCTTTGTTTAAATGTTATTTATCGACTTGGGATCTTGGCACACTCGACAAACGTGTATTTAAATTTGCCAGAAATAAGAGGGAGGCAGAAATAAACAGAACGCTCTGCAGGGAGTCCCCACAAACGGGAAAGATATGTAGCACACCCAAGCCCAATTCAATCGCACCTCCATTAGCGGGAGAATTGCCGTGTGGTTAACTAACTTGCAGGGTGATACAGCAAGCGCGGGCAGTCGGATCGTAATTAAATGATAAGTTCACAATGGTAAGTTACAGGGGCTGTCATACACAATGCCAAAAATAGGCCGTCTCGTGATGAATACCCTTATTAACAGCTACACTTCTCTCCGCTTGTCGAAGGTGGCGGGGGAATTCCGTGGGATTTAAGCTCGCTTGATGGCAATCTCCCCGAAGATTTTTTTTCTTTTACAAAGGAGTCATACAAAAGAAGACTAAACTACAGAAAGTGAGAGAGACGCGTCTCCCGTGTTGGTGTCATTGTTTGTTACAAGGCAGTGGCCTGGTTTTGATCCCCAGCGTCCCACTTTGCTAGATGCAGTTGAGAAAAAAAAACCTTCATCCTTAAATAACACAAAGTGCTGAGGACTTTCACAGCTACAGTTACTAAAGAGACAGTAGTTATTTGTCCAGGTCACGAGCCCCTCACAACGGAGGTAGGTTGGAGCACTCGTGCTGGTAATACAGTCAGAGCTGCGATCAGAAAGAGTGTTGCGATGGAGCTGAAAACTGTGTGCGGGAAGGGAAGTCCATGCCGAGGGACCGAAATCTAAATGCTAGGGATGATTTCAAATCACTTGTCATTGCTTTTTTCACAACCCCCCATTTTTATTTTCCTTATCCCTTGTGCAAATGACTCTTCCTTTCTGTGTCGTTTTCTGTTTCCTTGCATCGGATTCCCCCCTCCCAATAACATAGTCCTTTGTTTCAGTGTTATTTTGTGTCAATGAATCATTGTACAAATAAATGTCATATAAACAAGGTGCAAAAACTACCCGACATGCAGATGCAAGGCAAACAAATCTCCAAAACATACCACAAAAAAGTGGGAAACCAAAACTCTTAAAAATTATATAAACTCATGTAAAAAGAAATGAAAGGGGGGAACATTCATTCATCCTTGCTAATGCACCGAGCCTAATCCATTTAAAGTTGTTCAGTTGTGTTAGATCTTTTAAAAGTGTTACATCCATATTGTTTAAAAGCAGCTGAGTGCTTGCCAGTCATACCAATGCCGTCATAGTTGATAGAACACTGGAAGACAGCAGCCAACGAAATACTGAAATATAATTCTACCAATAAAAATAGTTGAATGGATGGGGGGGGAATGGATGCTGAAAATTCAGTGATGGGGCCTAGAATATCCCTGAGGAGGGTAGGCCCCAAAACCCACCTTACAGCTTGGGTTGCCAGTTCTGGATTGGGATATTCCTCAAGATTTTGGGAGTAGAGCTTGGGCAGAACAAGGTTTAGAAGAGGAAGGACCTCATCAGGGTACAGTGCCCTACAGTCCACCCTCAAAGCAGGCATTTTCTCCAGGGCAACTGATCTCTGTGGCCTGGAAATCAGTTGTGATTCCAGAAGATCCCCTGCCACTGCCTGGAGGATGGTAGCCATACTTACAACTGTGGCCTTGAATATCATCTCAAGTTAGAGTTCAGTCCTCTCTTTGATGTTTATATTCATATACCCTTCTACAATTTATCTCTATACCTAACAGCCATGGGTTGGCTCCATGCAGATGAGAAAATACATACAGTGGGGTCCCATGTTGATCTGATGTAGAGTTCCACAGGCCTGGGAGATCCTAGGCGTTTGTAGAAAAACTTTTGTTTTTAAATCATTAAGGAGTAAAGCTCTTCCGACAGTTAATATGGGCATCTGCGCATACGCGGACATCACCAAAACACCCCTTCCAAACTTAGGCAGCCTTTTGGGTCACTGTGATGATCACAGCTACCTGGAGAGGGCAAGAAGAGCCTAGATCTGGCTAGCTTCTCCTGTCTACCCACTTCTTCTCCTTATTGTGCTGGGTGGAGTATAGGTCCTGTGTACCTACTTTCCCCACTCCTTACACATTTCTATCATGCCCTCCCCCAAACTGTCTATTTTCCTCAACTACTTTAATTTCTCCTTATCGGTGGTCCGGTCCCCTTCGATCGTTTTGGTTGCCCTTTGCTACACCTGTAAATAGATTTCTCTGTTCATATTTATGTCTATCTTTCCTCAAGTCCCTGAAAAACCTGCCATCTGCACACATTTTTCAAAGGTGAAATTAGGGAAAGGAATTGTGTTCTGTGCCATTTCTGTAGCTTCATGTCTTTCGAGCATGCTCAGTTGAAATAAATTGGATCGCCATCCTTCACCGGGACGTACAATACTCGTAGGTTCTGCAAGCCAGCAAGAAGCCATTAATCCATTGCTTTCTACTAAGATGACAGTGATTTTTAGATTCAGAGCTCCAGTGGAATATGAATCACAATTGGAGGCTGCTGGATAACTGTCCCAGAAGCTCTTTCATGATGTGTGATGGATCTGTAAGACAATAGTTGCAGGGCACTTTTTGCGTCCATCGTTAATATGATGCATGATGACGTGACCAATTATAGCAGGCAAATGTTCAAACAGCATGTCACAACCTGTGTATCAATGGATGAAATCTCTGTTGTCAACTAACAATTGAAATGGAGAGCATCCTCTACTCATGAACCGTCGTTGCAGACAGAAGGTCAACTGGAATCCATGGGGGAGTTTTGCTGCTGCTGACTCACCCGGACAGCGGCACCTCTGCATCATTTTTTAAAACTGCAGAATGGTAGGTCTATAACCCAATGTTTCATACTCATCTCTCAGTATGGGTGTTCACTATAAAAAAAATGTTCCATTTACATTTGACTCCCTGTTGAATTTTATTTTATTTTGTTGGACAGAGGGGGGCTTCTTTATGTACCAGACATGTTATCCATAATTTTTTCATCACATTTTTTTTTATCTTGCCCTTTGCTAAAGCAATCCAAGTTTTATCCTCATAACAACTTTCTGAGATGGGTTGGGGGAAAGAGACAGAGGCAGTGACCAGTCCAAGGTCACCGCCCCCTAGCCAAGCTTCAATGCTGAATGGAAGAAGAAAAGAGATTGGATTTATACCCCGCCCTTCCCTACCCAAGGGAGTCTCAGAGTGGCTTACAAACTCCTTTCCCTTCCCCTCCCCACAACAGACACCCTGTGAGGTAGGTGGGGCTGAGAGAACTTCTGACAGAAACTGCTCTTTTCCAAGGACAGCTGTGCCAGAGCTTGTGACTGACCCAAGGTCACAATTGAACCCAGCTGTCCTGAGTCCTAGACTGGTGGTGGTGGGAAGCGCCATCAAATCACAGCCAACTTATGGTGACCCTGTAGGGGTTTCAGGGCAAGAGACAGAAAAGAGGTGGTTTGCCTTTGCCTGCCTGTGTGTAACAACACTGCACTTCCTTGGTGGTCTTTCATCCAAGTACTAACCAGGACCAACCTTACTGAGCTTCTGAGATCTGATGAGATCCCTTGGGTCATCCAGCTCAGGACCGCAGTCTGTGACTTAACTAATATACCATATCAGACCTCAGCACTGCACCAAGGTTATTATCCT
Organism: Gekko gecko; assembly: GCA_029375565.1. NCBI lineage: Eukaryota > Metazoa > Chordata > Lepidosauria > Squamata > Gekkonidae > Gekko > Gekko gecko. Next base: position 20,095,441 of record JAPDNY010000014.1, on the reverse strand, counting down.
CACAAAACAATCCATCCTCCCAGCCCGCTTACTCATTATGGCTACAGAGACTTCAATGTGCATGCACAGAGCTCTCCCCCACCTGCAAGCAGCTCCCATTCATTTTCACTCCTTCGTGTGGCCAGATCTGCTCCATCCATCAGAATGAAATGGGCAATGTGTCTTGTGTGATAGATTTACATGTAAATTATGATCCAGTGGAGTCCAGGAATGTTCCGGCCATGCTGCTTTGGTTCATTTAGTTACTCTTGGAAACAGCAAATGCCACCCCACAGACAACCCGATACCACAATCACTTCTCCCTGGTATGAAAGCCATCTAAACTCCTTTTGTCTTTGCAAAGATGGTTGACTCTTGAATCATCCCTTTGAACTGGGGGGAGGGAACTACAAGGGTGAAGGGAAAGAAGACAAGCAGAATGCTTGGTGTCCACGCAAGCTGTTCTTCTCTTACTCCCACATGTCCCCACCCTATCTTGGCTAGTAGGAGGCTGTGCATAGAAATGTGTGATTTTAATAATCACAGTAGTGCCACACTGGTGATTGCAGAAATCAAGCAGAGTCTCTCCATGTAGTGCTTGTGGAATTGGCAGAAGGTGATGCCTGGGAATATAACAAGGATGAGTTTCCCTGGGGGACCAGTTTCGACTGCGCTGCCAGGTAACAGGAGCTGCATTAGCCATCTGTGCAGGATTTGGCAGAGGAAAGGGATGTAAGGTGACTGAGAAGCAAGGGCTGGAGAAGGCCCTTGGCTGCTTCTTGATTTGGGGAAGAATTCAGTAATTGAGGGTGCCGTAGACTGGCCTTCTTATTCTGAAGCTCTGGCTTTAACAATTCAGCGTCAGGTGAATCAGAGTGGGTCTGGAAGAGTAAAGGCCAGAAGCAAGGAACAGGCTCAGATCCTGACCACTAAAGAGATAAATCTCTGTGTTTGTGTGTATGTATGTGAGTGCACCTGGAATTCATGGTGACTAACCCCTACTGGGGGCCAGGAGGATATTCAGAGAGGTGGCTGAATAAAGCCTGCCCCTGCCTCCCGACTGCTGGTATTCCAAGGAGGTCTCCCATCCAAGTGCTTGCCAGAGTTGACCCTGCTTAGCTTCCGAGATCTGACAAGATCAGGCTTGCCTGGGCCACTAAAGAGGATTTGGGAAGGGAAGGTGACATGGTAGAGTCTGGTCTTGTCAGCTCTTAGAAGCTAATCACGGGGGACCACCAAGTAAGAGTCTGCAGAGGAAGGCAATGGCAAACTGGCTCTGCTTCCCACCTGCCTTGAAAACCTCTTGCTGGGGTTGCCATAAATGGGTGGTGGGCGCTTACATACATATAGAGAATTTCAGATTTGGTATCCCTGCTGTTTCGGCCCCTCCCTTGTCCCTCTGTTCAATTCCACTTCTCCCTGGTTTGAACCGGACCCGCCATTCTTTATTTTTGTACCATCTCCTCCTTTCTCGGATTGAATGTTTCCCATAAAATAGCACACGCTGAACATATAAAAGAAATGATAGGTAAAAATACTCTTCTCCCTTCTGAATATGTTCAGTCACGGCAACAGACCCCCCATGTTTCGTTCTGCTGCAGGGCAAAGGAGAGTCAGGATCAGGATTGTCTCTGCGATGAGGCTGGTGGAAGTGGTGACGTCAAGGGGCAGATTTTGGGAGGATGCAATCTAGTGTCCTTCGCTGCCAGCTCTGCTGCCACTGCCTCCCCTGCCTGCCTCCCTCCCCTGCCACTTCTGCCCCTGCTTAGGGGGCAAAGCAGCTAATCTTCCTTCCCTCTTTGATCCCCCAGATCTCTTTAAATGTACATTCCATCTCTCTGGAGGTGGCTTGCAACTAACACAATACAGGAAAACCACACCACTGTTAAAAACAAGCCAGAACATAAAAACAGCCAATTAAAAAGAAACCACAGCATTAAAAGCAGTCATTAAAAACAAGCCAAGAAGCGTAAAAGAACAGGCTACAGCAGATAATAAAAACAAGCTGAAAAGACCAACCCCTTAGTTGAGTGTTTTGGTCTGGTAACTAAAAGTGAGTTTGATAGACACCAGGAAAGCTTCAAGGAAGAAGGCAATCCGCATTCAACATGACAAGCCATAAAGTCCTGCAGGGCTTCCCAAACTCTCAGAAGATTCCTTCTTTGTATGAGAGTTCAGCCATCATTTTGTTGCCATTTGCTGGGTGTTATGTCCTGAGACCAGGGAAAAGCGTCAGCCAGAAGCAGCTTAGCTTCAGTCCAGAAAACAATAGGGACTAGGCTCCTGAATTCCCAGAAAGGAGCCAATAGGAACCTTGGCGGGAAATTTGAACCTGCCAATAGAACAATGGGGTGTCCCTCCCCCTTTTGTATATAGTTGGCCACCCGGCCATTATTTGTTGTTCAGTATGTAAAGTACCAATAAATACGTCTTCGCTTATGTCGTGGTCCAAGTCCTAATGTATGGAACCCAGTACTTTACACTGGGACAGCACAAGTGAAGCACCATCATTCATAGAGATAAAATAGCGGGGAGGCTGCAAAGAGGAACTGGCCTTTGTAATAGTTCTGGGTCCACAAACAAGATTACCAGGAAGACGAATGGTATCAAATATATTTAATATGAACAGCAGCTGAAACATAATGTACAACAGTATCTAAGCCGAAGAAGAAGAAGAGGAGGAGGAGGAGGAGATTGGATTTATACCCCGCCCTTCACTACCCAAAGGAATCTCAGAGCAGTTTACAACCTCCTTTCCTTTCCCCTCCCCACAATAGATGCCCTGTGAGGTAGGTGGGACTGAGAGAGCTCTTGACAGAAACTGCTCTTTTTCAAGAACAGCTGTGCCAGAACAATGGCTTGCCCATGGTCATCCAGCAAGTGCAAGTGGAGGAGTGGGGGATCAAACCCGGTTCTCCCAGATTAGAATCCGTGCATTTAACCACTACACCAAACTGGCCTAAAATTATTAGTGATGACAGACTTGCACTAATAAATGCCAGGAGCTTTGGTGGTGGTGCTTGGGGAGGGTAGTGTTTCAGGGGATGGAACATCACATTCTCTGTGACTCTGTAGTAATTTCCCCAGTCTCTATGGTAAAAGATCATAAGGACTGGGAAAACTTTTGGTGCACCAGGGAGGATATGACATCACTTCTGAGTGGAGGTTTGGATAATGTGATGTCACTTCCGGGTTATGCCCTAGGAATCCCTATTATCTCTATGGTAAATTTCCAGAGTGTCACCATCAAAGCTATTCCCCCCTCCCTTTCTCCTCAAATCATAAAAGTCTTGGGATTGAGAGTGGGGGATTGTTCACTGTCAGAGGGCACATGGCAAGCTGATGTGATGTTAAGACAAGTTCACAAATGACCAGTTTCCTAACACTGTTAAATGTAAGGGAATGTCTCTAAATTATAAATTCTATCACTACACCCTTTCGTTATCATACTGGCAATCAAGTGCACTAAGGCCTAGCATTGAATCAACCGATGGCTCTCTTTCTCCAGTGAGATACTTCTGGGACCCTCTGGCCATCGCTGAGGATTTGTGAGCCCTCGACTTTGCAGGCCTGAGCAGAAATGGTTATGAGGCAACATAAGTTGAGAGGTAACCTTTCAGCAGAATGGGCTCGAGTTAAAATGAAAGGATTGAAAAAGAGTACAATGACCAAAAAAATCTATAAAAATGCAATTGCGCTAATATAATTTTATCACTTATTTAAAAATTTAGTCGACCCAAAAGACTACCAAGTGTGAAATTAAGGAACAGCTCCTCTACTTTTATGGAAATCACTCTTCTTCACTTGTCTAATAGCCTGATTTTGTCAGATCATTTATTTCCATGGTTTTAAAATGAGCTTGACAGACAGAATTTTATAACACCACTTTACTGCAAATAAGAACATCATTTTCGCTTATTAAAACTGAAGCTTAGAGAAAGCATTAAAATTAACAGTTCACTCTGCTTTAACCTTTTGAATACTACTGTGACTTTACACTTTCGACCATATTGAGAGCTCGAGCTTATTACTGGGGGGCAGAGCCCGCAGTGAAGAGAATCGCCAAAGGGCTGGATGCTTGGAAGGCTTGCCTGTCTGAGGTGAACAGTCCTCAGACAAAACCTTAGCTGGCTACCTTGACGCATATTGCTCTATTCTTGTCCCCACAAGTGTCTGGTCTAAAGACCAGGCAATATGGTGAATATCTAACAGAACTGCAGAATTTTTGATCCCTCTTGTAGGATGTGGCCCATCAGTGAAGCACTATATAGCCTGCTGAAAGTTTTACACACACACACACACACACACTTTTTTTAAAAAAACAAACATTTTTGAGAACAGTGTTTGATTATGGAATATGGAATTTAACTTGTTACCGGGTCGGTTTTTCACATGCCAGTTTTTGCTTGTTTAAACTACCAGATGGTATTAGGAGACATCTTGAGATACTATAGCATTGGAGAAGGTGCAGAAAAGGGCAACTAAAATGATTAAGGGGACAGAACACCTTCCCTTTGAAGAAAGGCTAAAGAGGCTGGGCCCTTTAACTCGGAGAAACGATGATTGAGGGGTGACATGATACAGGTTTACAAAACTATGTATGGAATAGAGAAGGTAGAGAAAGAAGTACTTTTCTCCCTTTCTCACAATACAAGAACTCGTGAGCACTCAATGAAATTAATAAGCAGTAGGTTTAGAACAGATAAAAGGAAGTACTCCTTCACCCAAAGAGTAAATAACATGTGGAATTCACAGCCACAGGAAGGGGCGGTGGCTACAAGTATAGACAGCCTCCAGAGGGGATTGGAAAAACATATGGAGAAGAGGTCCATGAGAGGCTATTAGGGTGTGTTCAGACGGATCTTTTGATCTGCCATAGGAACGACTCCCTTGCGGATCAAAAATGCACGACCAGACAGAAACATCTGCAAAATATTCCAGTCCCATAGGCATCCCGTTCTGCTGTGCCTCCAATCCTGATTTAAAAAGTAGCAGTTTCAATGTAGGGTTTTCGCTTACCCGCGCAACAACTGCAGACTTTCTTCCGTCTGGTCACTCCATTAGCGCGCGATGCTCCCGTCGGCTCGGTCTGACGTCAGACTGAGCCGACGGGGGGCGCGATTTTTAAAAAATTGAAACCCCATGTGCGCTTTAACGAGGAAACGCATTCACCGATAAGCGCTACGAGGAATGTAATATTCATGCTTATTTCTTTTAGGGACAAGATGTTACCGTGATGGGAGATGGAGGGGGGGAAGGACTGTTCTAACTTGCAAAATAGTCCCTCCATTGATCATGATGGCAAGGGGGAGGACCGGGACTTTGCTGAAAACCCTCCGCGATCGCCTCAGTTCTCCAAGGAGGCGCAGCCTTGCCTATGCGAATGTACAAAACTTTTTTTAAAAAAATCCTTGGTGGATGCCATGTAGACAAATCACGGTGGGAACAATGCGCGGTGAGGCTATTTCATGGGGGGGCGTCTGGTCGTGCTAGGCTGGATTAAAAAAATCGGGATAAAATTTTAGGAGGGCTCATGGCGCGATTGACTGGCCGTCTGAACGCAGCCTCAGACACAAGGTCTGATAGAACACTTTGTCTGGGGCAGTGATGCGCTGTATTCCTAGTGATTGGGGGGCAACAGTAGGAGAGCTTCTGGAGTTCTTGCCCTGTTGGTGGACCTCCTGATGGCACCTGGGGTTTGGCCACTGTGTGACACAGAGACCGATTTCACACAAGAGCTGCACCGCCGTCACGCCTCCCTTTGCCCCAATTCTATTGGTCAATTTCCCACTGGAAGCTACGTGGCCGTATTTTGACCCGTGGCTTCGCCCAGTTTCCCCCACAGTTTTGTGATCTTGTTTTTTGAGGATCACGAAACTGTGGGCAAAGCTGCAGGTCAAAATGCGGCCGTGAGGCTTCAAGTGGGAAATTGATCAATAGAAACGGGGCAAAGGGAGGCATGACGGCAGTGCAGTTCTTGTGTGAAATCAGTCCAAGTGTTGGACTGGATGGGCCATTGGCTCGATCCAACATTGGATTCTCTTATGTTCTTACGTACTTATGTATATGTACCTCAAATATACATATTTGAAAGGAACTGACCAATTCCAGAAAAACCGTGCTCATATTTTCTCCCCTTTATTATTAGGGCCCATGCACATGACTTCTTTGTGGTGGCCCCAACCTTACAGCATGGCCTGCCTGAAGAGGTCAGGAAGGCTCCCACTCTCCTGCCTTCCCACAAACTGTGCAAAACTGAATTATTCAAGAGGGTCTTTCTGTGCAGGCAATAGAGTTGCACTGTACTAAATGATAAATTATTAGGGACTATTGTCTATACTACTGTATTTAGCTTGCTGAAACTAGGATCCTACTCTATAATTTTTGCGCCATATAATTTGTCATGTTAATACTTTACGCTTTGCTTTGCTTCTGTCTTTAGCATTTTGATTGGTTCTACAATCCTAATCCTATCTCACTGTTTACTGAATGTCCCCTCCTGTTGACTGTATTGTACTGACGATCGTATTGTATTGACTGTATTGACACACTCTGTGTGATCCACCTTGAGTCCAAGAGAGAAAGGCGGACTATAAATCATGTAAATAATAATAAATAATAGTAGAAACAATAGATCTTTGAATCACTCCCCTTACATGCGTACCGAATTGCCAGTTCACTCAACTTTCGAGGCAAGAGCACAGCCGTGGCCATTTTACATATCAGAAAGATACCTTTTCTTCTCCCACGAGCTGGGTTTTTTTTTTTAATTTTTAATAGGAAAGGGGTTTTTCCTCTGAGCACCAAAGGCTCCTACTGATTTTGAGAACACTGACAGATGATGGATATTCCCCAGTATTGCTGAGTCTAGCTCAATTTTTGAGGTGAAAATCTCCCCTCTGTCTATTTTTCAAAGAGTAATGACATAAACAGAAGTGCAGCTGCACTCGTCCGACAGTGGTGGATTCGACGGTGGTGAAGTAAATCAAATTTTACCCATGCTCCCGCATCGTATTTTTACTTTACAGTTTTGCTTATAACCATGCACTCTGGTGGTATCTTGTGATGTCGTGTATACAGGACTGCTGAAAGCAATTTTTTTTAAAATGTTATGATTGTAGTATCAGTCCCCTAGGGTGTGAAGAGTGAGGATCCTCTAGAGGTTGAGGCATGTGCCCTCTCTTTGTCTGATGATTCATTGGCTTCCTTTACGCAATTTGTACCATATATGGTATTTCTCGTTCAGTGTGTGCCATTTATATGTAGACACTGAGTGTGGTATAGTGGATGCGAGACTCGGAACTGGGAGAACTGGGTCGAAACTTTATTTATTCATTGAAAAAAATTCTATCTTACCTTTCTGTCCATTTAGAGTCCTCACTAGGTCACGGAGCTTACTGGGTGACGTTGGGCCAGTCATTCTCCCTCACCCTATTCTACCTCACAGGGTCATTGTGATGATTAAAATGGAGGAGTGGAGAATGATATACACTCTCCTGAGCTCCTTGGAGGCAGGAAGGGGGGGGGAATGGTATAAATAATGTTTGTTTATTCATGTAACCCCAACTTTCTCCCCAATGGAGACTCAAAGCCACTTACAACATTCCTTCATTTTATCCTCACAAGGACCCTGTGAGATAAGTTCAGCCAGGAGTGTGTGACTGGCATAAGGTTGCCCAGAAATCTTCCATGGCAGAGGGGGGGATTTGAAATTAAGTTTCCTGGATCCTAGTCTGACATTGTAACCACTGCACCACACTGGCACGCTAGAATATACTCGCAATGTGCAATGGTGATTTGTTGGCCCACAATAGCATCGAAAGTTTGATATGAAAGTTTGATTTGGTTTGGTGGGAACGTGTGAGAGGGCCTTCTTGGTGGTAGTTCCATGGTTACGGAACCCAGGGAGAAGCCCCTAGCCCACTCACTTTCTGTCTTTAGGAGGCCACTAAAAATGGTTTTGTTTAGAACTGCCTTTGATTGAAGCAGTCCTAAATTGTGATTTTAAAAATTGCTTTTATGTGTTTGTATATATTCTATTTTATGTGTTCTGTTTATATTATAAGCCATCTTGGGCTTCATCGGGAAGAATAATATTTTTTAATGTAAATAAATAAAATGTAAAAAAAAAATTAAAACACCCCCGCATGTTCGGTTTTGTGCATGCGAGAAACAAAATAAAAAATGGGAATTTTCAACCTAATTCATCCGGGACAAGAAATCTGAAAGCATGCCTAGGATCCCCCTATGAATGCAAAACTTGATGCTTTTGGATCTTGTGAATGAGAAGAACCCGCTACACAAACTGAAAGTCATGATGATTAGCATCACATCCCTGTTGTCACAGGTCTGTTGAGCACCTAATAAAGAGGGAACCTGCCAGGCAAATGGAAGGCACTCACCAGCTTCTTCTCCGGTATTCACAGCAGGTCTACAATTTAGCCTCAGCCTTAATTGCTGTATTCTTTTGGTGTGATTAAACCATCAGTCCTTGACTTTAGGTATCAATCCTTCCGAGGGGAAAAACTACAACTAAGAATCAAATTGCCACTGTGCCCTCAAGTCTGAGGCTCAAATGAAGTTTACTGCAATGAGGAATGTGGGATTGTTTCTTTTCTTTTTTTTTCTTTTTAAGCCGCACTATCCGAAAGTCTCAGAAACTTCGGTAGAAAACTTTTCATCTTGATAAGAAATTCTTCGTGGGGGTACAACTTTCACCAGAACGTCTTTATGGTTCTAGAGCTAAGCTGGGAGACCTCCCCATTGCCCTGACCCAGAGGTTTGCTTTATTTATTCATTAAGATTGCTATCTGGTCTTTTGAGCCAATGATTTCCAAGATGGCTTTCACGGAAAGTACCATCAAGTCACAGATGATTTATGGCAGCCCCGTGGGGCTTTCAAGGCAAGAGACATTCAGAGGTGGTTTGTCATTTCCTGCCTCTGCATCATGACCCTGGTATTCCTTGGAGGTTTCCCATCCAAACACTAGCCAGGTCCGACCCTGCTTAGCTTCCAAGGTCAATCAGGAAATCAGGCTAGCCCGGGCTATCCAGATCAGGAAGCCGGCTTTACAGTACATTAAAACAATACAAGATGCACAGCTTCAGATGAAACGCAACTCTGGCTTGTATGTTTGCACCAGAGAGATTGAGACCAGCAGTCTTACCGAATGTCACACTTACCTTCTTTCAGTTCATAGACCCCAGTTTCTGCCACAAGGTCTCTCCATTTGTTAGGTTCCCACAGCTGCTTTCCCCTCCACCCATATGGATGAAATCTGATAGACCCGTTGCTTTTAATAGAGATACCTGGTTTTCCATCAGCTGCCTTTCAGTGGTGTAAAATTGGCACTGAACGCCTCACGAACACCAACCTAGAAAATGAGCAAAATAAAGGGCCACAACGACAACACCCCAAAAGAAACAGAAAAGAAGAGAAGAAGAAGAAAAGAGATTGGATTTATACCCCGCCCTTCACTACCCAAAGGTGTCTCAGAGTGGCTTACAAACTCCTTTCCCTTCCCCTCCCCACAACAGGTACCCTGTGAGGTAGATGGGGCTGAGAGAGCTCTTGACAGAAACTGCTCTTTTTCAAGAACAGCTCTTATCAGAACTACGGCTTGCCCAAGGTCATCCAGCCAGGTGCAAGAGTGGGGAATCAAACCCGGTTCTCCCAGATTAGAGTCCGCACACTTAACCACTACATGTACATCCCTGACTATGAGGGACAGGAGAGAAGGGTGTGTGGTAAAGCCCTCTCTCATCAGATCTTAGAATCTAAGTGAGGTTGGTACTTGGATGGGAGGCCAGGAAGCCTCTGATGAGGAAGGTAACAGCAAGCCAGCTCTGTTTCTCACTCCCCTTGAAAGCCCTTCGATAGGGGTCACCATAAGCCAGTTGCAACTTACATACAAAGCGATGAGGGATATTGAGAAGGAAGCATAGGATATTAAAGATTTCCTCCTGCTTTGAGGGGCTGCTCTCCTTACAAGGCTGGCAGTCAGTCCAGGAAAATTCTCTTTTGTGGGATTTCTTCCTCACATCAGTTCACCCAATGCTAAGAGTGATTCCAGTCCGTCGTATTTCGGTGGAGTTCGACCGGAGCAAATCTTCATAGGATTGCACTTTTAAGTATGAGTGAAGTCAATGGAGAGCCAGTTTGGTGTACTGGTTAAGGGCGGCAGGACTCCTCCACATGCAGCTGCTGGGTGACCTTGGGTCAGTCACAAGTTCTCTGAGCTGTTCCCTCAAGAGCTCTCTCAGCCCCACCTACCTCACAGGGTGTCTTTTGCAGGGAGAGGACAGGAAGGTGATTGAAAGCCACTCTGAGACTCCAAGTGAAGGGCGGGATATAAATCCAATTTCTTCTTGGGTGTGACTCTGCATAGGAGGTCAATGTAAGTCTTTGAACTTCTAGACAGTGGTGGGAAATGCCATCAAGTCACACCAGATTTACAAGCGAACAAAGGTGGTTTGCCATTGCCTGCCTCTGTGTCATGAACCTGGACTTCCCTGGTGGTCTCCCATCCAAGTACTGACCAGAACCGACCCTGCTTAGCTTCCGAGATCTGACGAGATCAGGCTAGCCTGGACTATTCAAGTCAGGGCCTCAACGTATTAAATGGAAGCATTCCTTTTTTCCACTCTGCTGGTGGCTTTGCGGTTAACAATATATTTGGTTCTGCCTTGCCTTGTTTTGCTTCAGTAGCTTGGCTGGCCTGCTTAATTAGTCTGGATTTGGGAAGCTTTTTGCCAGTTTTAAGGTCATTGTTGGGTTTGGGCATGATAGCTGAAGGAAAGCCTGGTCTTACCGATTATCACTTTTTTATTATTTATTTATTTATTTATTTATTTATTTATTTATTTATTTATTAAATGTCGCCGCACTATTGCCACGATGATTTCTAGTACTGGGTTCATGGCTCTAATTTTGCAAGCATTTTATGTAGCTTCTTGCTATCCCGTATGCTTTATTTTTAACTTTTTGAAAATCGAGATCCTCCCCGTGTGCAAACTGCATGGAGTAGAAGTGTTGTCAGCATAGCGACAATGTATGGCTTTCAGCAAAAGTGGAAGTACTGACATGGTACACTGAATGGTGCGGAGACCAGAGCCTGCCAATAAAGTAGGGGCCCGCTTTTGTCCACCCCTCCACCTCCTTGGATGAATCACAAGATGACGGGGAGCCTATTGAGAGTCAGCACAGGGGTACTGACCAATCGGGGGGCGGCTGGCTGACGAGGTCTGGCAGCAGCTGCCGTCCCCTGGGCATTCTGCCCAGCATGAGCTCCAAGGTGGAAGAGAGTTGCATGGCCGGGTTTTTTCTTAGAAGAGGCCCCTCTTGGCAAGATTTGATTCACGGAACAGAGTATGCCGGCTAAACAGGCTTCACAGAAGACAAAGGGCTGAGCTAACCAGACTCCCAAGCAGGTGCTGCTGGCCATCTTGTCCTCTGAGGATGAGGGCTGCCCCTCCCTGTGAGATCTGGTGGCCAAGATCTAGGCCATGGAGAGAGCCAAGGCAGAAAAGTGGAAGTCAGAGCAAAGCACAAGTACTGGCATGGTGCACTGAATGGTGCAAAACGATATTTGTCTCTTGTGACCCCAATTCATGCCAGTGAAATCCAGAAACCGGTTTGTTGCAACATCTGAAAGGGGAATGAAAAGGCCTGCAAAAGGCCTGCAGTATTTATAAACAAAAAAAATGTAGACTGACTGTTTATGCCCAAGTCCTCAATTCTAATTAAATTGGGTGGTTGCAACAAAATTCTCATCTGAAGTGCCTGCTTGGGCTTATACACAATGCCGGGGGGGGGAGTTTCTATTAGCAATCCCCTGGCAGCAAGTATGGAAACCAATACATTTTACTGTTTTCCCAGCCCTGGGGATGTTCTTCTGAAAGGAACTGCCACAGAAAGTAAAAAATATCTTATTGTCAACTACGGCTGTAACAGCCAATTAGCTATCCAGTGGTCTAGCGTGCCATAGATATACCATCAATCCATAATGAATATGTGTCCTACAACTGTTCAGTAGCACACAACAAGAAATATAACAGCTGCAGTAACAGGTGGCGAGAAAGTGGTGATTGAAAGAGCTAGTAAATGCATGGAGGTTTTGATCATATGACACTTCTTGCAAAGTATTCAGGTTAAGAGAGAGGAAGGGGGGGAGAGGCAGAGAGATTGTGCCATTTCCTCGCGAAATGGCTCCAGGTCTGTAGTTTGGGTTTGTTTTTTTTAAGAATCAACAAGGGTCTTCAGAAGGTTACAATTCCCCCCCCACCTCATTTTGTTGCTCAGCATATATAACCAGAATTCAGAAAACACCAGTTCGTTCCAAAGGAAAAGTACAATTTTTCCCCCACCCCAGCTTTAGCTCTTCCTGCTTTACTCCTGGTCAGAAACCTTGCTGTATCAGAAAACAAGGTTTTGAAAGTCAATACGTGGGAATAATTTTGGGGACCAACCAACCAGAAGTCCACTCAAAAGTTGCACTTGGTAAGCCAAAACTGAACACAGAGTTAAGTGTGCTTTAGCCTATGGAAAGAAGCAGGAGGAGAAGAGATTGGGTTTATACCCCGCCCTTCAGTACCCGAAGGAGTCTCAGAGCAGCTTACAGTCTCCTTCCCCTTCCCCTTCCCCTTCCCCTTCCCACAACAGACACCCTGTGAGGTAGGTGGGGCTGAGAGAGCTCTTTCCAGAACTATCCTTGAGGCAGGTGGGGCTGAGAGAGCCCTCTTGAGAACTGCCCTTGAGAGAAAGCTCTGAAAGAATTTATGACTGACCCAAGGTCACACCAGCAGCTGCATGTGGAAGAGTGGGGATCAGTGAAGTCAGGGCTCTTTTTGTAGCAGGAACTCCTTTGCATATTAGGCGACACATCCCTAATGTAGCCAATCCTCCAAGAGTTTACAGAGCTCTTCTTACAGAGCTCTTGGCTACATTAAGGGTGTGTCGCCTAATATGCAATGGACTTCCTGCTGCAAAAAGAGCCCTGAGTGAAGTCAATAGTCACAAGTATACTTTTGGATCGTGGACTATGAGTGAAAGGAAATCCAAATGCCAGAGGTAAAGGCCAAATTTTGATCTAGGAATGTGAGATTGCTCATTTCCCCCTGGATTAAAAAACAGCAATGAAGACCTAGGAATGATTGTATAATATTTTCTCTATAGCCCTCAAAACACCACTTTTCTTGTGTCACCCAACTCTTTACAAGCCACTGGAATTTTATCTCAGTGTTCCCCCCCTGCCGGTAACTTCATCGGGATAGACAGTCATCAAATGAAGCCATGTTCAGAGATCATTGCTATTTTCATTTTTTTATATAAATACTCCAGAATTTTTGCAGACCTCAGGAGAGTGCCTTGGAAATTGCAGAAAGATTAAAGCTGGAGGTGGGGAAATAAGGAATGGGTCTGCATAAAAGATCACCTGGATGATGAAGGGTTGGTGTACACGATGTCACTTCACCTCTTTCCATTGATAGATGCTGTTTGGTAGCAGGTGAGGGTAAGGATCTCATGCTTGCCTTGGTCTTTAGAATACATTTCTGAAGTCATTCTGATTGGCTAGTGACCCTGACTGTTGTTTCTGAATTTGTACTGATTGGCTAGTGACTGCCTGTTGTTTTGTTTAGTCCCATGTGGAATCTTACTTGACTCACTTGTATGTATAATCTAGGGTTGTTTTGTGCTTTCTTTGCTATTCCACCTTAACAAATCCCCCCCCATAATTAAAGTATACTAAAAATATCAGAAATTGAGAAGCAATACACACAAAGATCAGTCATGTTCAAGAGCTGATTCTAGAGAATAAGGTGTGGTCTATACAATATAATTTACCATGTTCTGGATGGTGATGTAATGTCTGGCAAGAGTACTTGTCCTAAGCATCGATTGTTGTAAACATTAATCTAATTTGGGTAGTTTAACATTTTTTTAAAAAACACATACCTTGACCATTGCTATGTGTTTCCTGTCTTCTCCTCTCTCAGAGCTCTAGTGGTTCCGTATCTACCATAAGCCACTGCAAGCTTCCTAAAGGAAGTTGTAGAAGCCCATATTTTGAAAGGACAGCTATAGACACAGGGCGCTACAGAGACTCCATTCTTTTAGATTGATTGGAATCAGAACTCTATGCCAGCAAATGCTAACATTTAAATGTTTTATTGTATGGTTGTTGTATTATGATTGTACATCGCCCAGAGCCCTGCACCCGCAGGGAATGGGCAATCCATAAATTAAATAAATAAATAGTGTCCTACCCTAGGGGCATAATGCAAACCTTCTAATTGTCATGGGTCAAAAAGATTATGTGGAATCATCTTGAAATGTTTGTGGTCGATTCCTGCGGTGGCACGCTCAACGTGCCAGATTTATATTATAACTCTTACAAATTAGCAAATGTACAGAAATATAACTATGACTACTGTATCATCTGGCCTCGATCTATGTGCCTGCAAGATCAATGCAGCAGTTCCAATCACTCATATGTGAGTAGCCCATTTTAACAATGAGGCACCAAGAATGCCTCTTCTACTTTGCTTATCTACATACTGTGGAACAATATAGGATATGGCCTTATTAATAGTATGCCCCTTTAGAATGGACACTTGAACCTATTCCATATGATTACTGTGAGCATAAAGGGAGGGGAATAGATACACTTCTCTGAGCTCCCTGGAAAATGCTCAGGATATCAACACGATAAATAATAGGTAAATAAAATGATCTCCCCACATTAAAAAGAAAACCCACCTTGTTTGTAGAAGGTCAGCGTGGTTTAATCAGACTCTGATAGTCAAACCAGGTCTAGATTCAAATCCTCACTGTGCCATAACACCTGCTGGGCAACCTGGGGCCAGTCAGTCTCTCTCGCAGTCTAACTCGAACCAAACTCACAGGATTGTTTTGAGGATGAAATAGGGAAGAGAGAGCTGTGTCTGTCGCCCTGCACTCCTTGGGGGAGAACTAAGATGAAAGTGTGATTGGTAGACTTGACAGGTGACGTTCCTGGAATAGGGAAGCTTATGCAACAAAGCTTGCAGTCACGTGCCCCCTCCCCCCCGGTCCCTCTTCTAGAATGATAGCCACGTTTGGATTGCACCACTGAATGTGGAGCCTTAAGATGCCAAAGGCTCTCAGGCTTCTTCTACTCAAAGTGTCAGACCTCCTCGATCCTCCCACCTCAGTTACTTCCTGTATTTGGTTTCTCCATGCGTTCATTTTTGCAATGCATTTTTCATCCCCCCCTTTGATGCTCTTTAAGATGTAAATAATCAGCTGATTAACTCTCTCTAAACAATTATGCTATGGATCTGGGACTGTCATTGCTTCTCTGACAATCAGTGAGCTTCACCCATTTATCTGATCCGTGTGCACCTGTGCCATTACTCTTGATTGCTGTGTAGGAAAATCCCAGTCACTCTCTCTGTTGCAATCTATCTTTTAAGAGCGTATCTTTGGTGCAGATGCAAAGGAAGCCATTTGCTACATATTAACAAACTAGCAGAGATGATGTGTATTTTTTTTCATGCATACATGTAGCCGGTGTGGGTGTGGGACGACTTTGAGAACCGAGTCTTTGCCTCTACTCTCTTCTGATCGGCAAGCATCAGAAATATAAGCTGTCTTGCCAGATAACCGCGATTGCTTATTTCAAAACAGAATTACAAAATAAGGCAAAGAACCATGGTTAAAAACAAAACAAAACCAGGATGCATTTGGATTGTAAGGAAACAGAGGAATGACTGTCTCCTTGCTGCATCTCACCTGAGAAATTAATTCAGAGCGGATTTCAGCTGCCCAAACCACCATGAGAATTGAACTGTGGGCTGAAACGGTGTATTGAGGCAGTAACAATAAAAGGCAGTGGAGGAGGTTAAGCTGTAACAGGTAACGTTCTTTTTTAACATCTTTGTTAACGACCTGGAGGAGGGAGTAAACAGCTTGTTAATAAAAACCCACGTTGGGAGCCATTAGGGCTGCTGTTGGGGACAGAGGAATCGTGCGAGGGGGGGAGAGGAAGGGGGGGGCTGGACAGCAATCAGGAGAAACAAATGATCATCCAAATGCTAACATGGGATGGAGAATATTGGAACATTAAGAGGGACAGTGGAAAGCGTATATAGTGAGTCCCAAATCGACTTCGATTCAAACTTCTATCATATTGTGGGAATGAGCAAAAAAAAAAAAAAAAAAAGGATTCATTAAGTGGTTTCACATCATCTCTCCTTATGCTGGTTTGACCATAGACTTAGGATTTAGCATAACTACTGAGCGGTCTCTGCCGTGCCTCCTCCCCCTCCCCCAGTGTGCCCCGCAGACAACTAAGGATTTGGCTGATGCTGCTCACCACCAAGGGCGTTCCCTCCAGACCCATCCTGCTGTAGAACAAATGAGGGTCGCTTTCAGAAATGGCCTTTCGTCGTATGATGACTCAGAGTGCTCACCAATTCACCCTGCCTAACATGTCGGGTTGCCAAGTCCCTGCTGGCCACTGGCAGGGGATGGGGGAGTAGGGCCGTCAGATCTGGGTTGGGAAACTCCTGGAGATTTGGGGATGGAGCCTGGGGAGGGGAGGGACCTCCGTGGGGTACAGTGCCATGGAATCTACCTTCCAAAGCATCCATTTTCTCCAGGGAACTCATCTCTGTAGTCTAGAGATGAGCTGTAATTCTGGGGGATTCCCAGGTCCCACCTGGAGGCTGGCATCTCTACTAACATGAGCAACCCACCCTACTCCTGCCACCCCTAGTTACAGCCAAACTAATCCAAGGACCAGGCCTTTTTGTCCCCATCCCTCCTGAGGCAACATGAAGGAGGGAAAGCAGAATCCCTTAATATGCAAATCTTTTTCTTTGGCCATCAAGTCACAAGGAACTTCTGGTGACTCCACACAGTTTCCAATGGAAGAGATGTTCAGAGGTGAATTGACATTGCCTGCCTCTGCATAGTGACCTTGGACTTGGTCTCCCATCCAAATACTGCCAGCCGGGGCAGGGCAGGCAAATCACAGGAGGTATCAAAATTCCTGCTGTGCCCAAAAGCAACCACCTAGTCTCGCGTTGACCTCGGAGAGGGCAGGTGAGTCGAAGCACACAGCAGTGGTCCTTTTTATGCCTTCCCCTACTGGCTGGGCAATTTACTGCCCTGACAATCAGGTCCTCTTGTAATTATTTGAATTATCTAAGGGGCAAGAACGACAGCATCCCTGGCCCCAGTGACCATGACCCAGTGTTCTTTAGTGGTTAGGGTTGCAGCCTGGGATCCAGGAGGCCTAGGTTCAAATCCCCTCTTTGCCGCAGAAGCTTGCTGGATGACCTTGGGCCTTGCTCCCTGAAATTCTGTTGCTGTGGGAACTGCCTGATCCTATTTTACAAATCCCCCTGAATACATAGGTGAAATGTGTAATGGCAGCATAACACTACAAAGTTATTCTTTTTTGCACAGAACATTTTCTGTTGTTCTTCTGACCTTGGGCCAGTCACACCTTCTCAGCCTAACCCTCCGCACAGGGTTGTTGTGACGATAAAAGGGAAGAGAAGGTAATGGTGTCAGCCACTTAGGGTCCACGTTGGAGAGAAAGACAGGGTATCAGTGAAGTGGATAAATAAATACAATGAATGAATATATCCAAGGCTTAAGTCAGAAGCCCAATCTACAAATTTAGCTGCCACTACAGGCCCAAAAGGATTGGTTGATTGATTGCCTGATTGCCTGATTGATTGATTCAATTTATTAACCTCCCCACACCGAGGGCTCAGGGTGGTATACAACATATCAGTAAATAAACAGTTTCAACAAAAACAAAACAATATAGTATAACAATATACTCGTCTGAAGGCATCTGATGACAGTTTGTACACCCCCCATGGAGGGAGGGGGAGGATGAGAGATGGAGATCAGGCTTGGTAGTAGACCATTGCTGCCCTCAACTGTAGGCCTGGTGAAACATTTGTCTTGCAGGCCCTGAAGAACTGTACCAAGTCCTGCAGGACATGAATGTCACCAGGAAGAGAGTTCCTGGCAATCTCTGGCCCTGGTCAAGGACAGCCATATATCTTTTGGGCAAGGGATCACCAGGAGATTTTGCTCCTCAGTGTGTAATGCTCTTCAGAGGGTATATCAGGAGAGTCAGCCCCGAAGGTACCTTTAACCTTGAATCTGACCCACTACTAAATCTGGAGCCAATGCAACTGGCAGAGCACTAGTTGAAAGTGTGCCCTTGAAGGGGTCCCCATAAGTGCCCTGGCTGCTGCATTCTGGATCAGTTGCAACTTCCAGATCAGTCTCAAGGGTAGGCCAATGTAGAGGGTTTGTGGCATGCCCAGCTCATGAGCCATGAACTGTCACAAATGTTTAGGCGCCAAATGAACCAGTTCAGTTTGTGAGGTTTGTGATGTGGTAGAATGCCCCTTCAGTGTGCTAGAAACACCAAACTCACAGGGGATCTCTGAACAACTCTCCTCTACCTGTCTTCCAAGTTTGGTGAGGATTAGATTTACGGGGTCTGGATTAGAGCCCATCCAAAGGAGGTGCCCCAGGAAAGTGTATTCTGGGGAAATGAAAGGCACTGGTTCAGGAGCGTATAGAGTGGACCATGTGCAAGAGACCTCAGATTTGCAGGGGTTCTCCCCCTGATGCTCATGTCCTCCCAGTTATATGTAGATTGGACTCAGGGGGTCCAAGTCATGGCTCCCCAAAGAAATTGCCTCCAGGAAAATGCTTCTGGGTGAAATGGCAGGCATAGGTTCAAAAGTGAATAGAATGGACCCCTTGCAAGCTGCACACACCAAATACACATAGAACCTCACCCTGCCCCCCCTGCTGCAAGTCTGGTAAAAAAAAATTGAGTGGAGACTGTCTGGAAATGTATCCATTCACAAACTGGCATGAATAGCTTGAAATTTCATGGAAGGTTCGTGCCAGTTGACCTGCCACGAACTTCAACTCGCAAACCACAAACTGGCCAAAATTCGTCATGAACATTTGTTCTGAGCTAGTTTGTGCTAATAAAGGGATGTTTTCTGCCCTTTGGAACAGCTGCATCCTTTTTACCAGCATTCCTAGAGTTTGATCAGCAAAGTTTGCTGCCTGATTCATCTTCTGCTTACTCTGCCTCACTTGTTTGTGTGTGCTCGTGTTTCCCGCAAGCAGCGATGTGCTGAGCAATTTCCCACAGCCTACCTAGCCATAAACCTAATCATCGTTTATAAATCAGAAGTTTGACTTAAAGTAAAAGAAGGATTTTTATAAACTAAGATCATTATTGTACAACCTCAGGCTTATAAATCAGTCAGTTGTACCCTAAAATTGCAAAGTGAAGATTAGTAAATCACAACATTTTTTTAAAAAAAATTTGGGAATCTCTTGGCATGATTTGTAAATCTGTTGTAGAATTTGCAAATCCAGATTGGGGTATGTAGAACCATTTCGTGGCTTATAAATCAGCCAAATGTTTTAGCTAAATCTAATGTTTAAAATAATGATTTCTGAATCAAAACTTTTGGTGGGAGATTTACAGGCGAGTTTTATAAATCAGAGGCAAGATATATAACTCAACCTCCCGAGAAGTGCAGATTTATAAATCCAACTTGTAAATCAACAGGGTGTGGGGGGGATCATGTTTTACACTAAATAATATTTTACAAATGGCACCTCGTACATCATGCAATTGCCACAAATCTTTTACATGAAAGTCAGCATACAGACTGCTAGAATTTTTTTAAAAAAGAAACTGTGTACTGGAGGCAATGCAGGGCTTATTTTAAGCAGCTTAACTGAGATTGAGATACGATGGGTGGAAGTTTAGGACTTGGAGCGCAGTCAATAGTGAAGATTTCTTCAGCTCAATATGTAGGATTGTTGTTCACAATGTTGGGGTGGGGGGAGAGAAGGTCAGCGCAGGAATAACAGGCATGCTTCAGATCACAACCACTGACAACTCCAAAATTTATCCTGTCCCTACTTTGTAATATGAATTTATCCAGTTCATCACAATATATATGGCTGTATTCCAGATAAACTGGAATCCCTGCCCTTCCCCAAATCCAGTGCATCTCCCCTCTTGCCTCCTTAGCATCAAGGGCGCTGAAATGACCACACTCAGCAAAAACAAAATGGAAGCCTCTCAGAGAAGTGTCCTGTCAGGCCTTCTGGTGACTGCTGCTATGGACAGGACAGGCAAGGTAAATGTGAAAGGAAGAGGGCCACAAGGCAAAGACGTACGTGTGAGAAAGCATCTGGACCATATTGGACTACTAATCATACTATCAATAGTTTAATGGGCTCCAAATTCCAGGACTAAAATTGGGCGGGCAAAATGAGCTCTTTCCCAATTGAGCAGAAGAAGAGGCCTGTTGGATTGGACCAGTGGTCCATCTAATCCAGCATCCTGTCTCACATAATGACCAACCAGTTATGCTGGAGGGCTACCAATAGGTCATAGAGACTGGGGCATTTCCCTGATATTTCCTCCTCCTCCTTCTTCATGAGGAGCAGCTGTGGCTCATTGGTAGAGCATCTGCCTGGCATGCAGAAGGTCCCGGGTTCAATCCCCACTGTCTCCAGTTTAAAGAAACAGGTGGTAGGTGATGTGCAAGACCTTCACCTGAGACTCTGGAGAGCTACTGCCAGTCTGTGTAAACCATACTGACTTTGATGGACTGATGTTCTGATTCAGTATAAGGCAGCTTCATGTTTGTTCATATGTGTGGCAGACTCTTAGCGCTGGCTAGGTTCGTCTGAAGGCTGTTTTTAGTCACCATGGCTGGTAGCGACTGATAGACCTCTCCCCTGTGAATCTGTCTCCAGTTTGGCATAGTGGTTAAGAGTAGTGGACTCTAATCTGGAGAACCGGGTCTGACCTAACACTCCTCCACATGCAACCAGCTGGGTGACCTTGGGTCAGTCACAGTTCTCTCAGAGCTATTGTCTCAGAGCTCTCTCAGCCCCACCTACCTTACAGGCTGCTTGTTGTGGGGAGAGGAAGGGAAGGAGTTTGTAAGCCACTCTGAGACTCCAAGTGAAGGGCAGGGTATAAATCCAACTCCAACTCCTCCCCTCTTAAAGCTATCTATGCCTGTGGCTATCACTGCATTCTCTGGCAGTGAATTCCACATTTTAATTGCCCATTGTGTAAAGAACTATTTCCTTTGGGTGGGGGTACGGGGCCATTTGCTGACTCCTGTTCCAAACGGAGCGTAGCCCATTACTAATCTCATCTAAAATTCACTGATGAAGAGAACT
This sequence comes from Gekko gecko, assembly GCA_029375565.1. Lineage (NCBI taxonomy): Eukaryota > Metazoa > Chordata > Lepidosauria > Squamata > Gekkonidae > Gekko > Gekko gecko. Next base: position 20,074,212 of record JAPDNY010000014.1, on the reverse strand, counting down.
GAAAAGAGGACTTCGTGCAGGACTTGCTCTCTCAAAAGTTCCATGCTGACGATTTTAGAAAGGAGAGAGTCAAGCATATGCTTAACTTTAGATTGTGCCCTCCAATAGCAACTGCCTGCAATGCATCTGTTGTGGTAAGCTGTTCTTTTCGCAGAGCCCTGAGTGTTTTGACACTAACAAGAATAATAAAGTTTATTCACTTGCCACAAAGCTGAAAAACAAAGAAAAAATGGAATAAAGTCCTATTGCTCACAGATAGGGGCAACTTCGAGCTGAATTTTACTGTGGCATTGAGGTGTGGTTCTTTTCCAGATGTGCACCAATAACGTTGGGAACAGTGAGGCACACAGAAGGAAGGAGAGGATAGATGCTTTATAAGTTGTTGGTGCATTTCTCCAAGTCTTTTTTTTGCCACAGAGAACAGGGGCAGCTCTAAACTCCTGCCAGGTGGATGGGATGAACTTTCCCAAATGACAACAATGGGCACAGAGTGGCATAGTGGGTAAGACTGGTGGATTCTAATCTGGAGAAATGGGTTTGATGCCCCACTCCTCCATGTGAAGCCTGCTGGGAGACCTTGGGCCAGTCACGGTTCTTTCAGAACTCTCTCAGCCCCACCTCCCTCACAAGGTACCTTTTGTGGGGAGAGGAAGGGAAGGTGATCGTAAGCTGCTTTGAGACTCCTTAGGGTAGAGAAAAGCAGGTTATAGAAACCAATTCTTTTTCATATGAGTACTTTGAGTATGAATACCTTTGCATTAGAACATGAACATCAAGTCCCTCCATGACATTATTCCATTTTATTTATTTATGTAAAACATTTTAAAGCTGCCCTTCCACTCAACTTGGGGTCCCTGTGGGGGTGAACAATAAAAAACTTTAAAACAAGCTTAGAAGTACATAGAGGGATACATCAAACTATTAAAAACAACTAAAACAAAGAACACAAACATACAAATGGGAAGGAGGATCAATGAGAGTCAGTGAGGGAATGCCAAAGAAAATGGTAAATTCTTCTCCTGCTTCTGGAAGGACATGATAGAGTGGGACAGAAAAAACACTCTGAGGAGGGAATTCCATAGTTTGGTGCCGTGACCAAATAGGCCCTTCCACTGGTTACCACCTGTTTAACTTCGAATGACAAGGCACCTGTAATAGGGGCTTCAAAGATGTCTTTATTGGAAGTACTTATGGGTGTAGGCAGTCCTTAAGATGTGTAAAAAATAATACCTGGGAGTCTCTTGAAATTGAAAAGAAGTCCTTAAATTGCAATTCTTTTGTCCAATGGCATCAAAGTAGCATGCTCTATCTAATATGATTGTCATCCTAGTCTATGGTTGTGGTTCTCCACTATTCATTGTTGGTTTTCTAGCTTGGCCTGAACTGCGTATCATTTTGTTTGGTTTTAATATGAAGGTTACATGGTATGTAAATGCACAATGCCTGCTATTTATGCAAATATTGTTGAATCCATAGACACATTGAAGAACATATTAGCCACAAGGTATAGATGGAACATTATGTCTGGGGCAATGACGCTCTGTATTCTTGGTGCTTGGGGGGCAACTGTGGGAGGGCTTCTGGAGTTCTGGTTTTGCTGGTGGACCTCCTGATGGCACCTGGTTTTTGGCCACTGTGTGAAATGGAGTGTTGGACTGGAGGGGCCATTGGCCTGATCCAACATGGCTTCTCTTATGTTCTTAATGTATATATTTTACAGGAAAAGTACAAAAAACTGTACAAAAATAATCAGAGGTTCACTTTGCATAAGGCAGAAGCAAAACTGGGTTGTGGGTGGGTGGGGTCGAAACACCAAGAATGCAAAAGTCAAAATCTTCCCTGCGCCAAGGCTAATATTCTTCAACACTGGAGCCAAACAACAGATGAGCCACTGAGTAGCCATGTTAGTGGCAGTAAAGCAGCATGATGATAGGTTGATTTTCCTCTGGCTTCACAGGGGTCCCCAGATGACCTCAGAAGTCATCTTGGCCCTTTCTCCCATGTATTATAATCATAATCATTACCTAGAGTACCTATTAATAATCCATATAATTGCAACATTATTTCTTCGTATGTCTCCCATGCACACATTTTCAATTAGTTTTAACTGTATGGAGAGATTTTTGAAATCTCCGAGTTTTCATTATTACGATCATTTGGGCCAGATAAAAACCTGGCATTGACAGCTAGGTTCGTTTTTTTAAAAAAAATCGCTTTTGACGAACTAAACAACAACATTAATTTACTGTTTGAATACGTTTTTTAAAAAGACATGTAAGGCTGAAATGAAATCTCAGGTTCCAGTACGAACGAAAAGCTCTGTGGTACAGAAGATGCTATGACTAGATCTTCATAATTTCATCGGGTAGGATCCAGTGTTTCCCCTTCCATAAGTGAGAGACTGGAGGGAGACCTTTCCCAGTGTTGAAAGGCCACCTTCTTTTCCAATCAAAGATTCCTTGCTTAGCAGAAGGAACTATCAGCTTCAACCTGTCTGTGTTAGAACTTAAATTCTGTAAAGAAGTCTGGTAGAAAGTGCTGTCCAGTTATGGTGACTCATAAGGGTTTTCAAGGCAAAAGACCAATAGAGGTGGTGTGCCTTTGCCTCCCTCTGTGTGGCAACCCTGGACTTCCTTGGTGGCTTCCCATCCAAGTACTAACTAGGGCCAACCCTGCTTAGCTTCCGATATCTAACAAACTTGGGCTAGCCTAGACCATGCAGGTCAGAGGCTTGAGATGTATATCCAGGGCTCTTTTTGTAGCAGGAACTCCTTTGCATATTAGGCAACACACCCCTAATGTAGCCAATCCCCCAAGAGCTTACAGAGCTCTTCTTACAGGGGCTACTGTAAGCCCTTGGAGGATTGGCTACATCAGGGGTATGTGGCCTAATATGCAAAGGAGTTCCTGCTACAAAAAGAGCCCTGCGTATATCCACAACCTTACATCCTAACTGGCTTTTACAATGTATAACGCACAATTTATTCTCTCTCTCTCTATGTATCCCAGTCTACTTTAGACTGTTTTTGTATCACGAAAGCTCACATTTGGAATGTCTCAGTACAAAGAATTAAAGTGTTAAAACCCTGTGCACTGAAAAGTCAATGTTTTTAACAACTTTTAGACCAACCAGGAGAAACTGGAGACTACTGGCAACTGATTTCAATAAATGTTTTCTGTAGTTCACAGTATGGTTTTTAATTTGACACTGTTAAAGGTGAAAATAGATTTGTTTTTCAAGGATATGCTTTCTTCTCACATGCCTTTTAATGGATCGTGATAGCAGCCCATCTAGCTTAGTATCATCTTCATCTTCTCTCACTGGCAATGTGTCTCCAGCATTTCGGGAAGAGAAAGGTCTTTCCCAACACCTGCTACCTGAGATCCTCCAACAGGAAGTGCCAGGGACTGAACCTAGGACTTTCTGCATGGAAAACCGCTGTCCTACCACTGAGCTAAGGTCCCTTTCCAAATCTATGTCCTATGAAGTTGCCTCATACCAAGTGACACTGTTGGCCTAAGGTGCTCACAAACATCTGTTCTGACTAGCAGTGGCTCTCTAGATCCTCAGGCTTGGAAAGGTCTTTCCCACCTACTATCTATAACTGGAGATTCCAGGGAATGAACCTGTATTAGGCTTTCTTCTACATCATGCTTTCTTCTCAGACAATGGCAAAACTTGTTGGGGAAGAAGGTAGCCAGCATGTCAAACATAGCTATGACGTCCATCATTGATTAGAAGGATGGAAGACGGGAGCAGGGTTGTTTCTCGTTAAACAGTGGGACAGAATGCTTTCTGTATGGCTCATCTTACATTTCTGCTCCAGAAAAATCCAGGAACTTACCTTTTTTTTTAAGAAAAAAGAAATCTGCCATCAACTGCCCAAACAGATACTGGGTAGGGTGTTACCAAATTTCATGGCTATTCTAGTTTGATTCAGAAGTTGGAAAGGTTGTTTTTTTCAAATGGCTTTTTGGTGCTTGGGATGAAATTCCAGTCATCTTATTCCTGACAAAAACAATGAAGCAATTGATGCTGCAATTGATGCAGCAATTCCTGTATGCAGGAAAATGACATACAGATGTGTGAATGGAGCAGGACAGTGGTGCAGTAACAGTGGCATATTTTCTCCAGTATGAGGCTATCAGAAATTTTGCTGCCAATAGCAGTATTGAAATCAGTTCCCTTTTTAGGATGGAGGGTTTTTGTGTATCAGATTCTTCTAACAAGACAACTGGTCCCCAAATAAACTGATTTTTGAGCATGTCCACCAGCAGTGCAGAAAATTAGCTGGGTTGCCACATCCTTTCCTCTGTAGACCTGAGTGCCCAGGTGTGATATGATGAAGACGAGAGGGTGTGAGATACCAGGTGCTCATAATTTTATAAGCTAGTTCTTTAATGTTAGGAGAAGCTGATTTAAGAGGATACATCTTCCAAACAGATGTCCAGTCATCCTTAGAGATATTAAATCTTTTCTGGTTTTGCCCCCAAATCTTCATTTTTGATTTTGTTTCTTCCTTGTGTGAACTGAACTTGTGATCTTTTTTTTAAAAAAAAGTTTTCACATTACTTTCTGTTCTCTCAGACCAAATTCATCCTGAAAAATGCACATACTCCTCAGTGTCATGTGTGCATCAGTACATTAGCATTATATATTCTACACATATATGACGGATGTCATACAAATCAATGCCATCTATCTTACTTATAAAAACCACACAACACAAGTACATAATACAAAATTAACTGTGAAGAACAGAGACTCCTAACCACTTTTTACACACACACACACACACTCACACACACCTGTAAAAAAAACCAAAATTTGAAATATTCATTGATCCCTTTCTGAAACATCTGCTTAGCACAGCAGCTGTAAAGTTTGCTAATAATCAAAAATCATTCAGAGATCTTCCAGATTACTGTCACGTGTAGGAAATTTTTGCCTCTTACAGCTACTAGAAGTTCTATTACTTTAACTCATTTAGACTCCAGGCAGCAGAGAAAGCATACCATCTAGTTTTCGGCCTATGATACGCTTTCAAAGTGTCCACCTTTCCTAACTGCATTGGACTTCTTTCTGGCTCTCTCTCTCCCCCCCCCTTCTCTCAATTCTCACCTAAAAAGAGTATAGGGAATTTCACATTGCCAAGATTCTGCTGGATTGAAGCCGTTTCTGATTCGTCTTGAAGTAAACCGGTACAGGGCTGCCATTTCACACATGGCTTTCCTTGACTGGAAAAGAGCCGAATCAGAAGCGGTTTGGCAATTCAGACTGCACCGCTTTGTTTTCCTGCTGTTTCCCGCCGCGCCTTTTTTTAAAAAAATGTTCGCTTTAGAGCGCTATAGCACTATAGTGCTATAAAACAACACTGCAGGCATTCCAATGGGGTTGCTATGATGCTATTGCGTTATACTGCTATACCGCTATAGCGTTATAGCACTCTAAAGCAAACGTTCAAAAAAAAAAAAAGCCGGAGATCGCCCGCGCGGGCGAAAAAAGGCAGGAAAAAAGCGTATCAGATCCGGGAGAAGAAACTGACGACTACTTGAAAGTGGTTGACAGGTAAAATGCTTCAGCCCCGTTTCCTGAACAAGACAGAAGCGATTCTGTGTGAAATTACAAATATATTCCGGTAGGGAACCGGTTCTAAAATGGTTCTGTCTGAAATGCCAGACCGGAAACAGTTTGGGAACCGTTCCTCTTCCGGATTATATCATCTGTCTGAAATTCCCCTATATCACTTTAGGCAGTCAGTGAAAATGACTGTCCATGTATTTGCCTTTAAAAAATACATACACAGAGACACTTACAGACACTATGGAAAGATGGAGGCTTTTTTTTTGAGGTATGTGTTTTGCTTAGGAGTAAGTGAATATACACACTTTCTATACAAAATAATTCATCATAAATATTCATCTCCTTAAGGCATATTCATCCCTGTGTGCTTGTGTGTGTGCATATGAGAGAGAGAGAGAGAGAGACTATTTCATTTAACAATTTATAAGGGGTGTGTGTAGTGTACACAAAGTATATTTTCCCTACACTGATCACAATGAGCCCTCCCTCAAAGGCCAAAACAGTCCTGGAAAGGGCCCTGCCCCTCCCTTTACCTTTTAATGACAAAAGCCATGACGTGAAGGCTGCCATTCATTGGTTAAAGCTTCAGGTGTTCCTGTAGAACAAATTTGGTGTAGTAGTTAAGAGTTGCAGACTCTATTCTGGAGAGGCAGGTTTGATTCCCCACTCCTCCACATGCAACCAGCTGGGTGACCTTGGGTCAGACACCGTTCTGCTGGGCTGTTCTCTCAAAAGCAGTTGTCTCAGAACTCTCTCAGCCCCACCTATGTCACAGGGTGTCTGTTGTGGGGAGAGGAAGGGAAGGAGATTGTAAGGCGCTCTGAGACTCTAAGTGAAGGGCAGGATATAAATCCAACTCTTCTCCTTAAGAACATAAGAGAAGCCAATGTTGGATCAGGCCAAATGGCCCATCTAGTCCAACACTCTGTCACACAGTGGCCAAAAATACCAGGTGCCATCAGGAGGTCCACCAGTGGGGCCAGGACACTAGAAGCCCTCCCACTGTTGCCCCCCCCCCAAGCACCAAGAATACAGAGCAACACTTGCCCCAGCCTGAGAGTTCCTATCTATACCTTGTGGCTATTAGCCACTAATAGACTTCTGCTCCATATGCTTATCTAATTCCCTCTTGAAGCTGTCCATGCTTGTAGCCGCTGCCACCTCCTGTGGCAGTGAATAACATGTGTTAATCACTCTTCTTCTTCTTCTTCTTCTTCTTCTTCTTCTTCTTCTTCTTCTTCTTCTTCTTCTTCTTCTTCTTCTTCTTCTTCTTCTTCTTCTTCTTCTTCTTCTTCTTCTTCTTCTGCCTCCGCCTCCGCCTCCGCCTCCTCCCTGCTATCATTTTAGCTATCATCTTCCCCCCCAATTTTTTTTTTTTTAATTTCAGATTTTACAGGCTTTAGAAAGATCTCTCTTATCTGTTCATTGCTCCAAACTCTGGATTTAAGTCTCCACAGATTTGGCCACATCGAGAATTATATCTATTGATCATGCCTCTAAATGGCATACATTGTACACATAACTATTGAATAAATTATGTATGAAAATATGCAGCATGCATGCACAATACAAACAGATCTACAAGATCAACAGTGAAAAGCCAAGAACAAAAATCACTGATGAAAACATCAACAAACATCAAAAGAAACAAAACAGAGACTGCTTGCCTGTCCCTCACACATGGGAACCTCTGCATTACAAGATACAAACAACCTCCTACATGAGGATGTGTGAAAGTGCAATCCATGAACTGTCCACTGAGACCTTTTCAAAGCAACTTTTCAGTGCAGAAGTCAGTTCCCTTAATGGAAAAACTAGACTGCTTCTTGGAATGAAAGTGACATGAAATTGACATGGCTTTAACCATTCAGGCTGTTGGCACTGATGGGGATTTGACCGCTTATCATCCAGCGCCCGTAAAATCTTTCATCTCTCAAACGTATATTAGCATATCCAGTTATGCACAACAAATTAAAGGCTAGAGTGTCTGATTTTTGTTTGTTAAGCATCATTTAGGTATAAAGCAAGAGGATTCATTGGTACAGGTAAAAAAAAAATCCTACATAATTCAACTGAGTTCCTTTTTTGAAGCCTGGACTATGAAAATAAGACCAATTATGGTGTAAGTGGACTTGGAAAATGGCAATAATTAGGTAATTAAAAATGTGCTTCAATTCCATTATGCTTCCATAAAACCCCACAATCTAAAAAACAATGTATTTGAACATATTTTACTAAATATAATTCACCTAATTGTGAATTTTATACGCTACCCAGTTATGCAATTAGATAGTACATGACTATTTCTCACAATTAGCTGTTGCAAGGATCTGCCTACAAACAGCATGATATATTTAACAACTTTTTAATGCAAAACAGTTGACATAGTTAATGCTATATTCCTTTAATTCAATTTTAATTAGTTAAACAGTAGTTAGAAAATGTGAGCTTTTCATTAACTCACACTGCCAATATTTTTTGCTAGTTGTCTTTTCCCATAGTTCTTTCAAATTATGAACATATAATGAGATAATGCTCTTGCCGTACATTATTGTTCTATTGGATTTGGTGCCAACAAAATGGTAGATATGGCAAAATCAAATGTTTTTAGTCTTTTGGTGAGTGTAACAGAGCCTGTGTGCGGTTTTTTTAAAAGGTAAACAGGGACTCTGCCAAGAAAGAAAGCACTAGGGGCTGCCGTTATGGTCTTCCCTTGTTGTTTGGAAGGACTCAGGCTAGGATTCTCATGGGCTGAGTTCAGACTGGCAATTTGCCCCACTATAGTCGCATTTCAGTGACATTTTAAAAGCGGATTAAAGGGGGCGTTCCCACAGGCACATCTGCTTGGCATTCCCCACCCGTAGGCAACCTGTGCTGTTCTGCTTTGCTCCCTCATTTAATAGATACTTCATAAAAGTGGTAACAATTCCCCATAGAGTGCCTTTATGCCATGTTTGTCCGCTTCCCGGCAGTGTGACTGCTATGCGGAAAAGCCAGGAGCAACCCGCGTTGTGCATAAAGGAGCAGTGATATGATTGGCTGTGCTCTGCTCTACTGCCCAATGTGGTGCTGGCACAGCAGGATCCTCCCCAATTTGGCTGGATGCCTATGCGTGTATGGGCGCATGAATGCATGAGTGCTCATGTGCTCATGCACTCATACACACATAGGCATCCAGCCAATTTCCCAGGAGAAAGCCGTTTACAACCGCGCCTCCAGGCCAGCAGTCTGAATGCTCCCGTGCGCCTCCTCCCAGTATGCTTCCGCATCAGTCCGAGCTGTGTGACCGGGAAAACCCGGAACAGTTTATTCCAGGGCTTTTTTGCCACAACTGGCTCCCACTGCAAACTGCCAGTCTGTCCTCAGCCATAGTCTCTTCCTGGGACCTGAGGTGCTGAGCTACCACAGACCACTTATATACAGTGCATCTTAAGTTGTGGGAGGAACAATGTGGTTCTGATTGGCTGGCCCTCTGAAAGCTGCTGAATGGCCAGGTGAGATACAACTAGTGGGAGCCTATTCATCATTTTCCTTGGTCAACAGGTCATAGAACACTAGAGTTGGAAGGGGACTTTTGGCTATCTAGTCCAACCCCCTGTTCAGTGCAGGAGCTGTACCATTCCCCAAAACAACCTCTGACTGGAAGATTTCCAGCAAAGAGGAGCCCATCCATCTCCTCCAGCTAATTGGTTCCTTTGTTAAGTTGCTCTCCCCATTAGGGTATTCCTTTGCATGGAGAGCCAGTTTGGTGTAGTGGTTAGAAGGATGGACTCTAATCTGGGAGAACCGGGTTTGCTTCCCCACTTCTCCTCATGCAGCTGCTGGTGTGACCTTGAGTCAGTTTCAGAGCTGTTCTCTCAAGGGCAGTTCTCGAGAGAGCTCTCTCAGCCCCACCTACCTCACAGGGTGTCTGTTGTGGGGAGGGAAAGGGAAAGGAGATCGTAAGCCACTCTGAGACTCCTTCGGGTAATGAAGGGCAGGGTATAAATCCAATCTCTTCTTCTTTTCCTCTTCTACTTTCTCTGCTCAGGTCACTGACCCTGGAACCCTGAGGTGGAGAGGGGGCTCTTCAAATCTGGATTTGGGGGATATTGAATCCTGGTCCCAGCCTGAACCCTGATATACTTTACAGGATGGATCAAAATGTATATAAGACCAAAAGACTAGGATTCCTACACATGGGCAGAAAGCTTCTACATATACTTCAGACCCACCATTTCTAACCAGGGATGATCCAGTTTTGGCAAAGAAAAGTACCTGAAAATCAAACACACATTGTTTGCAATGCTTGCATTCTCTTCAGCTGAATACCTCATGTGGCCCCAAGGATTACTGGTTCTCTATTTTCAATGAGCAGTGGGTTTTGAATCTTTGCAGTAGTGAGGTCCTGTGTTGCATCTAGTAATCAGGGCAGCAGGGCTCAGGGCTTGCAGGAAAGCAGGCAGGCAGGCAGGAAGACAAGCAATAGCAAGTCAGGATCCAGTGGTCAAGAGAACAGCTAGAAGCCATGAATCTCCACATGAGGCAGGCAGGTTAAGGAGAGGTGGTGCTTACTTAGGAATAAGCTACTCTATGGACTAAACTCGAGCAGGTTGAATGGGGAGGTTGAACCAGAAAAAGATGGGACTCAGCTGTAGGACTATAACAGGAACTGACTGTACCACCCTTGCCTGTAGCCAGGGCTTGGTCCCTGACCTTAGGTCCCTGTTCCTAGTCTGCTGGTTCCAAAGAAGCTTGAACAAGAGCCTTCTGTTGGAGAAGAGGAAACTGGTTTGCCCATGAAGCTTCTGGAGTGCATGAAGCCCAAGGTCCTTGATCCTACCAAGATCTACAGAGTTGCATCTTGTACTGAAATGGGGAAGGTTCTGGGCTGCCAAACATGCACTTCCCCATCTCTTCCAAATTTGGCTCTGCCTTTTCTGTTCCTGGGAGTCCAGCAGGGGTGGGGGGAGACTCTTAAGACTCTTGGGGTAAACAGGTCCATTCTTGGAGCTTCCTGGTCTGCTGGCTGCAGTGGAGCTTGAATGGGACCCTGCGATTGGAGACAAGAAAGCTGGTCTACCCCTGAATGGACCTGAAGGCTTCTGGAGTGCATAAAGCCTCATCTTCTGAGAAGTCTTCTTCTCAGGTGCAGATTGGGCCAGGGCAGGCATTGGCAAGTGATATCTAACATGGTGGTTGGCGGGTTAGCTGGCTGGTGGTGCATGCTCACAACGTAATGGTTTGTTGGTCTGATGTAGAATGAATAGAAATTTATTTGTATTTAGCCATAAGCCATTACAAACCAAGGATTAGAGTAAAATTTAAGATATAATAAAACCATACAATCAGAATAAAATTGAGTCAAAAGGTGTCTGCTAAGATCAATATTAATTAGTTCCCATAAGAACAGCGTTAGTCCATATTTTCTTTGCAGCCAAGGCATATAAAGACATTCTATAGGATATGTTGGCTTCAAAATCAGCTAACAAGAGTACAATGTTGGTCTGATGCATGTCCCACGGTCATCACAGGTCATCATGTAAAAATAGTTATAGACCTGGCTCTGTTTCCCTTCCTGTTTGCAGGTATTTAAACCTGGGCTTGGTCTGTGGTTCCTTGAACAAAGGGAAGGGAATTCTTGGGAACATCTTTGCCAGCTAATAAGATCTGGACTAAGCTACTTTTCCTGTTTGCAGGTATTTAGACTGGGCATGGCCAGATGTATGAACCTGTTGATGTTAGTGGAAGAGCCAAGAGCCAAAGGTATTCTTGGCCCATGAATAACAACATGATGCCTCCTGTAGATTCAGGATCAGCCCTGAATTGCTACTGTAATTTGGTATACTATATGAATAAGAAGAGCCCTGCTGGATCAGACAAAAAGTCCATCTAGTCCAGTATCCTGTCTCACATAGTGGCCAACCTGTTCCCCTGGAGGGCCAAAACAGGGCATGGAGGCCAAGGCCTTCCCCTGATGTTGCCTCCTGGTTCTGGGATTCAGAGGTTTAGTGTCTCTAAATATGGAATTTCTCCTCAATCACCATGGCTGGTTGCCAATGATAGACTGATCTTCCATGAATCTATCTAATCCCATTTCACAGCTGTTTATTCCTGTGGCCATCACTACATCCTTTGGCAGCGAATTCCACATTTTAATCACTTTCTGTGTAAAGTAGTATTTCCTTTTGTTCATCCTGAACCTACTGCCCATCAGCAGCATTAGATGGCCTCAAGTTCCCCACATCAAGAACACACACACACAATGTTTGCAGTGCAATTTAGAACACTGTGTAACACTGGAAAAAAGCAAACCATTTCCCAAGGGCGCTGCTCTCAACTTGTGATCCAATTGCAATTTGAGCATTGGGTGGTTTTACAGGAGTGGATCCAACCTTCCTCCAACCTAAGAAGCTCTTCCTCCAATGGATTGTGGAGGAAATTTACCTAGATTGGAAGAAGGCTTCAAACTTGACCAAAAAGAAAAGGTGGGGTATTAACAAACAAACGTTGTTCATTAGTTGTTGTAGATTGTCTGGGCTGTATGGCTGTGGACTTGGCACTGTAGTACCTGATGTTTCACCAGCAGCTGTGACTGGCATCTTCAGAGGCAGGGCTCTTTTTGTAGCAGGAACTCCTTTGCATATTAGGCGGCACATCCCTAATGTAGCCAATCCTCCAAGAGCTTACAGAGCTCTTCTTACAGGGGCTACCGTAAGCTCTTGGGGGATTGGGTACATTAGGGGTGTGTGGCCTAATATGCAAAGGAGTTCCTGCTACAAAAAGAGCCCTGCTCAGAGGTATAACAGAGAAATGTGAGAAGAAAAATGGTAGGCAGGTAATTTAGATCTACTCAGGAAGATGGGGTGGGGCTGAGCCATTGCCTTGTAGGAGTTTCCCAGGCTGTGACATGCTAATGGAGGAGCTTTCTTGAGGAGATTCTTTTGCATATGGGTTGGCTGTTGAAATTCTGATCTTATCTGTAGTGCTGTTGTGAGATGTAGAGCATTTTGTGTTTTTCAGGACTGGAAACCATACCCTATTTATTTTTTAAACTCTCTTCCTCCCTGATGAAATTGTGTTTACGTTTATGACTTTCAATGGCTTCCCTTTGTAATCTGACATGGTAACTGGATGTGTTGTCCAGCATTTCAGTGTCTTGGAATAGGATACTGTGTCCTGTTTGAGTAAGGCTATGTTCAGCCACTGATGATTTTTCAGGTTGGCCAAGTCTGTAGTGTCTTTCAACTTTGTTCAGTTGAATTGGTAGAATAAGGTGGCGGTCACTAGCGCAAGATAAAGCGAGGGGGGAAGTGAGGCCTAGTGGGCGAGCTGGCCCTGGGCATGGAGTCAGGAAGGCCTGATCAGACCATCCCGATGCCATGGGAGTGCGCTGGAGCGATCACACAGGGGAAAGTCCATCCGTGTCCCGTAGCACCCTGTTTGTTATTGGACTTTCCCCAGTGTCTTTTTACTCCGCTTCTGCGGCAGAGCAAAACAGGTTGCTGATGGGTGTGGGGCGCTTCCCAGATGTTTGTGTCTGATCACACCCTTTAAATCTGCCTGGCATTTGCGCCTACGGTGCGGCTAATTGTGCGTGTGACCGCCACCTAAGAGTAGGATCCACCATACTCCCTTACTATTTGTGACACAGCCCCTTATGCATATACCCCCCAATATAATATCCTGCTAGTCAAGGCCATAACATTGGGAACAGCTCAAAGATCTGCATTGGGGATTGCAAATGGGGAGGTATACTTACCTTTTGTGACCTTTGATGGGGGTGGGAGGACACAGGTTCTTAATCATAAAGTCTGGATTGATTTCCTTCTAATAACAGCGCACCAGAAACAGAGGACAGGAAAGATTGCCGTGACAGAGTCTTGTAAAAAAACGTACTGGGGAAATTAAATAATTTGGAAAGTCAGGCGGGAGAGGGAATGAGCTCACAGAGCTGTATTATGGACCAGAAGGGAGCCCCATACTCAGACATTCCCACTTAAAGAGCCTCCGTCCGAATACCTGTGAAATCTTCTTCCAAGCAGAAAATACGTTGTTCTTCAGGCTAGTTAGCCTATCAGTATTCCTGAGCAATCGACCAGCTGTCAAATCTCAATGTCTAAAGGGTTGTGGCAGGACGTAAGTGAAAAGAGGAATCTTCTCACCTTTCTAAAATGGGGTATTTGGGCTCGGAAAGGCCATGTGAAGGAGTGAAGTATTAGGCTTTGCATATACAGGGCAGTTTCATCACAATGTTGCACAGAACTGTCAGTCTGAATTCACATCCACAAACTTTTCTGTGGATTATATATGCGTGCCAGGGCCACCCTTTCATCTGGTGACCCCACAATGTGATCCATCACAGTTGTAGAACCTCCACATTCAGAGGCACTAAAGCTCTGGATCCTGGAGCCAGGAGGCAACATCAGGGGAAGGTCCCACCCTTTATGCTCTGTTGTTGGCTGTCCAGAGGAACTGGTTGGCCACTGGGTGAGACAGGATGCTGGACTAGATGGACCACTGGTCTGATCCAGCAGGGCTCTTCTTACGTTCTTATGCTCCAGAGCTACCAGAATTCTGCTCAGATGCATACAGCTCCATCACACTTTTTAAATCCCATTCTTCTTCCAAGGAGCTCAGGGAAGTTTATATGGTTCTCCCCCATACGTCATCCTGGAGATCATCAAGAACAGTAGCCGCAATGACCAAGAAGAACCTGCATGTTCAGAGGAAGTAGACATCTCAATACTAGCGCTGGGGGCAACAGCAGTCAGAGGCTTTGGTCTCCATCCCTTGCATAGAAGTCTTCCGAGGACACCTGGTTGGCTGCAATGTGAAAATGGATGCTAGACTAGACGGGGCATGGTTACGCTGTGGCACAAGGACTCTTATTTTCTTATGTTTATTAGTAAGCTTCATATGAGAACTGCTGTCGAAATGGCAAGTGACCTGGATGCTGAACCATGTGAGTGATGCTGTGCTTCATATCACATAGGTGCCGCTTCACACAAACACCCCTGTCAAAGGTGAACCGGGCTTCAGCTCAGCTTTAAAGGGTGGTGACTATTCACATGTGAAAACAGTAAGTTGGAGCCATCCTGCACCTCTGTCTTACAAATTTTGTTTCGGTAGACTGTGCTTGCATCAAAGGTGCATTGGACATGATTTGCAGTTGTTTGCGTTTCTTTCTCTCAGAACAACACAAGAAGAGGCCTGATGGATCAGATTGATGCCCATCTAGTTCAGCATCCTGTTCTACACAGTGGCCAACTAGTTGTCCTAGAGGGCCAAAAAAAAAAGGGCACAGAGGCCAGGACATTCCTTGATTTGCCTCCTAGCACTGTTATTCAGAGGTACGCCGTCTCTCAACATGTCACTATGGTTAGTGAGCACTGATGGGACCCATCTTGCATGGATCTTTCTAGCCTCCCTTTAAAGCCATCTATGCTCATAGCCATCACTGTGTCCACTGGCAGTGAACACCACAATTTTATGTCTTGTTGAGTAAAGAGCAATTTCTTTTCGCCTGTCTCTCTTTTGTTGCCTCTTTCTTTTTCTCCCCCTTTCTCGTTACTTTTCTCTTCTTCTGAATTCTTTTTCTTATGATGCCGACTGTTCAAATTCTGCCTTGGGTGAGATTGTGGCAGTGAATGAGTTAAACCCAAAAGAACCCGGGAACCTCAACAAGAACATGAGCTTTTTCATTTCCAATTTAAAAAAAAATGTCAAGGAGATATGAATAGCAATGAATGGCTCCAAAATGTTTAAATTGAAAGAAAACAATTGAAATGGGTGTCGCAGTAGAATGTTTGGCTAAGCAAGCTGTAATATTCTGCTACTCCAGTCAGTCTGGTGAAGTAATTGAACGAAAGCAGGGAAAGTCTTTTTGTGTTTAAATGTATAGCCTTTTATCTTTCTTAAAATATTTCTGAAAAGGCCTTCCATGGTAACTTTTCAGAATGGCAGTCTTTCAACATTAGCAATAGGCTGCACTTACCAATCGTGCACAGCCATATCAGTTAGTTTACATGGCTTATAAAAGGGAGTTTGAGGAAGTCATGGAGGATACATCCATCTACAACTACTTGTCATGGCGCTTGCTAAATGTAACCCTGATGTCAGGGAGGGGCCGTGGCTCAGTGGTAGAGCATCTGCTTTGCATGAAGCAGGGCTATTTTGGGGCAGGAATGCACAGGAACGGAGTTTCGGCTGGCTCCCGAGTTGGCCATGCCCAGCAGGAACTCATTAGCATAACAGGCCACACCCAACAGCAGGAACTCATTAGGATTGGCTACACTAGGGGTGTGTGGTCTAACATGCAAAGGAGTTCCTGCTGCTAAAAAAAGCCCTGGGTTTTGACAACAAGCAAGGTAAACAGAATAAGAAACAAAAGGTGGGTGTGGCTGGATGACCACACTTCCGGTAACACGGGGGATGTGGCCTAAATGGCTAATGAGCTGTGCTATTGGGGGTGTGGCCTAATATGCTAATGAGTTTCTGCTGATGGGTGAGGCCTATTATGCTAATGAGTTCCTGCTGGGCTTTTTCTACCAAAAAAGCCCTGGCATGAAGAATGTCCCAGGTTCGATCCAGTTAAAAGGATGAGGTAGTAGGTAATATGAAAGGCTTGTTCCTAAAATCTTGCAGAGCTGCAGCTAGTCAGCACAGATAAAGCTGACCATGATGGGGCAATAGTCTGAACTGGTATGAGGCAGTGTCACTCCTTGCTGTGGCCTCAGACCAGGGACCCCTTTACACTGGTGCGTAAGGACAGCCCTCCCATGATCCTCCTTGGTCACCAACATTACATCTGGGCACCTAAACAGTTTGTGCAATGCTCAGCCCCCGTGCCTACTACTACACTTCTGTGCCTTCCCAATGCATTCCCAAAGAGAGAGGTTCCCATAGCTCTGATAAGAACTGTTCTTGAAAAAGAGCAGTTTCTGTCAAGAGTTCTCTCAGGCCCACCTACCTCACAGGGTGTCTGTTGTGGGGAAGGGAAGGGAGTTTGTAAGCCACTCTGAGACACCTTTGGGTAATGAAGGGCGGGGTATAAATCCAATCTCTTTTCTTCTCTTCTTCTTGTTTCTCCTCTCTTCTCTCTGCTGCCTTTTCCACCAGCCAGTCCTTCCCTGCAGCATGGGGTGGGGAGAAGGAGGAGGAGGAGGAAAAGAAGAAGAGCTGGATTTATACCCTGCCCTTCACTTGGAGTCTCAGAGCGCCTTACAATCACCTTCCCTTCCTCTCCCCACAACAGACACCCTGTGAGGTAGGTGGGGCTGAGAGAGCTCTGGGAGAACTGCTCTTGAGAGAACTGCTCTGTGAGAATGGTGACTGACCCAAGGTTACCCAGCCAGATGCCTGTGGAGGAGTGGGGAATCAAACTTGGTTCTCCAGATTAGGGTCCGTCGCTCTTAACCTCTACACCTCTTTGGGTCTGGGGTTTGATTGTTGCCCAGCTGAACCTCCTCTGGATCAGTCTCTCCTCCCCTGATGGCTTGGTCCCCCCCTGGAATTGTCTTCCCCAGCATCTCGGGTCCCTCCCAGCCTCCTGCTCCTGCCCTTCACTGGCCTCGGAGACCCTTCCTTTTCCTGGGGTCCTTCACAGCTTCTGGAGCCTCCTCATCTCCTCCACAGCTGTCGGCCTTCTCAGCCTGTCTCTCTGCGGCTGCTCCCCCCATCTCCTCAACACTGGGCTTTAAATCCCACGGTCAGTTGGTCAAGCCCCATTCTCCCATCGGTGCTTTTCAACTGGGTCATTTATCCCTCCATCCAGCCTGTGGGAGGTGTCCTGTCGCTGCTCAAGCCACACAGGGCTGGCTCGCCAGCCACAGGCAGCTTTCTGCACTCATATTTAAAAACAAAGCAGTTGTAATCAGTGTTCCCTCTAAGCAGAGTTGATGTCAGCTAGCTCAGTTTTTTTGCCTTAGCTCAGGAAGGACGGCTCCAGAGCAAACTGATTTATGCAGCAGCCAAATCGTTCACTCACAACTTTAATGCCTGTAGCTCACAAAGTAGGATTTTTGCTCACAGGACTCCACAGCTTAGAGGGAGCATTGGTTGTATGGAGTGAACAAAGGTTAAAGACTTTGGCCTCCTGGCCTCCATTTGTGGGTCCTTCCAAGGTGATCTAGTTCCAGGAACAAGATGTTAGACTAGATAGACCGTTGGTCCGACCCAGAAGGAATTCTCTTATCATCTTTTGTTCTCAGAAGTAAATCCTACAGGGATTTATTTATTTATCGTATTCGTAGCCCGCCCTTCCTGCAAGCAGGCTCAAGGCTGGTAACAACATTTCAACAACACAATAAATCTAACGGAAGATTTAAAACACAGTCATACACATTAAAATGGTGGTCACAGCTGGTGTTCCCTCTAAGCTGAGTTATTGTGAGCTCCGGCTCACACATTTTTGTCTTACCTCAGGAAGGATGGCTCCAGAGCATACTAATTTATACAGTAGCCAAATCGCTCATTCACAACTTTAATGCCAGTAGGCTCACAAAGTAGAATTATTGCTCACAGGACTCCAGAGCTTAGAGGGAGCATTGGCAGCCTAAGGATAGAACTGGCTGGTTGTGAGAGATTCCTTGGCCTGTGGATAATAGGTAAATGATAGCCAGCTGTTAATAAATGGGTGACAAGGACCTCATGGAGGCCATACATAGACGCCTGACACTTCAGCCAAAGGCCTGGTGGAACAGCTCCGTCTTACAGGCCCTGCAAAATTGAAGAAGATCCCACAGGGACCTGATCAAGGGAATGTCCTTTCAATTATACCTTGGTTTGAAATGACATTAATGACAGTGGGATTAAGTCAAGAGCATGTATAGGACAGCTGTGTGTTGCCATGGTGACACTGATGACAGTGTTCCATGAGTGGTAGGAATGGCTCTGATGTGGGACAGCTGGTCTCCATGTACAGTATTGAACAGTTGAACACCTTGATGAAAAACTGGCTTCCTGATCAACCACGGCAAGCAGAATGTAAGATGAACCTGTGAATATTTGTGGGATTTTCCTGGCAAGCTGATATTAGCCAGGATGAACAAATCTCCAAGGCACAGGTTATCAGAACAACATCTCTAAGAATTTTATGCACAACCTCAGGCTACAGCGACTAAAAATCACCCAGGCAAACATAATGGGACAAAAGCTCCAGACACTTCCTCTGATGGTTCTGTAATAAATCTGAGCATATGTACGAAATTTCTTCCTATCCTTTCTCAACAGCATGGAAATAACTGAGGTAGAACCATCCGATCCTTGAAGGCAATATAGCTGCCCAAGCTTCAGAAGGCTTCCCCCACCGGTAGAAAAAAAAATCTTGCGGTTTACCCACACGATTATTACAAAATTAAACAGAACTGGAACACTGTGATGGAATTAATTGGAAAGGCAAAAGCAGAATTCCCTAAGCAAGTTTTTTTTTTTTTAAGGCAGTAGTTTTTGAGTGGATTTCTTTTCTCTTGCAGAGGAGGGAGGGGAAATTTCACTTGTAATGGGGGTGTAGAATGTTGGTAATGAAATGTAGTGCAGTCCTTTTGATATATTTTCTGTGGTGTTGGAGAACAGTAGGGGTTAATCCAAAAAGAGGAAGGGAGGGGAGGGGGAAGAACATTTTCCCCCATTCTGCTCTACTGACCTCTTGCTTAGCTTTTTGCTAATGTCATTTTCACTCTTGGTTGGGCTTTGCTGACAGTTAGGATGGCTTCTTTATGAAGATCCCGAGATAAACTAGGGTCACGCATTCATTCACATCACCAAAAAACGCTTCATCAGTTCCCTGCTTTGATTTAAAATATTCCTGATCTAATCAAGACAACATCAAAACCCTGTAGAGTGCACTTGTTAATCCTGTCACTTTCTACCTTCTGAGATTTTGAGAAATGTTATTTAATTAACCAAAATAAAAGAATTAACTCTTCTTTCGGAATAATTACGTATATGAAAGTGCATTTAGCTTACGATGGGAATAAGTTGCGTGTGTTAGCATACCTATTGAAAAGACAACTTAGGTATCGATATCTTTCTACCTATCTCAACGGGGATCCAAAATGGCTGACGACATCATGCTTTCTCCTCCATTTTACCCTCAGAACAACAATCCTGTGAGGCAGGCTAGGCTGAGGGTATGCGGTTGGCCCAAGGTTGCCCAGCAAGCATCCATGGCATAGTAAGGATTTGAACTTGGGCCTCCCAGATTGTCATCTGACCTTCCCCTGCTGCCATCCAGCTTGCAGTGTGCCACATTTTTAAAGGAAAATGTGCTTATTTACAACATCTATACCCCACCTTTCTTCCCAGTCGGGACCCAAAGCAGCTTACATCATTTTGTTCTCCTCCATTTTGTCCTCATGCCAACCCTGTAAGGTAGGTTAAGCTGAGAGTGGTATTGGGGAAGAGGAACTGCATATAAGAGGAAGCATCATTTACAACCAGGCTGCTCTTGCCATGCCCACTTTTCTTCCTTAAGAGGGATCAAAGCTACAGTGCTCAAATGAGGAAATGGTGCTCTTATGTTCCCAAAACCCACGGCCCAAATTTGGATCCCCCCCCCATTTCATGATCCAACAAACAGATTGACAATTTATCAAACCGAACATCAAAAAATCAAGCCCAGCTTTGTGACTGGTGAACAGGAAGTGATCTGAACCAACGGGTAGGTGTTCAAGCATCCCTAGCGATGGCGACCTTTTTAGGCCCACCTGGCATTCCAGTCATGGAACGATGGTGCTTCCAGTGGTGCTGAGACAGACCTGGAGCAGGTGCTACCACTAGACCAAAGTCAGAGGGCCACCTGTATTGCCAGTCCTGGGCAGTAAACCCACAATACAAAGCAACACAGAAGCTTCCATATAGATGTACCACAATCAGAACTACGTTTCCCAAGAAGGCGCAGAGAAGAAGACACAAGGTAGTACAGAAGACTGGGGAGGCGTTGCTAATTTGTGCCAGTCCTGCAAGGTTCTGAGGTAGGAGGGGAGGTCAGAATGGGAGGAGGTGGGATGGAGGGGTAGAGCTGGGAAAGAAATGGGAGATAATTGTAAAAAAACAAGTGGGGGCAAGCAGCACATATCTCTTAGCACATAGTGATAAAAACATGTCATGTATTTGGAAAATGTATATGCTGTCTTTCCAGAGATCTGCTCAAGACAGACTGTCTGTCTGTCTGTCTGTCTGTCTGTCTGTCTATCTATCTATCTATCTATCTATCTATCTATCTATCTATCTATCTAATAGTAAAAAATAGCATAAGAATGATCAGTATTAAAACAAGCCCCCAAATGTAATAAAAAAAATAGCACAGGGCAATACTCAGCAGCCTAAAATGATTTCATAAGATAGCCTTCAGGCTTAGAAATCAGAAAAGAAATGGAATCCCTCTGGTAAAACCAGGGCTCTTTTTGTAGCAGGAACTCCTTTGCATATTAGGCCACACACCCCTGATGTAGCCAATCCTCCAAGAGCTTACAGTAGCCCCTATTAGAAGAGCTCTGTAAGCTCGTGGAGGATTGGCTACATTAGGGGTGTGTCGCCTAGTATGCAAAGGAGTTCCTGCTACAAAAAGAGCCCTGGGTAAAACAAAAAAACAAAACAAAACAAAAACTCCAACCAAACATTTCGGCCTGGTTCCTAAAAGACAGTAAAGTAGGTGCCAAGTGAGAGTGTATTCCAAAAGTGAGGTGCTACCATGGAAAAGCCCTGCCTCTGCCTGCCACCCTTTTTACATCAGCAGGTGGGGGCACACAGAGTAAGGCTTGGAAGAGGATGTTATGTTTTAAGTACTCACGAAGTATAAAGAAATGTGGCTGGAGGGGGTCAATGCCTTCCTCATTTGCCTATTCAGGGCACTCGCCAAGGTGCAGAGGTGACCTGACTGAAGAGTCTATAGCATTCCCATTCTAATAACGGCCCTTGATATAAGTGCCTAACAAACAGGTTTTCCAAAAGGCACTGAAGTGATTCTGTAATGCCCACACTGCTATAGAAACTGCTGAGCAAAATTCTCACTCAATGTGTCTCTTTGGCATTCTTTGGCCATATTGATAATGCCTTATACATCCAGGCAAATCTTTAATTACACCTTTGGAACACTCTGATATTGTCGTGGTAACATAGTAATAAAAAAAAATCAAATTTAAAATTAGTTACCATAGGTCTTTATTGACTCGGGACATAGTGCAAGGTGGCCCTGAGCCTCTCGTTGAAAAGGTATCTTTTTGTGCAATCATTTGTGAAATGGATTCATACATTTGTTCTCGGTCAGTGTTTGCAAATATACTTCACAGCAACTCCTACTTAAACTTCAGTGTTTGGTTTGATATGCTCTCTCATTGGTTTCAGTTGGTAGTACTCCTCCAGTACTCCTTCAGTTGGTAGTCCCCAGTTGGTAGTCCCCAGTTGGTAGTACTCCTTCAGTTGGTAGTCCCCACTCCTCCACTTGCACCTGCTGATGTGACCTTGGGTCAGTCACAAGCTCTGGCACAGCTGTTCTCTCAAGGACAGTTTGTGTTAGAGTTCTCTCAGCCCCACCTACCTCACAGGGTGCTTGTTGTGGGGAGGGGAAGGAAAGGAGATTGTAAGCCGCTCTGAGACACCTTTGGGCAGTGAAGGGCGGGTATAAATCCAAACTCTTCTTCTTCTAGTAATATCGGATTCCAGGTTGGATTCAGTTTCCCTGTTCTAGCTTTTTTAGGAAAGGATATTTGCTTCCAGGCAGGAATGTACAATCATTGCTTGGTACAGATTGCCCTTCAATTGCAAGTTGCAGGTAGCATCCTCAAAGTTGGGGGGGGAGTTCCTTGTTTTCTGAACATTTCTGAACTGTTGTGTATACATGATCTCACACTGCTTTCCCTTGTCCCATAATAGTTGTCCTTGTAGAAGTACTAGTGTGTGGAGTGGTGGAAAGTGTTGTCAAGTTAACAGCTGATTTATGGTGACCCTGTAGGGTTTTCAAGGCAAGAGACATTTCAGAGATGGTTCACCATTGCTTGCCTCTGTGTAGTGTCCCTGGACTTCCTTGGTGGTCTCCCATCCAAATACTAACCAGAACTAATCCTGTTTAGCTTCCAAGATCTGATGAAATCGGTCTAGCCTGGGCCATTCAGGTCAGGGCAGTAGAGCAGAAATAATAGTAACCTATTATGGTCATAGATCAGCAGTGTAAAGTGTATGTTAACAAAAATATTCACAGAGAAACCAATGCATAAGAAGCATACAAATAGCAGATGTATGTTGCCACAGAACCATGGTAGATACTAGTGGCTGCACAGAATGTACCTACTGTATACATGGTTCCAGAGTCATGGTCCACTAGATGAAGGGGGTATAACATTCCTCTATTCCTCTAGCGTTTTTTGGAGGATATGACTGACCAATGTGTATCTCAGGTTGTCATAGATGGGACAGTACACCAAAATATGCCCAACTGTTTCAACCTCCCTGTTTTTGCAAAGGCATATAAATTAATTGAATGGTGCACTACAGTTCTAGCATTTATACACAAATACTAGAAGTGTCTGAGGTAAAATCGGGGAATTGGAATGCTTGGTGTTGGGGGAGAATAGACATAATGGGTATTTCAAAAACTTGGTGGGATGAGGAAAATCAGTGGGATACAGTGATTCCTGGTTATAAATTATATCAGAAGGATAGGGGAGGAAGGGTTGGAGGTGCGGTGGCTCTGTATGTCAGAGAGGGTATATAGTTCAGTAAGACAGAGAGGGTAAGTGAATTGGATTTGCTTCTGGAAATGCTATGGGTTGAAATACTGGGCCCAAAAGGAAGCTTAACACTGGAAGTTTGTTATCGCCCACCAGATCAAAAGATAGAGGAGGATTATACAATGATGAATGAATTAAAGATAGCGGCTAGACAAAATAACTGTGTTGTAATAGGAGATTTTAACTACTCACACATTGATTGGGTCAATATGTGTTGTTCAAGTTGGGAAAAAGAGACTGAGTTTCTAGACACTCTTAATGACTGTGCTATGGAACAGTTGGTCACAGAACCTACCAGGGGAGAGGCAATCCTGGATCCGGTTCTAAGTAATGCCCAAGACCTGGTGAGAGATGTAAAAGTGATTGCACCACTTGGGAACAGTGACCATAATTTATTGAGTTTAACATTTGTATAAATAGGGAGTTGCCCCAAAAGACTGACACCGCTGTTAACTTTAAAAGGGATAACTTCTCTGATATGAGGGGACATCTGAGGAAGAAACTGAAAGGAAAAGTAGGAAGGGTCAAAACCACTGGGGAAGCTTGGAGACTATTTAAAACTACAATCCTAGAAGCTCAGAAAAAATATACCACAGGTTAGGAAGGGCACAAATAGGTATCCAAAAAAGCCTGCATGGTTAAAAAACAAAGAAGTGGAAGCTGTAAAAGGTAAGAAGGATTCCTTTAAGCGGTGGAAAGCTAGTGAGGTTGATAAAAGGGAACACAGGCTGTGGCAAATAAAATGCAAGTCTGATCAGGCAAGCAAAAAGGGAATATGAGGAGCATATCGCAAAAAACATAAAGGCCAACAATAAAACTTTCTTCAAATACATTAGAAGTAGGAAGCCAGCCAGGGAGGCAGTGGGGCCCTTGGATGACCAAGGGGTAAAAGGAGTAGTGAAGGATGATAGGGAAATGGCTGAGAAGCTGAATGCATTTTTTGCCCCTGTCTTCACTGTGGAGGATGAGAAGTGCTTGTCCACGCCAGAACCGCTGATTTCGTGAGGGGTGTTGAAAGACCTGAGTCAAATTGTAGTGACAAGAGAGGAGGTCCTACGATTGATAGATAACTTAAAAACTGATAAATCACCAGGTCTGGATGGCATACATCCGAGAGTTCTCAAAGAACTCAAATGTGAACTTGTGGATCTCCTGACAAAAATATGTAATTAAAATCTGCCTCCATTCCTGAGGACTGGAAGGTAGGTAATGTCACTCCCATCCTTAAAAAGGGTTCCAGAGAAGATCTGGGAAATTACAGGCCAGTCAGTCTGATGTTGATACCGGGTAAGTTGGTGGAAACTGTTATTAAGGAAAGAATTAGTAGGCACACTGATGAACAAAAACTATTGAGGCAGACTTGGCATGGGTTCTGTAAGGGAGGATCATGACCCTCTTAATGTTTTTTGAGGGAGTGAACAAACATATGGATAAGGGGGACCCAATAGATGTTGTTTACCTTGACTTCCAGAAAGTTTTTGATAAAGTTCCTCATCAAAGGCTCCTAAGTAAGCTCAAAAATCACAGGATAAAAAGACAAGTCCTCTTGTGGATCAAAAACTGGCTAATTAATAGGAAACATAGTGAGTATAAATGGGAAACTTTCTCAGTGGAGGGTGGTAAGCAGTGGGGTACCACAGGGATCAGTACTCGGTCCGATGCTTTTTAACTTGTTTATTAATGATTTGTAGTTGGGAGTAAGCAGTGAAGTGGCTAAATTTGCAGGTGACATGAAGTTGTTCAGGGTGGTGAGAACCAGGGAGGATTGTGAGGCACTCCAAAGAGATCTGTCGAGGATGGGCAAGTGGGCATTAATCTGGCAAATGGAGTTCAATGTGGCCAAGTGCAAAGTGATGCACATTGGAGCCAAAAATCCTAACTATGAATACACATTGATGGGGTCCAAACTGGCAGAGACTGACCAAGAGCGAGATCTTGGAGTCATAGTAGATAACTCAATGAAAATGTCTAGACAATTAAAAAGGCCAATGCTATGCTGGGGATTATTAGGAAAGGAATTGAAAACAAATCAGTCAGTATCATCATGCCCCTGTATAAATCAATGGTGTGACCTCATTTGAAATATTGTGTACAGTTCTGGTCACCACACCTCAAAAAGGATATTATAGCATTGGAAAAAGTACAGAAAAGGGCAACTAGAATGATAAAAGGGTTGGAACACTTTCCCTATGAAAAAAGATTAAAATGCTTGGGGCTCTTTAGCTTGGAGAAATGACAGCTGAGGGGTGACATGATCGAGGTTTATAAGATTATGCATGGGATAGAGCAGATAGAGAAAGAAGTACTTTTCTCTCTTTCTCACAGCACAAGAACTCGTGGGCACTCAAGGAAATTGCCGAGCAGTCGGATTAGAACAGACCAAAGGAAGTACTTCTTCACCCAAGGAGTGATTAACACATGGAATTCACTGCCACAGGAGGTGGTGGTGGCTACAAGCATGGACAGCTTCAAGAGGGAATTAGATAAGCATATGGAGCAGAAGTCCATCAGTGGCTATTAGCCACAAGATAGGAACTCTCAGTCTAGGGCAAGTATTGCTCTGTATTCTTGGTGCTTGGGAAGGGGGGTCAACAGTGGGAGGGCTTCTAGTGTCCTGGACCTCCTGATGGCACCTGGTATTTTTGGCCACTGTGTGATAAAGTGTTGGACTAGATGGGCCATTGGCCTGATCCAACATTGGCTTCTCTTATGTTCTTATGTTCAGTATTTCCCCTCTAAAAATGTAGATAGGAGAGCACTGAAGTGGGCCAGAGTGAAAGCTTTCCTGTATCTGGGGATCCATAAATTAGCCAAATAGTTTAATGGCACTAGTTTCCTACTGCTAAAAAGATGGTATTTTGCAACAGAACTTAAATGGAGTTGCACTTCAATAACCCAGATCCTCTGCTTGATTTCAGATTTTCCTTTTCAGCTCCCTGTCTCTTGTTCCTCATCCATCATTGTGGTTAAAAAAAACCCCCAGTGAACTAAAAACTAAAATCAGTAACCAAAAAAGATGTGTTAGATCCTACAGGGAGCTGCCCGTAGGAGAACATGCAAATAGATGGTTCACAGCTACAGTTTGAAATGACCCAGTCCATTGTCCTATCTCAGGAGGACTCTGTCCACCCATAGCAGCCTACTCTCCTGACTGTATTTAATGAGAGGTCATAAAGCTGGAGAGAGTGGACAGGAACGATGAGAGGCGAGAGACAGAACACCATCAGGGTTCCTAGAGGGATAGTGAGCTCCTCTCAGGGTCCAGGAAGAGGAGGAATGATGATCTTGCTGAAATTGATCACATAATTGTAGAAAGAAAAGACGTTAACAAGCATCTCGAAGGCTATCACGATGGGGAGGCGTAAACATTTCCCCTCCACCTGGTGACCCCAATAATTTCAGCCATTAAGAATCAAGTCTTTTTGGATTTGCATAGCCCCATCTTGGGCTAAGGTGAGAAGGTGGCATGATATTAGGGATAGGCATGAATCAGCTCATGAGCTAAAGTTCATCACAAATTTTAGCTGCTTTGTGTTTCATGAAGCAATGTTAGCAAACTGGAAAACCACCATGAACTTCCATGAATTTTAAGGTGGTTCATGGCAGTTCATGAAGAACAGAAAGAAAGGATTTAAATGGTTCTGAGCCATTTAAAGCCCTGCTTTCTGTTCTTCATGAAAAACAGCTGAGCAGCAGGGAGCAGAAAGCAGAGGGTTAAATGGCTCAGAACCATTTAAACCCCTGCTTTCTGCTCCCTGCAAAAAGTGGTGGGGAGCAGAAAGCAGGGGTCACAAACTGATACAAATCGGTTCAGTTTGCAAACTAACATATCAGTTTGTGCTTTGGTTCATGGTTCAACTACAAACAATGAACTGCAAAAATACCCCGCAAAAATGTGGTTCGTGCACAATACAGTCCGATCTCATCAGATCTCATAAGCTAAGCAGGGTTTATACTTGGATGAGAAACCACCAAGGAAAACTCTGCAGAGGAAGGCAATAGCACCTCTGCTTCTCACTTGCACTGAAAGCCCCTTGCTGGGGTCACCTTAAGTCAGTTGTGTGTGACTTGGCGGCACATATGTGGGTTCAGGCTCTTGGTCATTTTGCAGTGTGACATTATTTTCAGGAGTGGCAAATATGCAAGACCTAGCTTATATGATAATCTTAGATATTGTATGCCCTGTTTTTCTTGCCATCGGGACCCAAAGCAACTTACGGCAGTAGAGAAAAATACAATTTCAGTAAAAGAAGCAAAAATAAGCAATGATATATTGGGCAAGTCCTGGATTCAGCTCATTCAAAGCCACAGGCTAAGAGCGAAAGGCCAGGGGCCTCTGGCCACAACCAAGCTTTATTCTTGGGAATAAAAGTTTAGCTATCTCAGTTTCATCCCACCTTTCCTAACCAGAATGGGCAACCACAATCTGATTCTGGTTTGAAGGGCAGCATGTGCTCTAGTTTGGCATAAGGTTGCCAGCTGGGAAGGTATGGAGAGGGGGAGCATTTCAGGGCAGACAGGAGGGAAACAATACTGTAATGTCACTTTGGGAAGTGATGTCATGGAGATTTCTGATGCTATTTCCCCCTGTTTTGCTCCCACTCCTCTACTGAGCAAAGGCATGGATCAGAGCAGCAGAGGAAGAAGTTTGCCCACTATAGATGCTTTCAAATTATGGTGCTGGAGAAGACTCCTGAAAGTCCCTTGGACTGCAAGGAGATCAAATCAGTCAATCCTGAAAGAAATCAATCCTGATGGTTCTCTGGAAGGCCAGATACTGAGGCTGAAGCTCAAATACTTTGGCCACCAAATGAGAAGGGGGCACTCACTGTAGAAGACCCTGATGCTGGGAAAGCTTGAAGGTCAAAGAAGAAGGGGATGGCAAAGGACGAGATGGTTAGACAGATGCAACGAACATGAAATTAAGCAAACTCTGGAGGATGGTGGAGGACAGGAGGGCCTGGCGTGATGTGGTCCATGGGGTTGTGAAGAGTCGGACTCGACTGTGCAACTGAACAACAACAATAGTGAGCAACTTGACAAGGCTAGTTTGCCAGTTTGGATAGAACAGTGAACTATTATTGGTAGCCAACCTGGAAGTTGAGAAGACAATCAAAACACACAAGGACTCCAAGGCAAAGAAGGGTAGAGGGAGCTCAAGGCCTGTCTCAATAAAGCCAAACCATGGTTTGGCATTATATCGGAACCTGCCCTAGGAAACGTTCCTAGTCTAATCAAAGTTCTTTATGCTTCCTGCCAAACCCCTCAGATATTTTGTCTGACCAAAAAACATCAGAGGAAATCAGGTGGCAAGGTAGAGAAGGCCCCCTACAGGAATCTCCAAACATAACTTTGAAATGTGATTTCAAACACTATTCAGTGGTGCCTTTGAAGACGATTAATCATTAGGAGATGTTGTCCTGGGTGTTAGAGAGGATAGCAACCTATAGCATGGACTCATGAGAAAGAAAGTTTCAGTAGCAGGAGTTTGTGTTGACCTTAATGATAGGAAATTGAGGCCCAAGTACCCTCCTGGCAGAAACAGTAAGCTGTGAAATCTAGGACAGAGGGGACAAACCAACGGCTGTTCTCCTCCGTTTTTTAAGTGCTGATAAATGTATTTAATTCTGTTCCATTCAGGTTAGCGATTGGCTTGGCGATATCAGACTGTGGAGATCCATTTGGTCAGCCCTGTCATCTCACACCTTAATGAGCACGGAAGGCACACACAGGATAACTAGCTATTCCACCTCGGATCTTGCCTAGCAGTTCATTATGTGAAACCCTGCATATAGTGAAATTAGCGGCATGGTTGACAAGGAGGTGACACAGCTTAACTTATTTTTAAAAACTGCTTAACTTTATCACGACATCGAGCCAAGTGTTCCAGTATTTATAGAAGAACTTGCTAGACTTAAAGTGGAGGATATAAGTTTTATATCCGAGCTTGTATTGTGCTGTATCTCGGGCACTCAAGGCTACTCTTGTGCTAGCAAAACAAAATGGTCTGAGTTAGAATGCAAGAAAGACCCTTCTGGGTCAGACCAGTGGTCCATTCAGTCCAACTACAACCTGTTTCTAACACTGGCTGACCACTTGCTTCCGGGAAGCCCACTAACATGTGACAGAAAGGTGTCTGTTCACTGTTTTTCTTATTTCCAAACAACAGTCGGAGGCATATTGCCTCGAAACATGGAAGTTCCATTTAGCTAGCATGGTTATTAACCATTAACATTGTTTATTTATTTATTTATTTCAATTTATATTCTGCCCTCCCTGCAAGCGGGCTTGGGGCAGATCACAGAGAAACATCTAGAACATCACAAAAATTCCAATACATATCAAATACAATTTACAAATAATTAAAACAGTTTTATAAGAACATAAGAACATAAACATAAGAACATAAGAACATAAGAGAAGCCAATGTTGAATCAGGCCAATGGCCCATCTAGTCCAACACTCTGTTACACAGTGGCCAAAAATACCAGGTGCCAGCAGGAGGTCCAGCAGTGGGGCCAGGGCACCAGAAGCCCTCCCACTGCTGCCCCCTCCAGCACCAAGAATAGAGTGCATCACCTGCCCCAGACTGTGAGTTCCCATCTATACCCTGTGGCTAATAGCCACTGATGGACTTCTGCTCCATATGTTTATCTAATTCTCTCTTGAAATTCTCCATGCTTGTAGCTGCCACCACCTCCTGTTTTAAAACAGCATGGATTAAAACAGGTCACACTATTCATGTGCATAGATTTCAAGCTGCTGCCATTTTCTTCTTAGTCTGAGCCACAAAGAGATGGTAAACTTCAGCGGGGGGGGGGGAGTGAGATTTTATTGGATGCCTGCCACCTCAGCCAAAGGTCCGGTGGAACAGCTCCATTTTGCAGGCCCTGCAGAATGGTAGTCAGTCCTGCAGGGCCCTGATCTCAGATGGGAGCATGTTTCACCAGGTCGGGGCTAGGGCAGAAAAAACCCTGGCCCTGGTTGAGGCTAAACGGACATCCCTGGGTTGGGTACAGCCAGCAGGTCTTATTCGGCAAAGCACAAGGCTCTTTGGGGCACATATGGGGAGAGGCAGTCCCTCAGACATGAATTTGCTTAATAGTCTCTTAAAGTCATCTAAGCACCATGCATAACATCCACACGTTAATTGTGTGTTGCATGAAGAATTATTTTCTTTTCTCTATCCTGAATCTACTGCCAATCATCTTCATTGGTTGACCACACGAATTAAAGAAGGCCGAGATAATTTTTCTTTCCATCTGCTTTTTTTAGCACCGTGACTTTATAAACCTCTGTCACGTCTAGAAATTCTCTCTAAACTAAAAGACCCAAAAGCCTTTGCCTGTTTTTGCCGGGAAAGAGTTTCAATTATTTGATCATTCGGGTTGCCCTTTTCTATATCTTTTGCAGCGTTTGAAATGAGGCAATTAGAAAGGCACACGGTTCTCCAAATGCACTGAGAACTCAGGCTGTGTATATCCGATAGCGAAATTATAAAAACACCTTGCTAAGTTAACCAAGATCCTTTACCCCCCCAAAAAACCCTGTTTTAATTCATTATGCAAATCAAACTTAATTGCATATCTGTGCACATTTTGCATAATTCATTCTGTTAATTGTGAGGATGAACAAAGGTGTTTGGAGCAAGGAAACCCCACCAATGAGGGTTGCCAGATCTGGGTTGGGAATACCTGGAGATTTTGAGGGTGGAGCCTAGGGAGGGAGGAGTTTGGGGAGGGGAGGGACTTCATTGGGGCACAACTCCATAGAATCCACTTTCCAAAGCAGCCATTTTTCCCCAAGTGAACTGTTCTTTGTCACCTGGGAATCAGTTGTAACAGCAGATCTCCAGCCACCCCCTGGAGGTTGGCGACTCTGCAATTAACCTACTTTCTCCATTGTCTTCAGTGGGGTGGTTAATCCGACCTCCAGTATATTGAAGCCCACCTGACCTGAGCAGATCTGTTGCTATGGGTGTCAGCTGTCCAAAAAAACAAAGCAACCTAGCCTGGTCCTCTTTGTCTTTGTCCAGAGAAACTTTTTCTTGAAACCAGGCTTGAAAATATTTAATTATACTTCTATGACACTCTTTCCCCCAGCCCCAAGCAACTCAGACCTCGGTCTCCTATTCTGGCTCTTTCAGAGGTAGCCCTCCTTAACCTCAATGGAACAGTACACTATCCAACTCAGGTCCATAGGTACAGTGGGGCATTTCGGGGCCCAGCCCCCTGATTTACCACCAAGCCCCCCACAACTTCCCATCCAGCCCAGGCCCCCATGACTTCCAATTTTTTATTTTATTTGTGGCGATCCCTGGGGGTTTGTGGAGGTGTCTATGCGGGGTGCCCCCGACTTATTTAAGGGCCCCCTGAATTAAAAAAATCCTAGCTATGGGCCTGATCCAACTCAAGAGCTGTCGAACAGCTTTGCAGCCACTCAGTGGCTGTGGCTGCTCACTCTTATTTCTTTAAACCACCAGCTGTGGAACAGCACACAGCAATGAACAGTTCTGTTGGTGGGGCGCAGACCTCTTCACCTTCTGTGAAATGCTATCGATTGCACGGTACCGTTCTTTTTCAATAAGCAGAAAAAGTAATCTGCTGAGCAGGCTTAAGCTGCTCATGAACGGCGTAGCAGCTCAGCTACAAGGAATCATCTCCTTGCTTGCAGACAGTGAGGACGAGCGCTCAAGCACTCTTCATTTCAGCCCCCAAATACTGGTTTTGATTTTGTTTCTCCCACATGCAGACTGAACCCACAATCCTCTCTTTACATGTAATTTTCTGTTTCCTTGCAACAATAAATCAGAACTATACCCATAGATAGCATACACTGTGCATATAAATATCATATAAACTGCATGTGAACAACATACAGTGAATACACTGAATAATGCACTCTGTTTTCCTCATAAAATGTAAACATTTTTCGGTGTTAGCTACACAACAATAAATCAGCGCTGCAAATGTAATTGGCATCCACTGTTCATAGAAGCACTGTATAAATTGTGTACCACCAATGCCATACAACACATGTTCTTGATACAAATGGATCTGTGAGTGGTGAAAACTAGAGAACCGGAACCATATAAGTAAACATACAAAGAAAAGTCAGCGGGATCTCAGGCCCATTCCGTAGCAGGGGAGATCTTTCATCTACCGCAGACTGAATGGTCCATACCACCACGCCTATTACAAACTGGTGTGGATAGCATCAAATGTCATACTTGTCTTTCTGTCAAGTGACAAGAACTGCCTTTTCTTCCACTCAAAGAGGATCGATTCTATTGATCTGGGAGCAGGCTGCATTTTGAAAATGTTTGAGAATGCCACAGAGAGCCACCATATTGCCATCCTTTGATTAATTTTGTTTAGGATTTAGCAAAAGTCCTTCTCAGAAAACATTATGCCAGTGGGGGGGAAGGGTCCCCTCCTAGCTCTAGAAGGAAAGATACAAGGTGATAATAGCTGGGTTTTCCTGTACACAACTTCAAACAAGTGAGAGACACTCAAAGGTCCCAATTAGAGAACTTCAGCCAAGTGTAAAACGATAGGAACTGAACACACAAGAGGTTATTATAGAAATCTCAAAGCCATCCACTCCACCCCTGAAGGAGAAGGAACAAAGCTGTTTGGTTTGTGTTTGTAGATTTGTGTCATTTGTACACATGCATTAAAATGTCTCTTCCTGGGGCAAAGGTCCCCTTTGGATTAACATTAAGGCTACCAAACAATTTTTATGGATTACAAATAGGTACAAAAATGACCAGAGACTGGTCACCTGCCAGTTCAGCTCACACTCTTCCAGTTGTGATTTGTGCAGTTGAATATTCGATACACGGTTTTGAACAGTTCTAATGTGTTCAACTGTCCTGGATGGACCAGGCTAGCCTGATCTCATCAGATCTCAGAAACTAATCAGGGCTGGTCCTGGTCAGTATTTGGATGGGAGACCACCAAAGAAACCCAGTATGCAGAGGCAGGAAATGGCAAACCACCCCTGAACATCTCTTGCCTTGAAAACCTCATGTGGCCACCATGTCACCTGCGACTTGATGGCACTTTCCACCACCAATGTGTTCAATTGTGCTAAAAAAAGCCGATTGTTTACACTGCTTTACAGAGGGTCCCCCTTCACAACTGCTTCCATTTCCCCTGTTGCCTCCCTGCTTAGAGAATATCCCATTTTAAAAATAAAAATACGCATTCACAGGGGCTTACAGATATGAAGTATCTCTGTGTCCTTTATGGCTATCTGATTTGATGTCCATTAATTCCAAAGGCAAACATGAAGGAATTCAAGCATGTGTGTCTTTGCACTGCCTCATGGGAATGGTAGTTTTCACCCCTGCCATGTCTACCAAATTCTTATTGTTAGTTGTTCCGCTAACAAAAGAGGTGAATCAGGCCTGTGTGGCTTGTGCTATTGGCCCATGCCTCATGGGAGTTGTAGTTATTTGAAGAGGGAAGGGTATCGACACCTGTCTTGAACCCTGAACTTGGGAGGATATAGTAAATACTGAAAATGAAACATGACAAAACTGAACCTCTTAATCGCAGAAACTTGTAGACCCATTTTGCATCACTGACCAACGTAACTTCAAAAGGACCTGGAATGGTCTTTGAAAAACCTTAGATTGGGATGCCAAATTTGATGGGTAAGGAATATCATCAACTTTTTTTTTTGGCCTGACCTAACCCCTTGTGGCATATAAGTGGTGAGAAGAGGCTTCAACATCATGCCATGCTAACCATAAAGTCATGGGGAAAAGAGAAGTGTAGAAACATGGTGACTCTAGAATGGAAAGACCAAAGACCACTGTGGATAGTAAGCAAGCAGAAAATGCCTCCAAAGCCCACCCTTTAATTATATTATTTCCAACAGGAAAAGTTAAGTTTTCATGCTCTTGTTTGCACTTGACTAGATACAGAAGGGTAGTTTTACTATCCAGGAGAGTTTTGGTTTTCCCTGACAGGATATATCTATACAGCTGGGGATTTCTCTTTATTTAAGGTTCACTGCTTTTTAGTGGAGCCATTTCAGATACCCTGGTGGATCAACATATTTCGACAAGACTTGCCAGTTGAACACTCATATCTCTGGAGCTGAAAGAGGCCAGGCTATTTAATTATGCAAAATGATTTAACTGAACATTAATATCACAATATTTTGACTTAACGGGCTTGGCGAGGGAAGTAAAAGTGACTATCCTACCACACGTCTTGTTCTTGGGTATTCTGAAGAGAGAAATTTCAAGCGGAAACAACATTGGAGGGGTGAGGTTTTGATACATGGGTGGGTTTTATTTTTGGGGGGTTAACCATCTGTTTTTACTCACCTTTCCCCACAGAAAGAAACCTATCAAAACATCTCTGTGCAGTTTGCATGCTTTCAAAATACGGCTTCCCTTTCCCACAGATGAATGGAGCCCACCCTTAATAGAATACTTCTTTACGGGGAGCCAAAAATGCTCCCTGGGAACATGAAACACATGTAGAATTCAGTAACAAACTGAAGGCATGGCTTCCAACAAACATACACACATAGGATTGTCATCCTCCAGATGGGACCTGGCGATCTCCTGGCATTACGACTGATCCCCCGATTATAGAGATCAGTTCTGCTGGAGAAAATGGCCACTTTGGAGGGTGGACTCTATGGCATTGTACTGTACTGAGGTCCCGCCCCTCTCCAAATGCTGCCATCTCAAGGCTCCTTCCCCAAATCTCCAGGAATTTCTCAAGCCAGAGTTGGTAACCCTATCACACGTGAGAAATGTTTCTAGGCAATTTTGGACTTTGGACTTAACAATCCCCCCCCCATCATTAATGTGAGAGGGCTTCTAGTGTCCTGGCCCCACTGGTGGACCTCCTGATGGCACCTGGTTTTTTTGGCCACTGTGTGACAGAGTGTTGGACTGGATGAGCCATTGGCCTGATCCAACATTGGCTTCTCTTATGTTCTTAGGTCTTTTGGAAACTACAATTCCCACAATGCACTGGGGGAAGGAGGTAGTGAAAACTGGTGGTGAGCTGTGTGGACCTCACTTAGCCCTAGCTGTAGCCTGCATTTGTCCTCCCTCTGCTGAGCCAGGGTGGTTGCTCTCCCCATTCTGAACCTCAGATTTATGCCCCACTTTTGATCCAGGTTTGCTAAAGCTTGTTCTCAGAAGGGAAGTGGCTAGCCACCAGGTATAGTGCCTTCATAGCAGTGGCACTAACACCACGGAATGCCCTCCGGGCACATCTGTCAAACATCTGCCTTATCGATCTTTTGGCATCTGTGAAACACTTTTGTTTACTCAAGTCTTTATCGATTTGTGACTCCCTGTAGTTTGCGAATATCTGGTGGCAGTATTTTGGTAGATTAATTGCCATGACTGCTGTTTTATCTTTTTTAGTTGGATTTGTTCATCTTGCTTTTATTATACTCATTTAAAACAAAATGATTGTCAACTGCCTTGAGGGCCTGAGATGAAGAGAAGGTAGGGCAACAACATTTTAAAGGAATTAAATGAAATTGCATCGAATCTTGCCAGTCGTTGAAAGTGGCAAATGGGTGGGCAAGCTTCTATTGGTATTTATCGCACTGAAAGGTCTCCATAGGGTTGTGTGTGCCCTGCACTAGTCAGTATTCCATACCAGGAAATAAACTGGATTCTGCAGTCTTGCAGAAGTTACCCAAGTGTGTGTAATTTCCTCAGTTTTTATCATTCATTCTAGACCCATGAGCTACGTAGGGTGCTGACTTTTGAAAACCCTACTGTCCCTCTCCCCAAAATGTTACTACACATTTTCAAGCCTGTTATTCCATCATAAGGACTAGAAACTTGGGTTTTTTAAAAACAACAACAACCACAATTCACCCTGACCTGGATAGCCCAGGCAAGCCCGATCTTGTCAAATCTCGGAAGCTAAGCAGAGTCAACTCTGGCAAATACTTGGATGGGAGACCTCCTTGGAATACTGGGAGATGGGGGCAGGCTTTATTCAGCCACCTCTCTGAATATCCTCCAGACCCCCAGTAGGGGTCAGTTGCCAGAGGTTGCCATGACTTCCAGATGCACACACACATACACTCACTCACTCACTCACACAAACACACACACACACATTCGAAAAATACAAAAGCCACGATTCATAACATGCTGAACTCTGTGGACAATATCAAACTGTATGGCTTTTTCTGAGCTTGCAAGGAAATCTGGAAAATACACACAGCACTGATATTAAATTTTGTGTGTTTAGGGGCCTTTCTTTTGTGTGCAGGGGAGCAAGCTCCCTCCTGGTAGTGCAGAGGTAGCATGGCAAATTTAACTGAACAGTTCTCCTTAATTGAGTCAGCTGGTGCCTGCCATGCACTGAAACTTCAAATTTGATCTGGTCAGCATGCCTGCGCACTGCATTGGTGGTTTGAAGTTGGATTTATCCTGCCATGGGAACTGTCTCCATCGATGAAACAAACAGTCTGTGAGTCTAGTGGACTGTGACAGCCTGAAACGCCAAACTCGAGAGGGTAAGCAAGAAAGAGCGAAGAGGGGAGCTTTAACTAACACAACCCTGGTGCTCGTGCACTGTTTGTTCCAAAAGCAATGTGGCTGAGGACAAAGGATCGAGAACAAATGCATCTGCCCCATGACACAAGTGTAAGGGACAGAGACTGCAAGCCTAAGAATACTTATTCACTGGGAGAAAGAAAATGCTACTGCTGCCTCCGCCTGGGAACTGGACCTACCACTGCTGCCACCACCCGCCCCACTGTCTTTTCATGCACCTAGATCTCCTCTACAAACAATGCAGCAAGTTATGCATGGCCTATGGGGCTTCCCACACTATTGGTTGCTCTTTTTTGGTTGTGACTTGACACTGTGTTACCAAAGAGGCCTGGGAAACTGAGGCAGCAAGGAGGACCGGCTTCCTTATTCATGGGTCCTTGTTGGCCTAAATTGCCAAAAGGGCAAGGTTGCACATCACTAATGCCATCTTAAGTCAGATACCGTGGCTTCACTGCCACTGCCCCCAAATGAAATATGTTTGCTTTTAATGTGCAGTCAGGGCTGTTGTTGTTGTTTCCCTTTTGGGAGAGCATTCACATACAGTTTCTCATCTTCATTCTGAAGTGGGGTTGCCAGGTCTTCTGATTGTTGTGGCAGGAGGAAGAGGCGTGGGGGATTGCATCCATACCCAGAAGTGATGTCCCTTCTGGATGATGCTCTAGGAATTCCCCCCAACCCCTATGGTGAAGACCTTAGTATGAAATGCTAGAACTTAACAAAAGATGCAGCATTCTTTACTTTTATTCCATGGAACTGGGCAGATAATCAGAGGTTCCCAGGTGGTGGTCCTATCTACATATTGACCAGACCCTGACATGCATACCTTCAACAACATGCCATGTGCCTTCACAGAACACTGATAATGTAACTGAGGCACAGACATTTGATGACTACACAACCTGGAACTAAGTATACTTAACCTTGCTGATTCGACTCACACTCTGCTTGCCAGTCAAACAGAACCAGTTTTTCCTAAGCAGTTTGGCTGTTCATGAGCAGTTCAAGTCAGTTCAGGATGTTACTTTCCATGTGTTCAAACAGGACAGGACAATCAGCAGCATTTTGCACGTGCACATTTTCACACAGCCTGATGGGAGTCTCATTACTCTGTATCACACAGCAGCCAGTTGTTTAAAATTAAGAGCGAGCAAGCCAAAGTTATGAATAAACCCATTTTTTAAAAAATGAAATGTTACCATGTGCTGTTTGTCTAAAGCTTATACCATCACTGTTATCTTGCGCTCATGGACTTATGGAACTTCTAGTTCCATAAACATAATTTAATGACCTGTCCCAACCATACATCACCCCGAGGAAGAATCCATTTTACCTGCTATGCAGATGCAGAAGCAGCAACAAGGGAGAAGGAAATGCAACTCCACCACCACAACAACTGCAAAGATGCCCTGACCTGGATAGCCCAGGCAAGCCCGATCTTGTCAGTTCTTGGAAGCTAAACAGGGCCAACTCTGCCAAGTATTTGGATGGGAAACATCCAAAGAATATCAGGGCCGGGAGGCCAGAGGCAGGCTATTAAGCCACTTCTCTGGACGTCCTCCATGCCCCAGTAGGAGTTGCCAGAGATTACCATGACTTCCAGGCACAGGCACACCAAATGCAAAAAAACAACTGCAAAGATGTTTTTAGCATGCTATTCAGAAGAGATGTTGATGAGGGGAGGACATCGAAGGCTTGCGTCATGAGTGACTGTGGCCATTTATATGTGTATGTTCACTTGCTGAGCATATTTGCTGTGAAGTTCACAGCACCTCTTCCCAAACCTCTCTCCTCCTATCCGTAAATTCAAAAGCCAAAGGATTAGAAGAGTATGAAGCAGAAGGAATAGCTGGGGATCCTGGAAAACTGTGGCAGTAGAGGTGAAGGTGTATAACTCATAATCTGTTCCCACGTCTTTCTGTTGTGCATCTGTGCACTAGTTGGTCATTTCTCCTCCTCTGCCTTGTTCTATGATTAGCAGATGTACCCTCCTTTGCGGCCAATCTTTCCACTATCCCTGTATAAAAAGAAAAGGTATTAGGAGGAGAAGTTCATTGCTATCATGTGATTTAACTGTGAATGTTTGAAAATCCTAAAGTTGACAAGTAAGTATCAGACTCTGACATGTCCTCATCAGGATGATGAGTGAAGCCTAAGGCCCTTCATGAATGCTGCTTAACCACACTTGAGCAGTTAGCCTTAAAATACTTTTTAAAATGTTTTAGTTTTTACTCATTCAGTGAACCGTCCAGAGCTTAGCACACATATCTGTTTGGTGTGAGAGCCAGTTTGGTGTAGTGGTTAAGTGTGTGGACTCTAATCTGAGAGAACCGGGTTTGATTCCCCACTCTTCCACTTTGCAGCTGCTGGATGACCTTGGGCAAGCTACGGTTCTGTCAGAGCTGTTCTCTCAAGGACAGTTCTGGAAAGAGCTCTCTCAGCCCCAGCTACTTCACAGGGTGTCTGTTGTGGCGAGGGGAAGGGAAAGGAGTTTGTAGGTTGCTCTAAGACTCCGAGTGAAGGGCAGGGTATAAATCCAATCTCCTCCTCCTCCTCCTCCTCCTCCTCCTCTTCCTCTTCTTCCTCCCCCCTCCAAAGTCAACATCTAAGGATGCTTCTTAACTATTCTGGGGATGGGTCTGATTGATGGATTGGTTGATATACTTCTCTCCCAGTGTAAACCCAAAGGAGGTTACAGTGTTTTCCCCTTCTCCATTTTATCCCCACAACCTGGTGAGGTAGGTTTGGTTGAGAGTGTATAACTGGCCCGAGGTCACTAAGTGAGTTCTGCGGCAGGTTAGGGATTCAGTCCTGGGTCTACTGGATCCTAGTTTGACCTTCTAACCACTGCTCCATGTAGGCTGTTTGTATCAGGAGATTGGGAAGGAAGAGTAACCAGGAACACCTCTTCTCACTTCTAGAAAATTGTATATGAGGGTGGTCTTCCTTTCACTAAAGCAGTAAGCCCATATCTATGCTGTACCGCTGTAGACTGCATGCAGGAGTTGATATAATTAAATCGGTTTTTCTTTTTTTTCTTTTTTTGCTGTTCATAGGAAACTAGATGTCAGAAAGACATGGTCTAGCCTAGCTTTCTGCTTGGTTTACCAATTTTCTAGTTGGATATGCCTTTTTTTATATACAGATGAACCATCAGAGGAATGCCCGTGTAGAGTCTGAATAAGTATAGCTCAAGGATGGATTTATCCCATCAGGCCATAGTTCTGTGAGACAGAAGAAGAAATTGGATTTATACCCCACCCTTCACTACCCAAAGGAGTCTCAGAGCGGTTTACAATCTCTTCTCCCTTCCTCTCCCCACAACAGACACCCTGTAAGGTAGGTAGGGGTGAGAGAGCTCTTTCGAGAACTGATCGTGACAGAACAGCTCTGAAAGAACTTGTAACTGACCCAAGGTCACACCAGCAGCTGCATGTGGAGGAGTGGGGAATCAACCCAGTTCTCCCAGATTAGAGTCTGCACTCCTAACTACCACACCAAACTGGTGGATTCATCAGCTCTTATGCTGATGTGTTGGCAATATGCAGAGACATTTAAACATAATCAATCAATCAATCAATCAATCAATGAAAAGGCAGATGATTAATCAATTAGTTATTCTTTAATCAGCCAACAGCTTGTCTTGTTACAATGGCCACATGCATTATTCCCTTTCCTTTTCTCTTCCTCCAGTGCCATATTTTAAAGTATAAGCTCTGTGGTGCATTATATACACAGATGCAGCCACATCAGCCCTCATAACAGGGAAGTTGGAGGTTTTCTGCCCATTGGTAGGACAGTAGGAGGTGCCCCACACAAACAAATTCAGGAGCTCTACATAATGGGGAGACTTCCAGATATAAAAATAGGTTGTAAATTTTTAAAAAAAGTAATGAAAGGTGCCCCCCTACTAAACCAGAGAAAATGGTGGGTGGGCAGTTGAACATCTTTTTTTTTTTAAAAAAAGAAGAGGAGTGTGAAGCAGAAAGCCATTGTAGCACAGTGATTAGAATTGCTAGGCACTATGAGGAAGCTAGCATGGTGACTTTGGGCCAGTTACATGCTGTCAGCCTAATTTACCTCACAGTATTGTTATGAAGGGAAAAAACACGAAAGGGAAAGCCAAATACGGTGTCCCGAGCTCCTTGGAGGAAGGCTAAGATTTTTAAAACAGGGCTAAACAGGTTAAATTTGGTTTCAGTGTAGCCCTGGATTATAGTAGATGTTTTTAATTGTGTTTGCCCCGTCACCCCCGTCACCCTGCAATTCTTGGTGGGTCTCTGATTTTCAGAATAATAATCACGATCCATTATTTTATTCCTCCATAACTTCACCATCCTGAATAGGAGTAGTTTTATTCGACCGGACTTGGTGTTTCTTGATGAGTTCATTTTTCATAGGAAGAGGTGGGGAGGGAAACGTCCGCTCATTTCTGAAGCCTTCTGCTTCTCCATCTGGGAAACCGGAGAGCTTGAGACATTTTACAGGTGAGTCTCTGAAGTCTTGAGCCTAACTCTTTGTATACAGCTGTTATTCTTAGCAGCTGCTGTATAGGCCATTTTCCTGAGAGACATAATCTAAACAGTTTCTCTTAAACTGATCATTCTGTCTAAAACATTGCAAAAAAAATTTTTTTTTAAGAACATGACAGCTTTAGACAGATTAATTTGGAATAGTGAGAGGGTAAGCTGAGTTGTTTTGAACTCATGTGTGGGAAATATTCTCCCCTTCCCTAGTTTTGATAACCCTTATACACGTATCAGTTGCAGTGGAAATCCAGGCTGGTATTATTTAACTGCATCTATGAAATAAAAAAGTCTGCATGCGCTATGACAAAGACATTGGGGACTTGGGATTCTACTTGTAACTCTCTGCATGGAACTGACCTTGTCTCTCTTCGGTAATGGAGGTTTTCTATAACTTCCCAGTCTTAAGGCTCTCTTGGGCAAGACCTGCCAATCACAATGAACACCACGAAATGGCACCGACTCGTTGAAGTTATGTAGACAAATATCCGCCGAGGACAATGAAGGAGACCACCAAGCCTCTTGTTATTTGAACAGGATTTGTAATTTGTTTCTTCACAACAGATGAGCTTGAGATTTACTGGCATTGTGGTTTTGTTTCATTTTAAAGTTCAGTAGACTGGGAGGCAACTTGACATAGAAATGCTCCCCCAAATTCTCTTCAGCTTTTTCCCCCAGATTTGGAATTCTCAGTTATCTTCCTTCATCTTGGAGCCTGTGGCAAATTCTTTAAAGGGAAGGAAGGGAGATTTCCCCCCCCTGATTTACCCTGCCATTGCAGACCCCACGAATTTCCCTTTGGGCTGTTCCTGGGGGTCCATATAGGGTTGCCAACTCCGTCTGGAAAATGCCTGGATATTAGAGGGTAGTGCCTGTAAAGGGGAAGTTTGGGAAGGGATCACCTGGAATCTATGGTATGCCCGACAGGCTGCTCTCCAAAGCTGTCATTTTCTCCAAGGGAATTGATCTCTGGAGTCTGGAGATCACTTGTAATTCCAGGAGAACTCCAGGCCCTACCAGGACATTGGCAACAGAATTTGGGCTAGGATTTTGAACTGCAGCGGGGGAGGGGGGGGAGAGAAGAGCAGCTCCCATTCTAATCCATTCTCTCAGTGGAGATTTACCTCAGGATCCTAGCCCTTGTATTCAAGGTGGGATTGACGCATTAGAAAAGTTTCATGGTTTCATAGTGATTTTTAACACTCCTGGAGCCAGTAGGATGTTGTAGTTTGAGTGCTGGCCCAGGGTATGTTCTTCTGCCTTGTCCAGTTTGCACCCCCACCCACCCACAATCCTA
This sequence comes from Gekko gecko, assembly GCA_029375565.1. NCBI lineage: Eukaryota > Metazoa > Chordata > Lepidosauria > Squamata > Gekkonidae > Gekko > Gekko gecko. Next base: position 20,031,542 of record JAPDNY010000014.1, on the reverse strand, counting down.
TAAGGTAGATTAGGCTGAAAGAAGTTGACTTACCCAAGGTTAGCCAATGAGCTTCATAGCTGAACGAACTTTTGAATAGGAATATCTCAGGTCCTCATCAGACAATCTACCTGCTGCAGGTGGGGCCTGGAGATCTCCCGCTTTTACACCTGATCTCCAGCTGACAGAAATCAGCTCCCCTGGAGAAAATGGCTGCTTTGAAGGGTGGACTCTATGGCATAGTACCATGCTGAGGCCCCTCCCCTCCCCAAACCTCGCCCTTTCCTGGCTCCACCCCCAAAGTCTCCAGGTATTTTCCAACTCAGACCTGGCAACCCTATGCAGTACACTGGCTCCAGACATTTATGTGGCATGTTGCCAAATTGTGGACATACTCTAATTTTGGTCTGTTCTGAAGTGGGATTCTCCCCCCCCTTCTTTGTGAAATACATTGATTTGTCCATTGAAGGATTTGTCTGTAATTAATACTGATTGCTGAAAAAGACATCATTCTTCTTTTAATAAGGCAATTTGCATATTCAATAACTTTAATCTCCCTTGCTGGAAGACAGTTTGAAAGTTTATTTGTAAGTTCTTTCACTCATTGTTTTCTCCCCTGATTCTCTTAGCGTGTTTTCCATTAACAGGATGATAAATGAAATCAAAATAGGAAATGACAGCTCTTGTTCTGGAGTTATTCTTGTAGGAGAACCGAAAGTCCTACCTTACAACTGTGGAGGCCAGTGGAAAATTGTCATCCACCAATACCAGGCCCTACCGGGAGACTGGCAAGGATGGATGATCTACAATTTAGATCTGGGAAGTTGTATGTCTCACATTCCAGATGCTCAAAACTCACACACACACTCTCACAGACACAAAACTAGAGTTGCCAGATCCCAATAGGGAAATACCTGGAGATTTGGTGGGTGGAGCCCGAGGAAGGCAGGGTTTGAGAAGGGGAGGGAAATCAATGGGGTATAATGCTACAGAATCCACCTTCCAAAGCAGCCATTTTCTCCAGGTGAACTGGTCTCAGTTGCCTGGAGATCAGTTCTAATCCCAGTAGATCTCCAGCCACCACCTGGAGGTTGGCAGCCCTACACAAAACAGTTTAGAGCAGAAAATAGAGGGGACCTAGTCAGGCTTCACAGTGTTAGAGGGACGGGAGCTATCTAGTAGGCTGGAATTAGGTCGGTATTGAATTTTGCAAGTTTCCTGGTACAATCCCAATAGCACTTCCATTTTGATTTTAATCTTTCTCTAGAACTCTAGTCCTACCACGGGTAACTAAATTGCAACCAGCAAAGAACTCGGTGTGAGGGATCATCACTGAATCAGCGCCGTTATTCCAGAAGTTGCATCTTTCGGTGACTCTTGTTTTAATAACCTTTAGATTTTGCAGTGTCAGCCTTTTAAGCCGTCTGTCCCGTTAACCTAATAGAAGGCTCACCTTCTTTTTAAAACATGATAGTCACTATCCCCCAAAGAGGAGACCTTAGTATTTCTCTCCACTCTGCACCTGCTTCAGTACCATTTAACCTCATGCTACTGGCCCACAGTATCCCCTCTAGGCAGCATTTCTGTTAATGTCGTCCCAATTAAGTAATTGTCATTGTCACTCACAAACATTAGGCTCAATTGGCTTCTTGGGAGGTGCCTTAATAATGCAGCCATCCCAATTAAGACCACCCTCATTAAACGAAGTATACAATATTACCATTTTATTGCCATCTGCAAAGTAGTCCCACTTTGAGCTATGGAATTATTAATATGCAACCTAAACAGAATTCCCAGCCAATGTATTACTTGCTGACCCCAGCTGATGGTGACAATAGCCTGTTGGCTTTGACGGGGCTTGGTACATACTTGGAGGCGCTCATGATTACTCTGTTGAGCTCAAAGAATACAGTGTAATTTTGCCCTCTTCCGATGGCCTTGTTCTACTCTGATGACAGCAACACAACAGGACAACAAGGAAGAAACTGGTGTGCGTGGGGGTGGGGGGGAGAGCATAAAAACTGCTGACTTGTGATCTGTGGAGTTTGGGAGTATGAATACTAGGATAAGCTGAAATCTTTGTAGCACAACCTTTCGCTGTTTTCCAGGTTTTTGAAAGCTATGGCATAGTTTGAAATTTACAGTTAGGAATATTGCTCTTTTAGTATATATATTTTAATATGTACACAATGTCATTACGAGCCCTCACTTTCGTTGCTGGAGATCTCGAAGTATCTTTGCACCATTTTATGCCATTGGATGGCATATTGATATGCAAGTCCTACCCCAATTTCTTTTTAGAAAACCTTAAAACTGGCATACACTGGAATAAGAAAAATTCAGCACACGGGAGCAGAAAATGGCATGTAAATTCAGACTCATAGTTCCAGTCAGCCCAAAGGACGGGTGGGAATAAAATGGGGATGTCTGAGGTGAAATCTTGGGGCTGTGAACTTCAGTGGCATCCCTAATTAAAATTGGATGACGTGGAAGTGTAAGAACAACCAAAGAGCAAATGGCTGTCTCTCTGCATGAGTTCTGAATGCATTTCTGTTGACTAGGCAATTCCCCTGCATTAGGAGCCATCGAACTACCCAGTCACACTTGTCCAAGAGGTGCACAGCCCTGCCCAACCTCCCAGTGGAAGCTGATTTGAAGGAGATGAAGCCAGAGCAGAATCATGCAGAGATGTGACAGGCAAACTCCTCTTTGGGTAACTACTTTGATTGTGCATTGCTTAATTAATTTCTCGTGGCAGGCTGTTGATTCCCTTACGGCACTCAGCTTAACTGGCCAAAATCACAGGAGTCGATTTTGCTAGGTTTAATGTTGAACACCGGGGTTGCGACTGTCTGTGAATAACAATTGTAAGAATGCTAGCAATTGTACAATCCTGAAAGGGTGCATTTGGACTCCTCTCGTCCTGGCCGTTTTGAGCACATATGCTGGAACGGAGTCTTTTTTGGCTCAGCTGTAGCTCGAATCTAATGAAAATGACAGATAATGCGGGGAGCCGAGTGTCTGCCAAAAAGGAGGATATTTCCCACGAGATAGCACCTGGTGATGCAGAAATAGACACTATAGATTTGTGATTGGCTGGTACTTACCAGTATTCCTATCGAGTCGGTATTATCAACCACAGAAGATCACATCTTGGATAATACCGGCAACAATGGCATGCATAAAAAAAATTACTGCAGCAAAAAAGGAGGAAAAATAGATCAATTATGTCAATTATATGGTAGTACTCTCTATCTCTCCCCCCCACACACACACACACATAGTTTCAACAGTGAGGGAAGGTGGCATCTATCCCTGATCTAATTATTCACATCCTTATTTGGGTGTCGTCGTCCCCCTTTTACTCTTTTCTCTTGCAAGCATGCATAAAAGCGCTTCCTTTTCAAATACAACTAGAAGCAAATGTTCGTGTGTGTATGTGCTTGCAAGACCCTTTACTTGCGGAAGATTTGAACGATAGAAAATCAGAGTAACGGACACCCCATATTCTTACGTTGATTATTCTTCAAAGGCAATCTCAAGAAAGGATCTGAGTCGTCGGGAAAGGGGAGAAGCCATTGACTCTCCCCACACCACCACCAGCACCCCAAATAAAATCGTTAAAAAAAAAAGATATGCACGGTGTACCTGCAAAACCCTTGAAGAAGAAACAAGCCACAGCAGCGTTTGGTCAATTGCACACCAAAGCAATTATTTCCCTCCCCTTATTCTATTAAGAAGACTCTCCCTTTCTAAGGCATCCTTCTTCTTTTGATAATAGTACGTTTTTCTCTCTTTTATTCTTCCTTCCCAAAAAGGCAAAAAGGTGAGAGTATAAAGGAGAAGCTGTCCAAATGTAAAAGGAGGGCCGGAAAACATCAGCTTGCCTAGCCGGGAAGCTGTTATAGACAACTCCAAGATGAAGGTCAGTATAGGTCAGCCACCAAGATGTAGGTCTGAATGGCTGAGGACATCCGCCTGGAGACATCAGCTCAACATAACCCTAACCCCCACCCCCATCCATTGCAATTTGTGCATCTGTTGACATCATTCTTAACCCACCTTCCTCCAGCAAGGGACTTGAGGTGGTTTACAGTGATGGATCAAAAACATATTTTAATACATGGTAAAAGTCACTGTAACCCATCCTGAATCGGGCTGGTGGAAAATGCCATTGAGTCACAGCCATGACACAGATCCGGTAGGGTTTTTAAGACAAGAGACTTCAGAGGTGGCTTGCCATTGTCTGCCTCTGGGGTAGCAACCCTGGACTTCCTTTGTGGTCTCCCACCCAAGTACTAAGCAGGGCCGACTTCTACAACAGTAACCATATAAATACAAAGGGCTTTAAAAGGGGGGTTATATAAAAGTATTTGTTTAAAAACAATTATGAAGCCAGAATGCCAGCAGGGGGTTGGGGGCTATCCAGTGTTTTGCATGGAGTGTCACATGTATGACTATCTGTCCACTGGTCAGAAGTCTTGGGTGTGTGCTCGGTGCAAGAATCTCCTGGTTCTCAGGGTGTGAGTTTGCTCCCTTGAGGCCAAGGTGGCTGACCTGGAGAAGGAGAGACAGTCAGTTAGGTGCATGGAGAAGACTCTCAGGGACTTGTTAGATATGTCCCAATCTGAATCTGGCAGCCCAGCTGCTGCCAGGGAGCATGAGGGTCAAGGGGAAATGGGGCACCATGCTGAGGATAAGAGGAATGTGCCCTCAGAAGGGACCTCTTCTTCAGCTGGTGAATGGGTATCCTTTCGTGCCAAGGAACCGTCCCTGGGAAGGGTGGGAGGGGGGCTCTTGGTAGTTGGTGATTTGATCCTTAGGCAGGTAGACAGCTGGGTGGCGAACCCGCGTACTGACCATATGGTGACTTGCCTGCCTGGTGCGAAGGTAGCGGACATTACGCGTGTTTTAGATAGGCTGGTAGATAGTGCTGGGGAGGGGCCAGTGGTCGTGGTGCACGTCGGCACCAACGATGTGGGGAAATGCAGTCATGAGGTCCTGGAGGAGAAATTTAGGCTGCTGGGGAGGAAACTCAAGGCCAGGACCTCCAAGGTAGCCTTCTCAGAAGTGCTACCTGTTCCACACGCAGGGCTGGAGAGACAGGCACAGATCAGGAGTCTCAATGCATGGATGAGACGATAGTGTAGGGGGGAAGGGTGCAAGTTTGTTAGGCACTGGGATGCTTTTTGGGACAAGAGGGAGCTGTACAAAAGGGACGGTCTCCACTTGTCCCGAGAAGGAACCAGGCTGCTGGCGCTCAAAATCAAAAAGGTGGCAGAGCAGTTTTTAAACTGAATAATGGGGGAAAGCCGACAGGAGATGAAAAGTCTCTGGTTCGGGATGGCTCATCTCAAAGAGATGAAGGGGTAGCTATTACTTTTGTACAAGGAAATGGATTACAATTGTCCACTGAGACTGTGGCTAATGATAGGAACTGCCTGGCAAGGTCTCGAGGCAGCAAGAGGAAGGCTGTGGGCTTAACAAACATGGGAAACTATAAGTGCTTATACACAAATGCTAGAAGTCTCCGAGGTAAAATCGGGGAGTTGGAATGCTTGGTGTTGGGGGGGGGAAATAGACATTGTGGGTATTTCAGAAACTTGGTGGGATGAGGAAAATCAGTGGGATACGGTGATTTCTGGTTATAAATTATATTGGAAGGATAGGGGGGAAGGGTTGGAGGTGGGGTGGCTCTGTATGACAGAGAGGGTATACAATCCAGTAAGATCGAGAGGGAAAGAAAATTGGATTTGCTTCTGGAAATGCTATGGGTTGAAATAGTGGGTCCAAAAGGAGGCTTAACAGTGGGAGTTCGTTATCGCCCACCAGATCAAAAGATAGAGGAGGATTATAAAATGATGAATGAATTAAAGAGAGTGGCTAGACGGAATAACTGTGTCGTAATAGGCGACTTTAACTAGTTCTAGTCGGGAAAAAGAGATTGAGTTTTTAGACACTCTCAATGACTGTGCTGTGGAACAGATGGTCACAGATCCTACCAGGGGAGAGATGATCCTGGATTTGGTCCTAAGTAACACCCAAGACCTGGTGAGAGATGTAAAAGTGATTGCACCGCTTGGGAACAGTGACCATAATGTCATTGAGTTTAACATTTGTACAGATAGGGATTTGCCCCAAAAGACTGACGCAACCACTTTTAACTTTAAAAGGGGTAACTTCTCTGGTATGAGGGGACATGTGAGGAAGAAATTGAAAGGAAGAGTGGAGAAGGTCAAAACCATTGGGGAAGCTTGGAGACTATTTAAAAATACAATCCTAGAAGCTCAGAAAAAATATATACCACAAGTTAGGAAAGGCACAAATAGGTACAGAAAAAAGCCTGCATGGTTAACAAATAAAGTAATGGAAGCTGTAAAAGGTAAGAAGGATTCCTTTAAGCGGTGGAAAGCTAGTCTTAGTGAGGTTGATAAAAGGGAACACAGACTATGGCAAATAAAATGCAAGTCTGATCAGGCAAGCAAAAAGGGAATATGAGGAGCATATCGCAAAAAACATAAAGGCCAACAATAAAACTTTCTTCAAATACATTAGAAGTAGGAAGCCAGCCAGGGAGGCAGTGGGGCCCTTGGATGACCAAGGGGTAAAAGGAGTAGTGAAGGATGATAGGGAAATGGCTGAGAAGCTGAATGCACTTTTTGCCTCTGTCTTCACTGTGGAAGAGGAGAAGTGCTTGCCCACTCCAGAAGCACCGATTTCGAGAGGGGGTTTGAAAGACCTGAATCAGATTGTGGTGACAAGAGAGGAAGTCCTCCGACTGATGGACAATTTAAAAACTAATAAATCACCAGGATGGCATTCATCCGAGAGTTCTGAAAGAACTCAAATGTGAATTTGTGGATCTCCTGACAAAAATATGTAATCTTTCTTTAAAATCTGCCTCCATTCCTGAGGACTGGAAGGTAGCTACTGTCACTCCCATCTTTAAAAAGGGCTCCAAGGGAAATTACAGGCCAGTCAGTCTGACATCGATACTGGGTAAGTTGGTGGAAACTGTTATTAAGGAAAGAATTAGTAGGCACATTGATGAACAAAAACTATTGAGGCAGACTCAGCATGGGTTCTGTAAGGGAAGATCTTGTCTCACTAACCTGTTAGTGTTTTTTGAGGGAATGAACAAACATGTGGACAAGGGGGACCCAATAGATATTATTTACCTTGACTTCCGGAAAGCTTTTGATACAGTTCCTCATCAAAGGCTCCTAAGTAAGCTCAATGGTCATGGAATAAAAGGACAAGTCCTCTTGTGGATCAAAAACTGGCTTATAAATAGAAAACAGAGAGTGAGTATAAATGGGAAACTTTCTCAGTGGAGGGTGGTAAGCAGTGGGGTACCACAGGGATCAGTACTTGGTCCGGTGATTTTTAACTTGTTTATTAATGATTTGGAATTGGGAGTAAGCAGTGAAGTGGCTAAATTTGCAGATGACATGAAGTTGTTCAGTGTGGTGAAAACCAGGGAGGATTGTGAGGCACTCCAAAGGGATCTGTCGAGAATGGGTGAGTGGGCGTCAATGTGGCAATTGGGGTTCAATGTGGCCAAGTGCAAAGTGATGCACATTGGAGCCAAGAATCCTAAATATAAATACACATTGATGGGGTCTGAACTGGCGGAGACGGACCAAGAGAGAGATCTTGGAGTCGTAGTAGATAACTCAATGAAAATGTCTAGACAGTGTGTAGCTGCAATAAAGAAGGCCAATGCTATGCTGGGGATTATTAAGAAGGGAATTGAAAACAAATCAGCCAGTATCATAATGCCCCTGTATAAATCATTGGTGCGACCTCATTTGGAATACTGTGTACAGTTCTGGTTGCCACATCTCAAAAAGGATATTATAGCATTGGAAAAAGTGCAGAGAAGGGCAACTAGAATGATAAAAGGGTTGGAACACCTTCCCTATGAAGAAAGGTTAAAATGCTTGGGGCTCTTCAGCTTGGAGAAACGACGACTGAGGGGTGACATGATCGAGGTTATAAGATTCTGAATGGGATTGAGCAGGTAGAGAAAGAAGTACTTTTCTCTCTTTCTCACAATACAAGAACTCGTGGGCACTCCATGAAATTGCTGAGCAGTCGGGTTAGAACAGATAAAAGGAAGTACTTCTTCACCCAAAGATTGATTAACATGTGGAATTCACTGCCACAGGAAGTGGTGGCCGCTACAAGCATGGACAGTTTCAAGAGGGAATTAGATAAACATATGGAGCAGAAGTCCATCAGTGGCTATTAGCCACAGGGTATAGATGGGAACTCTCAGTCTGGAGCAGGTGATGCACTCTATTCTTGGTGCTGGAGGGGGCAGCAGTGGGAGGGCTTCTGGTGCCCTGGCCCCACGGCTGGACCTCCTGATGGCACGTGGTATAGTTTGGCCGCTGTGTGACAGAGTGTTGGATTAGATGGGCTATTGGCCTGATTCAACATTGGCTTCTCTTATGTTCTTATGTTCTTATGACCCAAGACCTGATGAGATCGAGCCATCCTGGGGCATCCAGGTCAGGACCAGAATCAGGACCAAACTACGTCATTCATTCATTCATTCATTCATTCATTCATTCATTCATTCATTCATTCATTCATTCAATTTATACTCCACCAAATCCCTGCCGAAACAGGCTCAGGGTGGCTTATGTAAAAGTACATATATAAATACAATTAAAATCATTCATTAAAAACATCATAACAATGAAATATTAGTTTTCCTAATGTGCTGGAACAAAAAACCAGCCACCCTCTGGACAAGCCCTGCACAATAGTTCTGTTTAGTTTGTCGCCACAAAGTCAGAAGCCCTTCTAACATGCTGGGCTTGGGGCATTGGGGCAAATATAGATCTACCCACCACTGGTCAGTATCTGCCTTTATGAACAGGATGCAATAGATAGGAAATATTTGTTAGCTCTCCATTTGCCATTATTAACCCCCCCCTTTGCCTATTTTTGTCTACTTTCTTCTACTTTACTGTTTCTTTGTTCATATTTTAAGAGCACTGATAAAGTGGGGGGGGGGTTTACAATGACCTGTCCTAGAGAGATGAAAGCCTTTGGGCCCGGTGGATCAGGAAGCAGGAGGGAGAGAGAGAAAGAGAGAATCCCTTTTCACTGTGGGTAGAATCGTGGAAGCAGCTCCACCAAAAACTTAACTACCTTCAGAACTTGTCGTTTGAAAGGAGCAATTTGATTCACTGACTCTCGAGCCATCAGGCCGTTTCTTTTGGAATGTAACCTCTCGACTGCTCCGCATTGCCTTATCTGATTCTGGCCCTCCTGGTCTTTCAGCATCCCATTTGACCTTGACCTTGGATGACTGACGCGTTTCCCTCCAGCCGCATTGGACTTAAGCCCAGCACACTCTTCACCCAGAGACCTGACCCTCGGCCCTTGATTCTGTAACCTGTGAACAAGCTGAGTGCTCAGATAGCTAAAGGCTTTTAAGTTGGAACCCCTCGGAAAGAAACCTGCCCGGGTACTGCCTGGATGAAGCAAGGCCTCTTTCCTCTCATTTTGGGTCTACCGTTACAGGGAGGAGGAGGAGGATGCCTCAAGAGACAGCACGCACCAGATGCTTCCGTAATCTGCATTTTAAGGTATCTGTAGCATAGGTGATAAAATCTCTGGATGTGATCAGTTGAGTTGCCCTCATGTCGGAGAAGCATAAGTAGGCAGAAGTGTCTGTCTGTCTGCTATTGTCTAAGGTGCAGTGATCCTACAGCAAGGCAAGGCAGATCAAGGAAGGAAGGATGGAAACCTGAGGTTGTGAACTGGGAAGAGAAGGAGCTGGGACAGCAGCTGGTAAAGCGAAGCATGGGAGGTTTAGAGAAGAAGGATTATAATTTGGAGTACTGCCGGCCTGCCTGTTACGATCCCCTTCCAAAGCCCTACTCTCTGTGCCTCCACCTGCAGAGACGAAGTGGATGGTGGCCAGAAACAGGGCTTTTTTAGTGGTGGGGCCTCACCTTTGGAAAGCCCTCCCCCTTGAGGCTCACTTGGGGCCTACCTTACTTTTTTCTAGGTGCCAGACCGAAACTTTCTTTGTCACTCAAGCTTTTAACTAAAGACTTTTATCTCTTTCAGTTATTTTATGGTCTGCTTCTGGGCTGAGAATTGTTTTATCAATATCATTCTAGATTTTTCACAGTCTTTCTGTTGTGGCTTCTTTATAATGGCCTTGTTCGGTCTCTAATGGTTGTGTTTTAATGGTTTTTTTAATGGTTTTAGCTGTACGCTGCCTCAAGTAGGTCTCTGGAGAGGCAGCCTACATATTTTCCAAATAAGACCCAAATAAATAGGGATTAATTCAGATGGAAGAGTGATGAGTATGGGGAAGAGAATGGCTAGGGAGAAAAGGTGCAAATTCTGAGGAGACAAGAGGGGGGACCCACGATACTTGCAGGGGGGAGTACTCCCTGTAGCTCCTAGCTGGCCAGCCACTGAAGCAGCAGGAGCTCCACATGGAGGAGGAGGAGGCCACAGGTGAGCCCAGTAGGTGGTCCACCAGGCTTCCCCCCTGCCCGCCGACAGCAGCAATGGCCACGGCTCCCAGCCACTGGCCCACCAAGGCTTCTCCCCCACCGCCACTGACAGTAGCAACACCGGCGAGCCCTGCAGGCTCCCAGCCACTTGCCCACCAGGCTTCTCCCCCCCCAGCAGCAACGATGGCAAGCCCTGCGCGGCTCCCCACCACTGGGCCTGCCAGGCTTCTCCCCCTCTGCTGCAGCAACGGCCGTGGCTCCCAGCTGCCGGCTGCCAAGGCTTCACTGCCGCTGCCAGCAGCAATGGCAGCAAGCCCTGTGTGGATCTGCCACAGTTCGCAGTGGTAAGTGTGCATGCGCAGGGGGCTCTTTTATTTTTGGGGGGTTTAAATATCCCCCCTATAGTTTTTTATAGATTTCAGATTTTTCTGCACATCTGGGGATTGCCCGAAATGTGCAGGGAAATCTTTTTGCCCCCAGGTGCCCCCAATGTGCGGATTTAGATATCCGCATGCAGGGGGCGCCTTGGCTATTAGATATATAGATGCAGCAGTGAGAAATCACCTATTGTTTTGAAATACCCTCTCCAAAGCCTTGGATCTCTTCACTGGGTTGCTTCAGTTTCTTTGAATTCTCAGCTTTCATTTTTAAAAAGGCAAGCATCTAGCCCCTTCTGTTGTGGAGTTATAAAGGGAAAGGTAATTAATAATTCTCATATGGCATTATATGTAGGATAGCCAGGAGATCCTAGGATTGTCTGGTGGCCGCAAGTTCTAGCTCTTAGCATTGTGCTAGTGGCAAGCTAGACTTGTTTTTAGGGGCTGAGAGAACTCTGAAAGAACTGTGACTGGCCCAGAGTCACCCAGCTGGCTTCATGTGGAGGAGTGGGAAATTGAACCCGGTTCTCCAGATCAGAGTCAGCTGCTCTTAACTACTACACCAACCTGGCTCTCAAATGGAAAGGTGTACCACTGCAACAGAACGGGGGGGGGGGCTAGAGGTTTTTAAAAAATGAAACAGGAATGAGTTGAACATATTGTTTTAATATTATATCAATATAACAATATTCAATTGCCCATTTAAGAAACCTAAAAATGCCCCAGTGGCCCGGGGGAGAGGGGATGGCCACTGCTGGGGTGCTGGGGCAGGGAATCTGTGGGGAAACCAGCCATGGGAAGCCTGTTGCTATTGTACTGTACTGGCTGCCTCACCAGCAATGGGGAACCACCCATGCCTGTCCCCATTTGGAAATCACCTCCATCCTTCTGAATGGTCAGGTCACTTAATTTAAAAAGTGCATGAGGGAAGGAAATGCAGCTCCCATAAGACCATGGAAAATTGTGCATGTGTGAAATCATATCAGTCACACAGACTTAGGCTGCGATCCCACACACTAAATAATCCACTTTCAGTCCACTTTCAGTCCACTTTTGAACTGGATTTTGCCAGTTCTCACAGCCTTAGACAACCATGAAATGGTAAAACCCTTTTTAAAGAGTGTTTACTTGTCATTACTGACTGACTGACTGGTTTGCTCTTTCTTTCTTAAAACAAGTGGCTGATGAGCAATGAACAGAGTTAAGAGGTCTATGTGAGTGGAGGAGAATGGGACTCCCATTTGCCCTCATGAGAACATGCACACATGCAATGTCGCTGATTGCATTGTGCTAAACTGTTTAAGTTCTGTTTAAATGTTCCAATCTGGATAGTCCAGTCTAGCCTAATTTTGCCAGATTTTGGAAGCTAAGCAGGGTTGGCTCTGGTTAGTATCTTGGATGGGAGACCGCTAAGGAAGTTTGGGGTTGCTACACCAAGGCAGGCAATTGAAAACAACTTTATCTCTTATTTTTCCAGCCCTCTGGGGTCACCATAAATCAGCTGCAACTTGATGTTACTTTTCACACCATACTGTTTAAATATGGAGAAAGCAAGCCACTGAACGGGTTTGAGCTGCTCATGAACTGATTGATGAAAAATCGGCTCTCTGTTTCTGACAAGTGAGTAGAACATGATAGGAACTGGCAAGTGAGTGTCCCTATTTTCAACAAATATGTGTTATGTTATTAGAAACTCCTCAAAGCTGGTTGCACTTGTGCCATCGTGTGGCAGTGAACTCTACAAGTGAATTGTGAAGAAGGGGAAAAAAACCCTTCTTCTGTCTGTCCTGGCTCCTGTTGTCCATCAGTTTCTGAGTGACCCCCTTTCCAATGTATACATGAATGTGCCCTATAGAAAAGCTCTGTTCACAAGTTACAGTGAATATTTGTATAGTGTACATGTCTTTGTACGCTCAATGAGTAATTCTCTTGTTACAGTCAATACACATACTCTTGACAAGGGCTCTTTTGTAGCAGGAACTCCTTTGCATATTAGGCGACACCCCCCCTAATGTAGCCAATCCTCCAAGAACTTACAGAGCTCTTCTTACAGGGGCTACTGTAAGCTCTTGGAGGATTGGCTACATTAGGGGTGTGTCGCCTAATATGCAAAGGAGTTCCTGCTACAAAAAGAACCCTGCTCTTGACTGTGTGATTAAAGCTGGCACATTTATCCAGGTACTGGTCCCCAGTTTCATTTGTGAAGTGGACGCACATTGGGTCTTTCAGACAAACAGATGAACACACATACATATAGGTTGCATGTGCATTCACTGTAACAAGTCAAGCCAGTTCCTTGGTCAGTTCAGGTCAGTATTCTGCGCTCTGAACGGCAGCATCTCTCCAGGGTCTCAGGCAGAGGCCTTTCACATTACCAGTTTGGTGTAGTGGTTAAATGCACAGATTCTAATCTGGGAGAACCAGGTTTGATTCCCCACTTTTCCACTTGCAACTGCTGGATGACCTTGGGCAAGCCATAGTTCTGTCAGAGCTTTTCTCTCAAGGACAGTTCTCGAAAGAGCTCTCTCAGCCCCACCTACTTCACAGGGTGTCTGTTATGGGGAGGGGAAGGGAAAGGACTCTGAGTGAAGGGCAGGGTATAAATCCAATCTCCTCCTCCTCCTCCTCCTCCTCCTCCTCCTCCTCCTCTCCTCCTCCTCCTTCTCCTTCTTCTTCTTCTTCTTCCTTTCAGATGGTAGTGCCAGACATCAGCACCTTTAGCACTTCTTCTGTTGAGCCAGAGCCCCTCTTGGCCGAGTTCTAGCGTCGGGAGGAAGGCGGTCAATGCCACTTCCTGTTCTGTAATCTCTTGGCAGTCATTGCCTTTTTTTAAGGAGTTGGCTCAGATTTTGAAGAGAGGCTGGCTGTGAAAATCCTAAGTAATGGTGTGACACGATCACACGCACTTTCTCCCATTAAATCCTTCACTGGCAGGTCAGGTGCTTCCCCTGCTCAATGACTCATTTGATTGTCATCTACCTTGAACACACGCAGAGACACACACACACTAGAAAAGGAATGGAAGGGTGGGGGAAAGCCACAAAGCCCCAAGCAGTGTCTGGTAAGGATGACAGGCAGTCACACTGCTGAACACTATGCAGGAATAACTGAGTTAGAAAGGAGCTGCCGGCACTGTAATAAAGCGTTTAATGGACAGACTGCCTCTTTTACCTTCCTTGGGGTAACACTAAATCCCTTTTTATTGTAGTTTGCACAGATGTTAGTGAGTTATCCATTTCTCTAATCATACTAGAAGTTAACGCATCTATCTTAAGTAAGAAGACCGGCCCACTCTCTTTTCAGAGAGTCCCTTTTTCTAATAAACTTGTGTCAGTTCCAGGTCAGTTTTACCAATACAAATAAAATTCAAACAAATAAAAAGTATATTGTGTTGCGATAAGCTGTATGTAATTCTGTCCCTTAGGTCCGTTTAAATTTACACACCCTGTGTAACCTTTTTGCTATGATGCGGGTTGTTTTTTTTTTAAGGGCTCCCTTTAAAAAAGAAGTACCTTAAAAATCTGTGTGCGGATATTGCAATTTCTAGAAAGCACATCCTGTAGTTACAGTCTTCCTCGACCCTGAAGGTTGTGTACAATTCTCTGTTCGCTACTGTATAAAGACATCTCCCTTGTTCTCGCCGGGGCCTCCCATCCATAAATCGTCATGAATGGAATTCACTCGTTTTGTTTATTTCCTCGGCAAAGAGACTTTTGCTGGATCGATAAATACAGAATATTCACATTGGCTGATATCCTTTCACATGGTATTAGCGGGGGGGGAGATGGCGGTGGTGATGGTTATTTGGAAGGCTTATCCCTCTTTTGTTTCCTTCCGCCCCCTCCACACTTTCAGGCATGTGTTAATTCTTTAAACGCAGCCTATTTTGCTAATGAAATAAGAGCAGAAGAGGAAACGGGAAGTGGGAAAAGAAATGCATTTCTCTCTCTCTCTCTCTCTCTCTCTCTCTCTCTCTCTCTCTCTCTCTCTCTCTCTCTCTCTCGTTTTTTAAAAAAAGGGAATATTTTTGTACACTTCAAGATGCTACATACTTCAAGTTGCAGTATGCCTGCAAAGGTCAGCTAAAGTTCAGAGAAGGATAAATGATTGCTACTTTAAGGGGGTCCCCCGTAAGCCTTGTCCTTTTTTGCACAGAGTTGATGGGTTCACAGCGGTAGCTGAATTTTGATAGATTGGCAGGCGCTGAAAGGAAATGCTAAGTATGCTACTGGGATTCTGACTAACTCCATTTTCCAGGGGCAGAGGAGAAGAGGCGAGGGGTCCCTGTGAAGGGCAGGGCCATCCTCCGACCTGGCTGACAAAGCTACCAGTGTTGTTCTTGCCGGCTCTGTACCTACGTCTGTAACAAAAGGCCTCACCAGCAGGGTGGGCTATCAAGATAAACATTTCAAGGCTGGGGAACACATGCCTGTCCTTTTGTGTATGTTAATTTATGGCTCTCTGGTGCCTCACTGTACAGGAAAAGGTCTGTCTCTGTTGTGTTTCCTGGTAAAACACTCTTAATAAATAAATCATAGATAAGGCAACGCTCTGCCATTTTCTCATCAAAACAAAGAAAAGGGCTGTGCAGATATTTCTTGACAGACTTATAGAGTTGACTTTACATAAAATGAAGTAAGGCCTTAGATCACTCAGTGAAGCTGCTGGGGAAACAATCTGGCCTTCCTGAACCTGGCCTACAGAAATGACCATGTGGTGACCACATGATTTAAGAATGAAACAGGCCCCACTTGAGCTAATTTAGTGTACCATAGTGTGGGCTAACAGTGGCTGTGGTCCACACAACTGAGCAGCTAGCCCTGCAGGAAGGCTTCCAGCCTGTGTTTCTCGAATAGTCACATGACATGACAAGCTTCCGGCCTGGGTTTATCAGACAGCCACACGGCATGTCACATTTGATACGGAGACTGCACCCACACAGGGATTTTCCCTCATGTGAACACCAGGATGTGTGGACGCTGTTTCAGGGAGAACCCGCATGGCATTGCGGCCAGTCCAGGCGCAACTCCTGGACCTCCTGGGTCCAGGGTTGCCAGGTCTCCCCTGCCTCCCCTGTGAAATAGGGCTCAGGGTGGTGTATGATAAATTTTTTTTGTGAGGGGGGAGGGAATACTGAGATTTTAAAATTTAGAAGTGGATACATTTGTCCGCACCTGAACAAATTCTTACAGGAACACCATTAAGAGCCCATATACAACTGGTGCCTTGAATTCCAGGCCAAGTTCAAGGTTTTGGTTTTGACCTTCAAAGCCCTAGGCAGTCTGGGGCCAATGTATCTTGGGGACCATCTGTCCTGGTATGTCCCCCAAAGAGCCTTGTGCTCTATAGATTGTCACCTTCTGATGGTCCCTGGCTTGAAAGATATCCACATAGCCTCAGCCAGAGCCTTTCAGCTCCAGCACCGGCCCAGATGGAACACTCTCCCAAGTGAGATCCAGGCCGTGTGGAATTTAATACAGTTTCATAGGGCCTGTGAAATGTTCTGCCAGGCCTATGGTAGAGGTGGCAGAAGTTCATCTGGATTGGCCTCCCCTGCCCTGTCATGCTCTGTCATGCTTTGTTATGTTCCATCCTGTTTTGTCTCTTCGTCCACCCACTTGCCTCAGTATTAGTTAACATCTACTGTTGCACACATGTTGAGCCCGTGGGAGTGGATCCCATAATTTGTATCACTGACTGCCATCTTATTGCTTAATAGTCAATTGATGTTTATAGCATTTTAGAGATTATTTTATATTTAGATTAATAGTTGTGTTATAGTTGTATCTACATTGTTGTAACTCACCCTGAGCCTTGCTGTGCGGGGGAGGGAGGGCTAGATATCAATTAAATAAATAAATAGCTTATGGGGATCACTGGTAAGGTCTTAGAAACTCTTTTTGCTTCCATGCAGTCACAATTTGTTCTAAATTGCTCGTTTGTCACTTTGCACTTGTGCAATGCATCCCCATGGGGCTCTGGCAACGGGAGTGATCCATTGCTTATTGTGTGATGGCTCTCCCTCTCTCTCTCTCTCTGAGGCTGTGGTCACATGACAAGCTTACTGAGATTTGTTCCCACTGTATATTTGATCAGGGGTATTTTTTTGCTGGTTGGGATGATCACACGTCCCTCCCTGAACCACTTGCATCATGCGACGAGGCTCCAGGCACTGTCCAGATAGCCGTGCTGTCCAAGCAGTGGCACGGTGCAAATTTTTTAAAATTTTCTTTGCATATGCACATGTGTGTATGGCCAAATCACCAGTCCCACTTGGGCATGCTGTACTCCCTTGTTTTTGCAGTGGGTTTTTTTCCTGAACAACGAACAAAATGAACCACCAACATACAACCGAGCACTGGAGTGTATATATGTGTGCTTGAACGTTCATGCATTGAATATATTCAGTGCAGGATTGATCATGCGCACCACGGCGAAAGCTGGGGAAAAAATTCAGCACAAGAGGGACATTCAGACAACCTAATCACTTTCATAGCAAGGGATGGCTGTCCAGATTGGTGAAATTGTGGATTCACAGTGCAAATATTCAGAAAGTACTTGATTTTCCTGGTGTCAGAAAAAATTGCTAGGAAACCAGGAGGATTGTGGGGATGAGTCCGCTTTGATACGGGAGACAGATGTGGCCATCTGATCAGCCCTTTTAAATGCAATTGGGAACAGTGGTGAAACCTGATCAAAACAACTGTGTGACCACAGCCTGAATGTCTTGTATTTTAGCACTTAGCTGTGATTTGTTGCTGGGATGAAGGAAGAGTCTTCCTCAGTTTCCCTTCCTCCTTCTTTCCTTGGTGCCTCACCTGTTTTATCAGCCACTCAAGCAATTGTGGGCCTGGAGCAAGAGAGGAAAGATGCAACAATGACAAGTGAATTGGAGAACTAAAAGGCCACAGCTTTATTGGATACATTGCAGGAGCATTGGCACAGCATGGGGGCAGTTCCAGAATCGGGCAACCTGCCTGCTATCTGATTATCCCCACCCGCAGCCTGACTGCTGGGAGAGTTACCAAGGAGCAGCAAACCTCAGAAGCCATGTGGGTGCCGATCAGTGTGTAGTTCCCTTGCCACCTGGTGGTGAGAGCGCCTCTGAAAGCCCCTGAGTTGTGCATGTCGCTGAATTGGCTCCAACCCAAGACCCCTTAAGGGAGTCTTCAGAACCATGGGATGAGGGCAGACAGGCATCACCTCCCTAGCCAAATGATCTGTCCCAATGCCCAATCTGCCCAAAGCTATGACAAGATATAAAAAAAATAACAGTAAGACAGGACCCAGCCAGTTTGGTGTAGTGGTTAAGTGCGCGAACTCTAATCTGGGAGAACTCAGTTTGATTCCCCACTCCTCCACTTGAACCTGCTGGATGACCTTGGGCAAGCCATAGTTCTGTCAGAGCTGTCCTTGAAAAAGAGCAGTTTCTGTCAGAGCTCTCTCAGCCTCACCTACCTCACAGGGTTGTGGGGAGGGGAAGGGAAAGGAGTTCATAAGCCACTCTGAGACTCCCTTGGGTAGTGAAGGGCGGGGTATAAATCCAATCTCTTCTTCTTCTATTACAACTGAAACGTGGGGAGGATGGATGGGGAAACCATGCAGAATGGGGATGAGGTCCCAGGAGTGGCAAGTTTTTATTGAGGAGGGTCAGGTAAAGCCTCGAAACTGCCTAAAACCCCACCCCCACCTGATGCCAGGCCTTCATGCAGGGGGGCTGGACCTGCACTGCCATAGGACCTGCCCACACTTCAGACCCTGTGGTCCCTAGAAAGCTGATCACATGGCACATTGCTGCCTGATGCTCCCCCACTCTAGAGCCCAAAAAGGCAGCACAGAGTAAGTCTCGGCCTCAGTTTGGGCACATTGGGAATATAGCTCGCAGGAAATCTAATATTAGGGTTCAGGCAACCTGGGCACTACATCAACCAGCACGCACCTGGTGATTCTGTAATTGATTAAAGGAGGAAGACCGGTTCCTCCTGAACAGTTGCCATGCTGCCACTCCTGTTGTCATTAAAGAATGGGGGGAGGAAAGGAAAGAAAAGGAAAGCATTGTCTGGACTCATAATCTGAGCTGGGAATCCTTGATTACGTGTATCCTGCTCACTTGTCATGATCAAGGAACCAGTCGTTTGCCAGGCAGTTTACATGCAGCTGAATGAATCTGTAAGTTCGTATTTGCATTACAATACTTTCTCACAGTGCAGTCTATTTGCCACTTTCTACCACCCATTGGCCACCACCGTTGCCTCCAATTGTTAAATGGCACATGTTCTTCTTCTTTTTTAAAAAAATGATTCGAAAATTTTGAGTTGCTACTTTCTACTATGATGTCTCAATGTGCCTTTAGTTTCTTCCCATCAGCCTATCAAATCTCGTGACCAGTTCTTACAATCAGTTCAGAAACACATGCTACTGAATACATAGGCACCAAAATCAGGTAACGTATCCAGTGTCAGTCATCTGAAGGATGCCTATGACTGCACAGGTGCTAGTGATTATATGCTTGACAAATATATCATTTTAATGACCTGACCATGACCCCAGGGGATATGTGCCTCTCATCTGATGATTTTATTTATGTATTTATTTATTTATTTAATCAGCCGCCCTTCCTAGTGAGCAGGGCTCAGGGGGGCTTACATCAAAAGTAAATACAATATAATTGGATCAAAACAGCATTAAAATACTTTAAAACAGTCAGAGAAACAACACTAAATCCAACAGGACAGTATTTTCCACCAGCCCCCTGGGTACGGGGGATATGTAGGAATAAAAAGGGAAGTTGGATTGTGAGAATGCCAGACCATCACTGTCCTCAACCAGATGCCTGGCAGAACATCCATGCCTTACAAACTCTATGCAAAGGTAGTAAGTCCCATAGGTACAGATGTTCTCCAGCAGAGAGTTCCACCAGGTGGGGGCCAGGGACCACCAGGAAGTTCATATTACTGGAGTGTAATTCTCTTCCAGGGACATATTGCAAGAGGCAGTCCAGAAGGTACGTGGGTCCCTGATTGAAAAGGATTAGTTTACGGACTGTGCAAGTGTGAAACTATCTACAACCTGCAAATTACCAAAACACATCCCAGTCCTGCAGTACATAACTATACTTATTAAACTGATGTGTTATCTGTTTCTCTTATTCATCCATCTGTTATCTACATATTTCTTTGGTATAGTAATTGTTTGGGAGA
Organism: Gekko gecko; assembly: GCA_029375565.1. NCBI lineage: Eukaryota > Metazoa > Chordata > Lepidosauria > Squamata > Gekkonidae > Gekko > Gekko gecko. The sequence continues at coordinate 20,011,496 of JAPDNY010000014.1, read as the reverse complement.
ACTCTTCCCTTGAATGATGAATGCTAAATTCTGAAAATGTTTATATTTGAGAATTGCAGTCTTTTCCACTCTGTTTAATACTAAGTATCCTGTAAATCAAGGACACTGAAGACGTCCAACTTTAAGGCATGTAGTACAAAGGAACTCTATGCAGGAGCGTCCATTCAACTTTCTTAAGAATAGCCACCCACAGTGATCAGTCTTCCTACCTGAAATAGAGTGCCCCATGCTAATGTCTACATAGGAGCCTGGGTATCTACCAGATAATCTTATCTGGTGTGCAGTGCAAGCTCATACACTGACTTGAAGAATCAATGGAGGATATATTTGATGAAGGTCAACCTTCATGAGAGAGGCAGGAAGTCCCGGATGGAAATAATGCTGAGAGATGTTCCTCTCTTTCTCATCTCAGCCAGCTTCCTTGCTTACAGACAACTTAGAGAGTAATCACCAACAGGCTTACTCATAATCAGACTCAATTCTATTCATTGGGCTTACTTGCAGGAAACTGCCTTTCGACTCCCAGAACACTTCTGCAACTCCCAGGGGCGGTCATTCCACTTGGCAGGGCTGTCATTCCAGTCCCAGAGCACTAATTCTATTTCTGGGGACCATCTTTCCACTCTGGGACCTGTTATTCCAGTGCTAGAGCAGTTTATCTGGGCCCAAAGACATTAATTGGAAATCCACTCTGCATTTTCATTGCAACATACATCCCTCTGCTGGGCAGTAGTAGATTGCACTGGTTCTGCTGGGCTTGCAAAAATGCCCCCCCTTCTGTTTCTACTGAGAGAGTCTCTGTTTCTACCTTAGTCCATTGGAAACAATGGAGGATGGGGGCACCTTCTTTGGGGGGGCTGTAACTCAGACCACGCAAATCCAATCCTTGCCAAACTTAGAGGGCCAGTAGAGGAGAGTCAACCAGAGATCTTTTGTCAGTTTGGGGTCACTAGCACACTTGGGGGGGGCATTATACCATGTCATGAACCTCACAAACCGAACCACTTCATAATTCACAAACTGGGTACACCACGAACCTAAACAAACTGCATTTTCCTGGTTCATGCCCATCCCTAGTTATTGCCAGTTGCAGCCAACTGTTGTCCAAACCTTGGTTTCATTTCTCCTTCTAAAGATTATCTTCCAAAAACATTTAGGAAAGGACAGGAAATGCCTTTCGTTTTGATTTCCCGCTGACACAGGCGGAATTCACTTTACATTGTGGCTTCAAAGATTGCATTTTTGTATGTGTTTTGGGAACTGTCCTGCTAAAGTGACCGAGGATGGCTTTTAAAAACACAAATCTGTCGCTCAGCAGAGAGCAGATCCTGGTCACCTGGAGCAGATGCAAGTATTGTATTTATTTGTTCCTTAAAACATCCTGTGCAGTCAGGTAGAAGAAGAAAGCTGAAAAACACACTAAAATCACTAAATAAAAACCCCAGAACCAGGAGCATTAAGAGCCAACTTAAGCAACATCCTCTGTATCCTCAAAGCCTCCTGAAAAGATAAGGTTTTGCTGACTTACATCCTGCCTAAATTTCTTTGGGCATTGGAAGGGGATTTTTACTGATCCCTGCCTATTGTGGAAAACCTCTGATTCTCGTCCCCAAGCTATTCATGGAGGTCACACTTCCCAGGAGTCAGGGTTGCCAGGATCCCAATCAGGATGGGACACCCCCCGCCCTGAGTTTCCATTCCCCACCACCATATGGAGCAGTGGTGGTGGTGGTGGGGAAATTAAAATAAACAAAAAGGTTAATTAGAAAATAAACATCACTGGCATCACCTGCATGATGATGTCACTTCTGGGGAATACCCAGATGTGACATCCATAGCATTAGGAATTGCCAGAAACGCTATGCTGATATCATAGATGTTGCCCAACCGCCTATTTCCCCACTCCTCCACCTCCCTGCTAGTGATGAAGGCAACCCTACCAGGAGCAGATATCAGGCTATGTGCCTTTTGGGCTGTTGTGTGTGTGTGTGTGTGTGTGTATGTGTGCTATGTGCATCAAGTCTTTTATAGCTTATAGTGACCCTATGCATTAAAGACTTCCAAAACATCCTATGATGATGATGAAGAAGAGATTGGATTTATACCCCACCCTTCACTTGGAGTCTCAGAGCAATTTACAATCTGCTTCCCTTTCCCTCCCAACAACAGACACCCTGTGTGGTAGGTGGGGCTGAGAGAGCTCTGAGAGAACTGCTCTTGAGAGAACAGCTCTGAGAGAACTTGTGGCTTGCCCAAGGTCACCCAGCAGCTGCATGTGGAAGAGTGCAAAATCAAACCCAGTTCTCCCAGATTAGAGTCTGCGCTCCTAACCACTACACCAAACTAGCTCTCTTTGCTCAGGCCGTGCAACCTGAAGGTCTGTGGCTTCCCTAAATGGGGGGGACGGGCCAACATCACCCCTTCGTACACCTGTGGAAATTCTAGGTGGGATCCAGTAGGCATTATTAAGAAGAGAACAAGACAGATCTACTTCAACAGAGAATGTCAAAGCTGTATCGAAATCAAAAAAGGTCACTTTCCACTGCAGCTGTGCCCTGTACCTCCAAAGATGCAGGGACCCTCACAAGGACTTTTTGGATAGGCCTGTAGGACATATTCTGGATCCAAGCCATTTAAACAGTGAAGCTAGTATTTAAGCAACTAACCTATAGTGTAGTATTGCTCATATTAATTTGGAGATGCAGGCTTCTGGTGGCATCTGCCTCCCGATCATCTGACTGTCACATTCTGAACCAGCCACAGTTTCCGGACACACTTCAGAGGCAGCCCTGTATAAAGCAGATTACAGTAGTCCAGCAGTCCACTTCCAGCATGCTTTGAAACAGTAGAAGAAATTGGGTGCACTTGGAGGAACAGCACATATATGAAAAAACCCTTTTCAAAGCATTAAATCTTTCTCTCTTTTTTTTTGCAGAAATTGGGATGACTGCCTCTGCTATCCCCCCAGCGCTTGTGGGCTCAGGGGCAGCATTTTTTTTACTCTGTGCACAAAAGAATCCCTCTTCTCCCCTAAGCCACCTTCTTATTCCTCTCCGTTCCCCACTGATCTGAAAGCTAGTGAATTTAATGACTTTTGGAAGAAGATTTTAAATAAATTATATAGGGCTAATTTCACCGGTTATTCTAATCTGATATATTTTGGCTCCTTTTAATTTAAAATTCAGAAATCTGATTGGAGACGAGCTGAACAAGGCTTTTTGTTTAGTTAATTCAAGCTACTGCATTTATAAGGCCTGTCAAGTTGCTGCCGCCGCTTCTTTTTTATTTTATATTTTTTTTTATCTGCGCTGAAAGCATCTTGGAGCCGTATTGAGATTCCTTATCTGAAAGTTGTATATTTTGATAGAGAGATCTGAGCCAAATCAATATGGTATATTGGGGTGGTATTGAGCACAAAGCGAGGAATTTGTTGTCTGCAAAGTATTTCCTGAACATAAGTCTCCCCCCCCCGAAGCTTTGACTTAGACAAAACATAAGCCCTTGTGAGCTCTTTTTTTTGGGGGGGAGGGCATGCTTAGACTGGTCCTTGAAGGGGTTCACGGCCAACTCCAGATTGGGAAATCCCTGGAAACTGGGGGGAGGACCTGGGGGGATGTGGTTTGGGTAGGGGAGGGAACTCCGCAGGGTATAATGCCATAGAGTCCACCTCCAAAGAAGCCATTTACTCCAGCGAAACTGAGATCAGTTGTAATTCTGGGGGCAAGGCCCTAGCCAGGAATTTGTAGCTTGAAGGGCATATGTTTCGCTGGTCGGGCACCCATTATGTGTCTGTCCATACACAACTGTACACTGCACATAATAATAAGCACAGAAAAGGAGTTGAAATCTGAAAACAGGAACTGGGGGGGGTGCAGGCTGTTGGATGCCTCATGCCTCAAAAGTGGCCTTGAGCTGATAAGGGGGGAGAATTCCAGTGGATGGAATTTTACCTAATACCCCACACACCCCACACTGCGCTCCATGCAGGTGAGGGCACAGGCAGGGGCAGTGGGAGTTGTGGGGCCTGAGCCATAACTGAAGGGGCACGTGCCCTTAAGTTAGAGTTGCCAGCTCCAGATTGGAAAATACCTGGAGACTTTGGGGGCGGATCCAGGAGAGGGGAGGGTTTGGGGAGGGGAGGGGCCTCAGCATGGCACAATGCCATAGAGTCCACCCTTCAAAGCAGCCATTTTCTCCAGGGGAACTGATGTCTGTCAGCCGGAGATCAGTTGTAAAGGCGGGAGATCTCCAGGCCCCACCTGGAGACTGGCAACCCTACCTTAAGTGCCCTACCATGGCTACACCTCTGCCCGGGGGGAGTCTCCAGGACCCACCTGGAGATTGGTAACCTGTGTTCAGTCATGCCCTTGTCACCATGGGCATGTCTTCTGTATAGTAAGCAAACCTTCTATCTGGCAGGACCTCTTGCCAGCTCACAGATGAAGAATCTAGGTAGGACCTCCAATCTCTAGGATAGACCCATCCAGGTTTTTTTTTTTTAATTCAGTCTCACCCAATTTTCCTTGGCCCTGTCGCATGTGGCTTTTGATTATGAAGGTCCCATGATCTCCAGCATGGCTCTTTTGGTGGTCATCCACATTGTTTCACCTGTTGCAAACCTGACAAGCTGGTGTCGACCAAGACCATGCTCTTGACTGCTGCTGGGTTTCCTGCCTGAGGGCTGGATCCTGCCGCAATGCTGTGTAGCCTACAGGAAGTTAGTGTTAGTGTTCTTTGAGGGGGGTGAACAAACATGTGGACAAGAAGGACCCAGTAGATGTTGTTTACCTTGACTTCCAGAAAGCTCTCGATAAAGTTCCTCATCAAAGGCTCCTAAGTAAGCTCAAAAATCACAGGATAAAAGGACAAGTCCTTTTGTGGATCAAAAACTGGCTAATTAGTAGGAAACAAAGAGTGAGTATTTTTATTTATTTATTTATTTATTCAATTTCTACCCCGCCCTCCCGCCAAAGCGGCTCAGAGCAGCTTACAAACAATTTAAAACCAACATACAATTTAAAATCAGCAGTTACAAGGTATAAAATACAATTCCATACCACTCCAATAAATACACTGAAGCTAAATAAAAACAGCAGCATCCTGTAATAAAGTGCTAGTGCGACCCAATTGGTGCAGTCATTTCTTATTGGAACACTTGGCGAATAAATGGGCAATTTTCTCAGTGGAGGGTGGTAAGCAGTGGGGTACCACAGGGATCAGTACTCGGTCTGATGCTTTTTAACTTGTTTATTAATGATTTGGGGTTGGGAGTAAGCAGTGAAGTGGCTAAGTTTGCAGGTGACATGAAGTTGTTCAGGGTGGTGAAAACCAGGGAGGATTGTGAGGCACTCCAAAGGGATCTGTCGAGGATGGGCGAGTGGGCATCAATATGGCAAATGGGGTTCAATGTGGCCAAGTGCAAGGTGATGCACATTGGAGCCAAAAATCCTAACTATAAATACACGTTGATGGGGTCCAAATTGGCAGAGACTGGCCAAGAGAGAGATCTTGGAGTCGTAGTAGATAACTCACTGAAGATGTCAAGACAGTGTGTGACTGCAGTAAAAAAGGCCAACGCCATGCTGGGGATTATTAAGAAGGGTATTGAAAACAGATCAGCCAATATCATAATGCCCCTATATAAATCAATGGTGCGACCTCATTTGGAATACTGTGGACAGTTCTGGTCACCACACCTTAAAAAGGACATTATAGCTTTGGAAGAAGTGCAGAGAAGAGCAACTAGAATGATAAAAGGGTTGGAACACTTTCCCTAGGAAGAAAGGTTAAAGCGCTTGGGGCTCTTTAGCTTGGAGAAACGACAGCTGAGGGGTGACATGATCGAGGTTTATTAGATTATGCATGGGATAGAGCAGGTAGAGAAAGAAGTACTTTTCTCCCTTTCTCACAATACAAGAACTCATGGGCGCCCAATGAAATTGTTGAGCGATCTGTTTAGAACAGATAAAAGGAAGTACTTCTTCACCCAAAGTGTGATTAACACATGGAATTCACTGCCACGGGAGGTGGTGGTGGCTACAAGCATGGACGGCTTCAAGAGGGAATTAGATAAACATATGGAGCAGAGGTCCATCAGTGGCTATTAGCCCCAAGGTATAGATAGGGACTCTGGGGCAAGTGATGCTGTGTATTCTTGGTGCCTGGGAGGGTCAACAGTGGGAGGGCTGGCTCCACTAATGGACCTCCTGATGGCACCTGATATTTTTGGCCACTGTGTGACAGAGTGTTGGACTGGATGGGCCATTGGCCTGATCCAGCATTGGCTTCTCTTATGTTCTTAAGTTCTGACAGATCCTAGAGTGCCAGGGCATGCTGTGTGTCAGGTTCCTTCAGCCTTGGAGGAAGTTAGCATCAGCCTGCCATTCCCAAGAGAGTTCCAGGAGCCTCACCAGAAGTATTTTTTTCCACCTTAGGTTTGCTTCATCAACCACATTTCCATCCCTCCCCCTGTGGACTCCAGTGTCGAGGTAATGGTCTATGCTCACTGTCTGGCATTGTCACTTCCAGCCTAGTTGTATTTGTTTGTAGTTGGGTGTGTGGTGACATAGAGCCATCAATTTGGGATTGGGAATTCAGATCCCGGTCTCCAGTGGGGCACCGTTGATGCCAGCACCAGAGGTAAGGAGTCTTGGGGGTGATGCTGGAATCTTCCTATGGGGGCCCAGGTCATTTCAGTTGCCAGATCAGCCTTTTATCACCTTCCCTACCTTACCCCTGGGACTTAGGTACAGTGATCCATGCAATGGTCGCTTCCAGGCTAGACTACTGTAACTGGCTCTACATAGGGCTACCCTTGAGCCTGATCCAGAAATTGCAGCTAGTGCAGAATGCAGAAGCATGCTTGTTGATGATGACACCTGTGCAGAGCCAGTCGAATACCAGATCTGGTTCAAGATTATGGTTTTGACTTTCAAAGCCCTATGCGGCCTAGGACCATCATACCTGTGGCCTCTCCCCCATGAGCCCCGGAGAGCTTTGTGCTCTTCTGATCAACATCTCCTGGTGGTCTCTGGCCCAAAGGACATCCACTTAGCCTCAACCAGGATGAGGGCTTTTTCAGCCCTTGCCCTGGCCTGGTGGAACATGCTCCCACTTGAGATCAGGGCCTTGTGGGACCTAGCACAGTTCCACAGGGCCTGTAAAATGGAGCTGTTCTGCCAGGCCCCCCTGTCCTGTTCACAGTACTGTTTTTTTACTTTTTTCCAGTGCCCTCTTGTTTCTGGATACCCTCTGGACACTGGAGTTTCTTAGGGCAATTATGTTATAATGCATGGGTATGGTTGATCTGCTATTGCTATTTATTGTTTTTAGTGTTTGCTGATTTTATGGTGTTAGCTGCCCTGAGCCCATTTTTTGGGGTAGGGTGGGGTATGAATTTAATAAATTTATTAAAGTAAAGTAAAATAAATTTATAAGTAAATTTGCTCCCTCTGAGTCAGGGTCCAACAGTGTCTTTGAATGAATAACTCTGCTTAGCAGAGTGCTGAGATAGGGCTGAGATCTATCCTACTATTACCAACCCTGCATTAACAAGTTCATTCTAGCTGTACCTGAGGAAGTGAGCAGTGACTCACGAACGGGGGTTTCCTTGTAGAAAAAGATCCTTGGCTCATCTTTGCCCCAGTGATTTAGTTCAAATCCATTTGCCCAACTGATAGACCTCCTGATGGCACCTGGTATTTTTGGCCGCTGTGTGACAGAGTGTTGGACTGGATGGGCCATCGGCCTGATCCAACATTGGCTTCTCTTATGTTCTTATGCGGACAAAAGGATACCATTACCATCCACAAATCTGCTCTTCTTTTGGACTTTGGCTGTCCAAAGCTACCCTTTTGGGATGTACTTCACCTTAAAATGCCTAAACTACTTTGCCGTGAAGACAATGCCTCTTAGAAGCCGGAGTTCTCTGAGCTTTTGTCTGATATCTCATTAACAGAAACATTATGACACATGTCCTTTTTAATTATTATTTTTTTCCCATGGTGGACATCTTCAAATGACAGTGGAGAGACACCCACTTATAATTAACTGTGAACCCATCCTTCTGAAAATTGGCACATAGACTCTCGCAAAGATTATCAGCTGACTGGTTTTTGAAGGGCTTTATTCCTTGCCTAACGATTCCTCCGAATTCACCTGCTGCTGTCCCAACACCACACACTGAAAGTGATCTTTTATTTGACCCTGAATTCTCTTTTCCAGGAGGCCAGATCCTGGCAACATACTATTGAAGATCAGATGATGTTGTCAATGTATCGTTACTTGTTAAGACTGAATCTTATGTGCCTGTTGTGTGTGTTGCACTTTCACCAAGTTTGGAGATATTTTTTGGATTCGTTCACAGTTTCACAATTTTCCAAACTAGGGTAATCTTATCAGAACTTGGAAGCCCAGGAAGGTTTAGTATGGGAAACCACCAAGGAAGACTGAGGCTGCTATGCAGAAGAAGGCAATGGCAAACCACTTCTGCTCTTCTTGACCTGAAAACCTCATGGCCTGGAACTTCACGGGGTTGCCAAGACTGAGTTGTGACTCAACAGAACACTTTACCTTTTAAACAATTACAGGTTAACATAAGAACATAAGAGAAGCCAATGTTGAATCAGGCCAATGGCCCATCTAGTCCAACACTCTGTCACACAGCGGTCAAAAATACCACGTGCTATCAGGAGGTCCAGCAGGGGGGCCAGGACACTAGAAGCCCTCCCACTGCTGCCCCCTCCAGCACCAAGAATAGAGTGCATCACCTGCCCCAGACTGAGAATTCCCATCTATACCCTGTGGCTAATAGCCAGTGATGGATTTCTGCTCCATATGTTTATCTAATTCCCTCTTGAAACTGTCCATGCTTGTAGCTGCCACCACCTCCTGTGGCAGTGAATTCCATATGTTAATCACACTTTGGGTGAAGAAGTATTTCCTTTTATCTGTTCTAACCCGACTGCTCAGCAATTTCATGGAGTGCCCACGAGTTCTTGTATTGTGAGAAAGGGAGAAAAGTACTTCTTTCTCAACTTGCTCAATCCCATGCATAATCTTATAAACCTTGATCATGTCACCCCTCAGCCGTCGCTTCTCCAAGCTGAAGAGCCCCAAGCGTTTTAACCTTTCTTCATAGGGAAGGTGTTCCAACCCTTGGTCACCTGAAAACATATTTTGTCTCTGCTTATCCTTAACTTAAGATCCATCCCAAGGGACTATATTCTCCCATGTCATCCTTCTTAGGCATCTTCAAAAGACTGGTTCCATTTACCTGCACTTTCTGAAACACAAGTGATAGGGCCTTCCCAGTAGCAGCACCATGGTTTTGGAATACCCTAGCAACAGAAGTTTGCCTGGTCCAATCCTTTTGGTCTTTTTCCATATGCTGAAGACAGTCCTCTTTGAGAGGGCCTTTACTTTGTAAGTGTTGCTCATTCTGTTAGCTAATTGGATTTCTGTTGGCTTCTGTGATGCTTTAATTGTTTTTCAGATTGCTAACTTACTGCTTCTAGATTTTAGCTGGGTGTCTTTATGTATGGTTTGTATGTTTTATATTTTATGACAGGTTTAAGTTGATATGCTTTTAAATGTAATATGAGCTGCATTAGGGATTTGTATTAGAATGACAGTGTGAGATAGAACTGCTTTCAATAAAGAGATAATCCCTTTCTCCATAATTTATGCCATTCCTAATATTTGGAAATCCCATTCTTAATGGTCACATATTATTGCACTGAGCCCGGCCTCATGAACACAAGAGGCTATATGATACTGAGTTGGACCATTCGTCCATCAAGGTTGGTATTATATGCTCAGTTCCCCAAGGTCTCAGGAAGAGACCTTTCATATCACCTACTGCCCGATCCTTTTAACTAGACATGCCAGGGACTGGACCTGGAACCTTCTGTTATTGAGCTATGGCCTCTCCCTTGAGGCCAAATGTTATTCTCACCTGCCAATGAGTGCCTTTAACTACCCACAAGTGATATCAATTGAATCAAGAATCCAATCTTCTGTACATTGCAGGACCAAATGTAGCATGAAAAGCCAACCTTAGAGCCCTGTTGTGTCAGAGCATATATACCAACCCTTTCTGTCTGCTTCTAGTGGCTGTTGTTTTTACCCACCTAAGCAGCAGCAAAAGAGAAGCCGATGAGCTCTAGAACATTGCCAATGTATCTGTGAAAACAGTGTGGCGAGATGCCGAAGAAGGTAATTGTGCCAGCCACTCAAAATATTTTAAATGAACTTGCTCTGACAAAGAAATAAGTTACGAAGTTAACTTTTCTCCCCCCCCGCCTTGCCTGCGTGTGAATAATTAAAGTATTGTCACTACTCTAAATTACCATCCATTGTTAACTTACATCATTAAATCTTGCCTCTTTGCGGAAGAATAATGAAAAATACACTTAATTAACAGTTATTGCAAGCTTTAGGCCATTGATAACACTGTTCGCAGAGTGAATTTCACAAGTGTGTTTTGTATGGCACTTGAAATTGCTTCGCTGGATGCCCGACCCCTGCTTAGCTATGTAGGCATAACAAATTTTCTATCGGGGGAACCAATTCCCTCCCGAAAGTACGTCAATACCAGTTAAGATTAGGTGGCGGCAAGCTGACAAAAACAGTGTTATCTTAATCTTTAGAAAAAACCAAAAACCCAGCATGGAGGGTGGAGCTGGGACCAGAGACATTTGCTTTGTTTCTTTCTCCCATCCACCCCCCTCCCCCCAGTACAAATTTATGAAGGGTTTAAAGCGCTTGGCTGGATCTCCCCAAATATCCACACTTCTGGGTTTTCGAAAGCTTCACTGCAGCATTTGGTGAAGGAAGGGGGGGGGGAGGTAGGGAAAGAAGCGGAGAGGGCAGATTTGGGGGATTCTTTTTTATTATTATTTTGCAACTGTTCCCCAAGGATGAAGCCAGCGATTTTGAGAAGATGACTCTTGTTAATATCCTTGTTGTTTCGATTAAGGAGGTGATAGATTTCCACCCCACCCCCCTCTTCCCTTCCCTTCCTTTCCTAGGATATTGTTAAAGAGGTTTGCCAGCCCCATAAAGAATGTGCCGCATTCTTCAGATGAAATAAGGCCAATCAGTGGCATAATGAGGAAAGTAATATCTCCCCAGAGAGTCTGATTGGGTTTTCATCAAATCAGCCAACCTTTTCCAGTCATTTACACCAGGATTCGCTTCATGCCGGGTGTTGTGCTGTCTCAGATCTTTTTTCCCTTAAAAAAAAAAAAAATTCCCCTGTGATTATTATTCCTGATAAACTGAATAATTGGAGGAAAGTTGATCTACGTTTCCCGTGTATGTCCTTCTTTTTTCTAGTATGAAGGATCGAGAGGGTCTTTATTAGAAGAGGAAATTCAGAGTCCTCCCTGTATATTCCGAATAACAAAAACCTTATGACCAACAACACAATAAGGGAGGGGGCGCGCGCGAGGATATGCCACACGCCACCAGGAGGATTTATCCTTCTCTGACAGCGCATGGCCTTTTTATTTTTAATGCGCGGGGCTCGTCTCCTGCGGACTGCAGTTTATTTAGCGCAAGGTCTACCACCCCGTGACAAGATACCCAATTCTTGTTGTAATTAGAGACTGACACATTTATTTTTTATTTATGCATTAATTTGGCTCTCCAGGATAAACCTCTAAAATGAGTCGTTTAATTTACCAGAAGGCCGGGAGAACCACCGTTACCAAGATGTTTCATTATTTTGCCTCTTTTCAATCAAAACGACTTGCATAAAATGCAAGTGCAGCACTACACACACACACACACACATGCACACACACTGCAGAACAGCCGTTCCATTGCACAGTGTAAGCCTGCACAGCTCGTAAGCAAATGCAGCACCTAAGCATATCCGCATGGAAGGCAAGTCCCAGCTATTTTGGAGGGGCTGTGGCTCAGTGGCAGAACTTCTGCTTGGCATGCAGAAGGTCTCAGGTCCAGTCCCTGGCATCTCCAGTTGAAAGGGCCTGGTAGCAGGAGATGTGAAAGACCCCTGCCTGCCCAAGACCCGGGAGAGCTGCTGCCAGTCTGAATAGACAGTACTGGCATTGATGGACCGAGGGTCTGATACAGTATAAGACAGCTTCATGATTGTACTTCCCAAAGTTGTGGATGCTGCAATCGTTGAAGGTGAGATACATGCGTGAGAACATGCAGCATTAGAGATGCTACCAGATATCATGTAAATTCCTCTTTGGAGGAATTTTAAGTTGTGACATTGCAGCCGTTTGGGATAATATCGTTTTAGAATTTAAAGTTAGCGGTGTTTAGTGGGTTAGATGGCTGGACTCCACCTGCATTCCCATGAAGCAGAGGTGTCCATGGAGTAGGGCAGGTAGGGCATGGCGTTTTCCTGGAATTATAACTGATCTCCAGGCTGCAGAGACCAGTTCCCCAGGAGGAAATGGCAACTTCCATGGGTGGACTCTGCAGCATCACATCCCTGCTGATCTCCCTCCCCTCCAAACCTCCAGGAATTTTCCAAGCCACACTCGGCGACCCTACCATGGACCACTCACTCTCTTTTCTCTTAACTGATCTCACGGGGCTATTGTGGGGATGAAGTATGGGAGAAGGACTCAAGTCTTCCACCCTGAGCTCTGTGGGAAAAGAGTGGGATAAGAGCTGAATGCTGAGAGCCAATGTGGTGGAGTGGTTAGAATGTCAGGCTAGGATTTGGGACACCCAGGTTCAAGTCCCGACTCTGCCACAGAGGTTTAGTGGGTGACCTGGGCCCAATCACATACTCTCAGCCTAACCTACCTCACAGGGTTGTCGTGTGGATAAAACGGAGGAGGGGAGAATGATGTAAATGACTTTGATTCCTCATTAAGGAGAAAGGTGAGGGTATAAATGAAATGGGGGTTATAAATAAATAACAGGAATAAAGATTGCTCCAGTTTGTCATGCTTAGCCAAGAAAGCCAGTTTGGCAAGGTGGTTAAGAGCGCGGACTCTAATCTGTGAGAACCGGGTTTGGATTCCCCGCTCCTCCACATGCAGCTGCTGGTGTGACCTTGGGTCAGTCATAAGTTCTTTCAGAGCTGTTCTCTCAAGGACAGCTCTTGAGAGAGCTCTCTCAGCCCCACCTACCTCACAGGGTGTCTGTCGTGGGGTGAGGAAGGGATGGGAGTTTGTAAGCCGCTATGAGACTCTGAATGAAGGGCAGGGGAAGAAAGGTAGGCCTTGCCGGGAAGCAAGGTAATGGTACCAAATAAGTTTTGGATGAAAGGCAGAGAACAGCAGAATATCACAGGGTTGAGCGGTCAGCGGGTGGAGTGTTGGGGGTTCAGGTCCTTGGAAACGTGGTGGATCTAAGTCAAGTTAAAATCGCCCATCAAAAATTTCATGGGCGGGGGAAATCATTTTGATAGGGCATAAACATTTCTCACAAGGGTCCCATACAGGGTTGGTTTTTGGTTGGGGGGGCGGGCAGAGATTGTCTGGGTCCTCCCTCCCTTCCTTTGCCCACCAGCAGGCATGCATGCCCACCCACCCACCTGCATGCCTTCCATCAGCTTGTGCATCCTTCTCTTGTCTGCTCACAAGCATCCCCACTTCCCATGCTCACAGCTGCCTGCAGAACCTTCCCCAGGGGCACCAGGCAGTGCATGCATCAGGGAGCATGGGTGGTAGAGTGATAGAGCAAGTGAGTGGGCAGGAGATTGCTGGCAGCAGTGGGCCCTGCTCGAAATCTTGGGCCCTGGCAGCTGCCCTGCCTCAGGGTATGTTGACACTGGCCCTGGTTGCACATATTCCTATACGTAGGTACACACACCTCATTGATTTGCATATATTTGCAGATGAGCATTTCCCTTTCAGAGTCATCACATTGTTCACTGCAAGACAGGCACATGATAGTTCTATTGGAACCCAACCTGCCATGTGAGGCAGTCATGCAGCTCACGTCAAACAAGAATTAAATTTAGTTTGCTCATGCTTCAGGTGAACCCAGCGAAACATATTGAGCGTTCTACATGGATTATCGCCCAGAAGGTGTGGATCATTTTCACAGCATCACCAGAGATGTCTTGCATGCCATAGGCAACCCACATGGCAAACACCTTGCATGCAGAGTGGCCACTGTATCCAGGTGGCCTCCACACATATGGAAGTGACTGATACAGAATGAGCCCATAGGTACAGCTGGCTCTGTATTGCTGACATTCCAAGATCTCAGCCAAAAAGGTGTCTAGCTATGTGAGCATTTGAATCCCCACCTTTCTCCAAGGACCTCAGCATAGCATAAATGGTTCTCTTTCCCCATTCTGTCTTCATTAAAAAAAAAACCTGTAAAGAGAATGACAACTGGGCCACCTAAATGAGCTTTCTGGGTTGGGTGGGCATTGGAGCCCCAACCTCTCACATCCATCACTTCAACCTTTAAACTAATGGTCTTCATCCCATAGATAAGGGCCATCTGGTGGGTCAAAGAGCCCCATCATCTGAGAGCCAGTTTGGTGTAGTGGTTAAGTGCGCAGACTCTAATCTGGGAGAACCGGGTTTGATTCCCCACTCCTCCACTTGCACCTGCTGATGCGACCTTTGGTCAGTCACAAGCTCTGGCACAGCTGTTCTTGAAAAAGAGCAGTTTCTGTCAGAGCTCTCTCAGCCCTACCTACCTCACAGGGTGTCTGTTGTGGGGAGGGGAAGGGAAGGGAGTTTGTAAGCTGCTCTGAGACTCCCTTGGGTAGTGAAAGGCAGGATATAAATCCAATCGCTTCTTCTTCTATTAATCCAACATTTAGTTGGGCTGCATTTGGGAAGGATTTTCTACTAGTGTACATTTATAGGAAGCAAAGAGTGACATCCCTCTTGCCTCTTTTTGTGTTCACACAGAAAGGATAAGCAAGATGTGGAAGAGGAGTCACACAGTGGTGGAGAAAATTCCTTTTAAACAAAGACAGTGTTCCTCCTCTTTCTGGACATGACTCTAATGTCATGTTACTTCCTTCACCTTTATGCAACTCAGTAGGTTATGCTGCTGGATTGGGTCCCGGCTGGAAAGGTTGAAGACCACCATTCTGTACCACACTGTTTTTTTGAAATCTCTTGAGATCCTTTAAACAGATGTAGGGATCAAACCTGGGACTTTTTCTGAGCTTTTTCTAAGCAATCTTCCATCCTTGTAGAAGAATAATATGTAGGGATGGCCTGCCACAAACTTCACTTTGCAAACCATGAACTGGCCAAAATTCATCACGAACTTTAGTTTGTGATCATCCCTAACGATATGTAGCACATGGAGGGGTACAAGCAGAGCAGAGTCTGTACCAGGTAAACCAACTTTTACTCCTGAGCAACTCTGCTCTGCTCCACAGTGAAGCAAGTGGGGAATTGAGGGCTAAGTTGGAACAACATGGAATTGGTTGAGTTCAGGTTTCCAGCTGCGTAAATTAGCATAGCGCTGTTGAAGTCAATGGAGTCACATCAGTTGACACCAGCTGATGGTCTGGAGTCAGTATGTGTCATTTATGCAAATGAAAGCAAATGACTGGCTTACAGCAGGGTTACAGTCTCACAGAACTAATCAGCCATTTCTTATGGATCTCTCTCTTTTTTCAAGAGAAGCCTTACAAAAAATACCCAGCATCCACCTCAGTGTTTCTGGTAGGCAATTGCCAGTGCTTGCAATGAACGTGAATTTTTCTTTCTTTCTTTCTTTCTTTCTTTCTTTCTTTCTTTCTTTCTTTCTTTCTTTCTTTCTTTCTTTCTTTCTTTCTTTCTTTCTTTCTTTCTTTCTTTCCTTTCTTCCTTCCTTCCTTCCTTCTTCTCTCCCCTCCCTCTCTTCTTCCCCTCCCTCCCTTCCTTTCTTTCTCCCTCCCTCCCTTCCATCCATCCTTCCTTCCCTCTTTCTTCCTCCCTCCCTCTCTCCCTCCCTCCCTTCTTTCTTCCTCCTTCCTCTCTCTGCCTTCCTTCCTTCCTTCCTTCCTTCCTTCCTTCCTCACAGAAGCACTTGTCTGCTCCTTCTTTAAATCAGAATTTTGCCAATGGCACAAATAGCCTTGACAGCTGTTGAAAATGAGGGGGGAAATCTTAATATGCACATACCTTGTTTTGGTTTGGGAATGATTTGGGTGCATTTGTTGCAAATCAGTTTGTGTTTTTGTTGTTGTTGTTGTTTTAAATTAAGGGCTGGGATTGTAGGAGAGAAGGAAATATGGGAAACATGTTTGTAGCAGAAGGGAGGTTTACAAGTGGTAGGATTCTGCCTCCATCCACTGATTCTAGCTGCTGGAAATATGACCCAAGGGTCTTCACAGTTTGGCAGGGGAACACACCGTTGTTGAGCCATGATTGCTTGCAGGCAGAACCTCAGATCACCTTACCTTATCATCACCTGACAAGAACCACTGCCAAACAGCTTTGTGGCTGTGGCAGCAGAGTTTCATGTTCTTCTCTATTGCAAGGCACTTTTGCATTTGTGTGGTACATTTAACCAGTTATCTCTGAATGACGTGGGAAGGGAACACTAAGGCCATGCAAAACCACAGAGGCATGAAATAACCTCGACAATAACATGAACTGAAACAAAGACCAAACAGTATTTTTTTTTAAAAAACAACAACAAAATTTTGAGCATGCATACCATTCTGTGTCCCTGACCAGGATGGCTCAAGCTGGCCCAGTCTCATCAGGGTTGGCCCTCATTAGTACTTGGTTGGGAGACCCCCAAGGAAGTCCAGGGTTGCTATGCAGAGGCAGGCAATGGCAAACCACCTCTGTTCATTTCTTGCCTTGAAAACCCTGCGGGGTTGCTTTGATTCAGCTGCCGCTTGGCAGTAGTTTTCGCCCCCACCATTCTATGAGAATTTTATCAGCGTGTTTTATTTGGAGTGGGGTTGGTTTAATACGGGCATATTTATATACCTTGTTTTGTGTTTGGGTCTGTTTTCTGCTCTTGTTACAAATACACATACATAGAGTTGGAACCAAAAGTGTCGTCCTGTTCATTGAAGGAGCCCTTCTGTAAGTGGGAGGACATCTTTAGATTTCATCCCAAGGTTTTGGTCCAACCTGATCCTTTTATGTGGCTCTTTTGCCTGCTATTTTCTTCTTCCTCCTTTGCCTTCACTATCCTGACCCTCACTGGCCGTTACTCCTGTTGTCGGTGGCAAGCCACATGATTTTGTTGATACTACAAAACACCATACTGGCCTAATGATGCCTTTGATGTTTGTAAGCCAAATCATGTTGGTTGCCTCAGCCAGTGGGATTAAAGAGCATCCTGAGCCAAGGACAGTGAGGAGGCAGAAGGAAAGTGATTCCGAGAAGGAGTAGCATCCAGTGGGCAAGACTCCACAATAGTGGGATGAAGGGGAATGTTATTAGACCTGAATGCAGTTTTTGGGTTTGATAATCTGTTCAAAATCTGTCTTGAGTTTTAGTGAGAAAGACAGGGTAAAAGTGAAGCAAAGAAATAAAATGTGAGTATACTCTATTTTCCTCCTCTTTCCTCCTTATTTATTTACTAGGAATAAGGCCCGTTGTGGAAATAAATACAATGAGCTCTAGAAACAGGCTCTGGGAGAGTGCCAAGGCCTTGGGCACCCAGTGTCAATGTGCTGTGGCAACCTCAGCAGGGTATAATGACACAGAGTCCACCATTTTCTTCAGAGGAACTGATCTCAGCTACCTGAAGAGCAGTTGTAATTTTCAGTGATCTCTAGCCCTCACCTGGAGATTGGCAACAGTTGTTACCCAGGAGGAAATGGCTGGTTTGGAGGGTGGAATCTATGGCATTGTACCTGTCTGAGGTCCCACCTCTCCTCAAACCTCACCCTCTCCAGGTTCCACCTCTCAAATCTCCATGAATTTCCCAACCTGGAGTTGGCAACCCTATCTCCTTCCCAGCCAAGCATCAGCCTGCCATTATCTGCCCATCTGATTTCAGCTTTGCATCTCCTCCCCCCTCTCTCCTGGAGATCAGTTGTAATTCTGAGTGATTTCCACCCCTCTCCTGGGATTGGGAACAGTGATTCCCCAGAAGGGAATGGCTGGTTGGGAGGGTGGCGTCTATGCTGCTGTACCTGTCTGAGGTCCCACCCCTCCTCAAGCCTCACCCTCTCCAGGTTCCATCCCTCAAATCTCCAGGAATTTCCCACCAGGAGTTGGCAGCCCTGTCTCCTTCCCAGCCAGTCATCAACCTACCTTTATTTCCCCCTTACTCTTCAGCTTTCCATTTCCCCCCCACACACACACACACACCTGCAGCCTCTCCCATGCTCTGATGCCCTGACTGCCAGAGTCCACCATTTTCTCCAGGGGAACTGATCTCTGCCATCTGGAGAGCAGTTGTAATTCTGAGTGATCTCCAGCCCTCACCTGGAGATTGGCGATAATGGTTTCTCAGGAGGAAAAATAGTCTTTCTCTGCAATGGGGACTAAAGCAGCTTACATCATTCCTCTCTCCCCCTTTTGACTTGCACAACAACCCTGTGAGGCAGGTTAGGCTGAAAGAACCTGAATCTAGCAGACCCTGCTCTGAAGCACTGACTGCTATGCCTAGGGCAGCCAACCTCCGGGTGGAGCCTGAAGATCACCAGGTATCACAACTGAACTCCAGACAACAGATCTCCCCCCCCCGGAGAAAATAACTGCTTTGGAAGGTGGGCTGTATGGCATTCGGTTCAACTGAGGCCTCTCCCCTCTCCAAAACTTGGTTTCCATAGTCTCTACCAGAAAATCTCCAGGAATCTCCCTACCTGAAGCTGGCAATCCTAGACTCAGAACTGGCCCCAATGAGTTCCTCACAAAGACCTGCAAAGGTTTTCCTTCCTTTGTCTGAACCAAGCTTGGTTGCCTACCATGGCGAAACAGGCTCCAGTTGACCACTCAGCTGTTTGCCTCCCACCCTCGTCCCATATGTGTATCTCACTCCTTAAATTCGCTGCCATGACTCACTGAATTGTCATTGCCTTTTTAGAGGGACAGTGAGGCCCCTCTGGTTGAATCTCCCTATTTGGAGATGGAATCCCCAATCTTTGGGGGATCCCTGGAAAGTTGGCAACCCAGGGGTCTGGCCTTTCCTTACTTCCCTGGGCTACCCCCTCCATTTGGTATTGTGCAGAGCAAGGGATACTATGTGGTCAGAGCACAGAGCACACAGATTATTAGCCCAAATTAAAGAATGTATTTAAGTATTTACACAGTTATGGAGCACACACACTGTAGGAGTAAGCACACACTATGAACCAACAGGGCATAAATCAACGTGGGTTAAACGCAATCCTCTTTCCCTACACACAGTACTCTCTACCTCAGGATAGGATCCCTCCTTGGACCGACCGCTGGCTGTACTTCAGCCTCTCTCTCTTGCCCAGGAGAGCAGGGAAACTTCCATTAATTCCCCAGTCCAGCCAATTGTGGAGTGGTTGAATTTCTGTTGCCTTCCAGGGATGAAGACTGCCTTGGGACAGTCCCTGTTTTCCCGCACTTTTTGGCCTTGGGGAGGCTGGGAAGTGTACATCAGCAGATGAGGAAGCTCCATTCAACCCATTGAGTAATACCTTTGCAGGCCCCTCTCTGGAACTACATCTCAATTAAACCTTATGGGGGGACATTTTAAACAAAGAACCACAGCCATCTTACAAACACATTTTGTGACACCTACCAACAGCCACTGAGGGGATAGTTAGTCCCACACTAGAAGCAAGCAGGAAAAGTATCTTTGTCAAGAGAGAAAGCCGTTTGTCAGTAATTCTGACAGGATACAGGGGGCTGAAGGGGGAGTGGGTGGGGAAGAGGAGCAGATCCAGCACTCGGCCAATGGCACATGAGTACTCTTGAATGGCGGCTGATGGGCCAATGGCTGAGGGAGCGCATGGAATGTGGTGGCCACTCCAAAAAAGGATTATTATATAGAGAGATTTTATTAAACTTATATCCTGCCCTCCCCACACTGTAGGCTCAGGGTGAGTACCAACACACACACACACACACACACACACACACACATATATGCAATTAATTCAGACTTACAATTTAAAACAATAACAATAATCAGTTAAAAACCATAAAATCATCCACCTTAATTCAATAAGATCACTGGTGTTTAAAACTGTCACCTGTCCATTTATTGACCACGGACAACTGGCCTTTAACTCACCTTACCATTGGGCCAGAACTTTATAGCCAACTGACGCTATTTCAAGCTATACCCATTGTCTTGTTATAATGTTTTATTGTGTTTTAAATTGAAAATGTATTTATTATAATGAGGTTATCTGCCCTGAGCCCGCTCACAGGATGGGTGGGAGATAAATGCAAATAAATAAATAAATAAATAAATAAATAAATAAATAAATAAATAAATAAATAAAATAGACAGTGCACCTCAACGGCAGATAGTGTGGTCCCAGTCTGGCTTTCAGGATCTGTGGTCACTGGGACAGATGGGCCAGGCAACCAGTTTGGTGTAGTGGTTAGGAACACGGACTCTGATCTGGGAGAACCGGGTTTGATTCCCTGCTCCTCCACATGCAGCTGCTGGTGTGACCTTGTGCCACTCATAAGTTCTTTCAGAGCTGTTCTCTCAAGGGCTGCTCTCGGGAGAGCTCTCTCAGCCCCACCTACCTCCCTAGGTGTCTGTTGTGGGGAGGGGAAGGGAAAGGGATTGTAAGCTGCTCTGAGACTCCTTTGGGTAGTAAAGGGTGGGGTATAAATCCAACCTCTTCTTCTTCTCCTTCTTCTTACCAGATCTCGGAAGCTCAGCAGGGTCAACCCTGGTTAGTACTTGGATGGGAGACCACCAAGGAAGTCCTGGGTTACTACCCAGGGGCAGTCAATGGCAAACCACCTCTGAATGTCTCGTGCCTTGTAAACCCTACAGGCTGTGATTTGACGGCACTTTCTGCCACCCTTAGGGATTGCCTTAAGTATTTTAACTGTCTTTTGGGGGGAGTGGTTTTAATGGCTTCAAAAAAAAAAATGATTTTACTATGTATGTCTTAATTTATTAGCCTCCTTGGTAGCCCTTGTGAAGTCAGAAAGGTGGGATATAAATTTTGTAAAATAATTTGCCGGGGTTTCTTTAGAAGCAGCCCTGATTTCTGATAGATGTATCACCTTCCCTATCAATTCTGTCATTGGGCCGTGCCGTTATTGGACTCCAGGAGCAGCCTACACAAGAAGCCCTTTTTCTTTCCAGATAAAAGACAATGCAGAATCAAGGTACATAAATACATTTAGAATGTTTCCAGTGAGCTTTTTGAGCCACTTTGGGATGTCATGATTACATCACGGCACTGAATGGCGTCTGTGGATATTTCCACCCGGCAATCTGGGAGGTATTCATATTCAACGTTGGAAGGTGGGGGGGGGATGAGGATGGAAAGGGAACGTGAGAGCAGGAACATGTTTAGCATGCGAAAGTTTTCAAAATTAACTGAGTTCCATTCACCCCGGTCCTCCCACACTGCTCGGCAAATGATTCAGAGCCTTCAGCGTGATTTCATCTGTGCAGGCTCTAATCCACTTACTTAATGAAATACATAATTAACATATTATAATTGCAGTAAAGATGGTTTTGACAGAAATCATTTCCCGTATCTAATACCGTGGTAATTTAATCTGTTCCCCACTCCCTAACACGACCCTCCGTGATTAAGTTTCATAAGAATTTTTTTGATTGATTGATTCATCTGACGTGCCTGGGCCCTGCTAAAGGAGTGGCTGTCAGTTTCCCGAGAGTCACATGACGTGGTGGCAGATGGCTGTATAGAGACTTTTTGCTCTGCCTCGCTGTGTGGTCTTTTCTCTCTCTCCTTCCTCCTCTTCTACTTGGCTACTCTCCCTCTCATTTTTTAAAAAATGTCCCGATAATCCAAATATACCTAATTTTAACCTACTCAGCCATTCTGTGTCTTTAGATACAGCCTTTCACTTGTGTGTTGATGGAGAGCCAGTCTAGTCAGTGGTTAAGAATGTGGACTCTAATCTGGGAGAACTGGGTTTGATTCCCCATTCCTCCACATGTAGCTGCTGGTGTCACCTTAAGTCAGTCGTAAGTTCTGTCAGAGCTGTTCTCTCAAGGGCAGTTCTCGAGAGAGCTCTCTTAGCAATTGTAAGCTGCTCTGAGACTCCTTTGGGTAGTGAAGGGTGGAGCATAAATCCAATTCCCTCCTTCTCCTTCTCTTTTGACTCCAGAGAGACAAACTGAGTTAAGGATGGTTGACTATAAGTGCAGTCCTAAAAAGAGTTGCCCCCTTCTAAGTCTGTGGACTTCAATGGACTCAGAAAGGGGTACCTCTGTTTAAGACTGCACAATAATGCGTGCTAACTCACCAAATTGTCTGCCAGAAGATGCAGAGATGGCAGGCGTCTCTGATGGATTTGCAACATGCTTAGATACATTCATGAAGGATGGGTCTATCAATGGCTGTCTGCCACGGTGGTTACATACGAGCTTCCATGTACAGGTGGCGTCTGCAGTGGATGCTGGAGAAAGTTATAAGGACCGGGTTGCTGCCATAGTGCTTCATGCTGTCTCTGAGAGATAGCTGCTCCACTGTATTGGAAAAGAATGGTAGGTTGTAAGGTCCTTGGTCTGAATTAGAGCTATGCATTAATGTTCACTTGTTTCAGTTTTGTAAACAAAGGTCATGCTTTGAAGGTGAAGGATATTCCCTTTTTAAATGACTTCTCATCATGTTCACTTTTGTCATTTATATTCACTGCATTTCCCCCCATTCTGCTGCTGCTTCAGCGCCATTTTCAGATACACTTTCAGTATTTCTCCTTTGTATTATGTTCCTAGCCAATCAGGGACCACACAGCAAAACAAATCGGGCTGTCTGCTGACATCACTGGTCATGTGGGTGGTCCCAACCAACTAAGTGCCTGTGAGACCAAGTGAAGTCTATGAAGAGCACTGCTTCCTGAACAGACTAATTTTTTTAGCCATTTTTCCCCACAGAGGTCCATTAAAAAATGCTGTATGCTTCGAGGTAGGTCAGGCTGAGAAAGAGTGATTGGCCCAGCAGTGCAATCCTAAAATCTAGTCATGTGTAGATTTAGTTTTCTGTTGGTTTTTATTCCCTTTGCATTAATCTGTCACTCTCAGGCCGATCCTTGGGTTTTAAATGGTGCCACATCGCGTAGCATAGATCTAAAATATCATGGGCAATTTGCAGGAAAGTGGGGTGAAGTGCAGAAATTATTCTCCCCTGGTTTCCTTAGTTGGGGATAGATTGCTGCTGTGCTCCCTGAGTCTGGCACATAGAACAATGCATGGCTAAGCCCCTTGGAATTGCTCCCTTTCTAATCCAGTGAAATCGCATGACTCTTATCTGCCCCTATAAAGCTATGAACCAACAGAAGTGCAAACCAACTGCAACTCCAAACTCTAGTTGACTCAGAAAGGAAGGATTTGTTTAGGTAGCAGCTGAGCAGCTTATTGGCATTATTGTCAGCATCTTCAGGATGTCTTTGATAGCACTCAGTCTTTTCTATCCGCTGGAGGGATACATTAAAGATTCTGATAGAGACTGTGAAGCCCTAACATCCCTCTTCTGACTTCATGTATATTGCTATAATGTCCTATAAAACCAGCAACAAAACAAAAACCTTGTCTAGCAAAAGCCAAGTCAAACGCAAGGACTTTCAATGGCTTGGAAAGGTCAAATGTCAATGAGTCTCCAGAGGAAGAGGATGTTGTGATTGTCACATAGCCACATAGAATGTCTATCACTGTATCCCTTTGTCCCCCCATTTGGAATAAAAAGCTAGGCAAGGATTGGATGAACTAAGGGCCACTTTATTTAACATATTAACTTGTAACTTAATGGCAAGGGCCAAGTGCCTTGCGGCATGGCAAAGGTCAGGGGTCAATCATCCTGACCCTTCCCTATCCTCATAGCAGAGAGCCACCAGGCCCTGGATCGATCCAGTTGATTTGACTCACACCCATCTGGCCAAGAAATGGGCAATGCCATGGAGATCCCACCACCAAGCTGTACAGCTTAGATGGAGGCTCAATCCACGCCACCCCAAGGCAGTCTGCCCTTGGAACCCCAGGTTGCATAACCCAATGGCTAATTGGGCCACTCCTAGCCCCCACACTGGAGTTGTTCATTGGTGCTCCCCTAGCTGCAATTCACTCACCAGCCCTCATCCCATCATCTAAAATGACCAACCTAACACACAGCGCCACCCCATGCCAAGTCCACAACCTGCTAACTGACTGTACAAGTTAGGCAAAAAAGCATCCCTGGCCCCGGCCAATTAGTTGAGGATCAAAAATTCCTACCTGTCCCCTGCTAATGGGGCGACTGTACAGCGATTAGGGTGGGAGGGTGGGCCAAAGAAAAGGCAGCAACTGAAGAGGTGGGAGCGGAGCCCACCGTTAAAACGTGCCAAAGGCCCAGATGGATTTTGAAGTTGGCATCAACACAACATAGGGAAAGCTCTGAAGAATGCCTATTATGACAAATGAGAGGAGGTAGTCGCTAATGGAGTCTAAGCCATGTAAGGTCATTTCTGGAATGAATTTCATTCATTCAAGCATTTGCTTTTTCTAAAAAACATAGGTGTTTACAAAGCTACCGAGAGTGCCATTTTGGGAGGAGGCTGTTGCGACCATGTTTCAGACCAGATGTGGATCTTCCATAAGGGCACTAGTATGTCTGGTGAATTGCACAACGAGTAACTCTTGTCCTGAAGAAGTAAATGGGCATACTTAGCATTCCTGTGGTATTTCTACAGCCTTTAACTGAACCTGACACCCTCTGTTAAATATATGATCCATGCCAAGTCAGAAATACAAGGATGCCCAACAAGGCTTTCTTCATGGCTGGAGAGGGGCTATGTATGGGATTCTGTAGTATACCATATGCTTTGGATGCAGGAAGTTCCCTGGTATCTCCAACTAAAAAGACAAAGTAATAGCTGATATGGAAGACCTCTGCCTGAGACCCTGGGGAGCTCCTGCCAGTCAGAGTAGACAATACTAACTTTTAACAGACCGAGAGTCTGACTCACTAGAAGGCAGTGTCATGTGGAACATTCGGATGCATGTCCATACCAGGGCTATTTTTGGACAGGAACGCACAGGAACGGAGTTCTGGCTGGCTCCTGAGTTGGCCACACCCAGCAGGAACTCATTAGCATAATAGGCCACACCCAACAGCAGAAACTCATTAGAATTGGCTACATTAGGGCTGTGTAGCCTAACTTGTAAAGGAGTTCCTGCTACAAAAAAAAAGCCCTGGGTTTTGACAACAAACAAGGTAAACAGAATAAGAAGCAAAAGGTGGATGTGGCTGGATGACCACACTTCTGGTAACATGCGGGGTGTGGCCTAATATGATAATGAGCTGTACTGCAGAGTGTGGCCTGATATGCTAATTAGTTTCTGCTGTTGGGTGTGGCTTATTATGCTAATGAGTTCCTGCCAGGCTTTTTCTACAAGAAAAGCCCTGGTCCATACGCTGAATTACATGGTGTTCCTCTGGAGAATGTCCACAGTCAGAACCTGGTTATCTTCCAGAAGCTGCATACAATGTTTTTTGTTCCAATTGACTTGGAGAGCTAGGGAAACAGCAAAAGGTGGAAAGGATTGAGTGGAATCATTTGCTATTTGTAAAAGGAGTAAAAAAGATGCTTACTGTGTTTAATAGTGCTATAAAATCAACATAATAAACATTGAATAAATATTTGAGCCCAGTGGCACCTTTAAGACCAACAAGGTTTTATTCACGGTATAAGCTTTCATGTGCAGGCACTGTATCTGAGGAAGTCTGTTTACACATGAAAGCTTATCCTGTAACTAAAACTTTGTTGGTCCTTAAAGGTGCCACTGGGCTCAAACTTCGTTCTGCTGCTTCACACCAACATGGCTACCCCACCTGAATCTATCAAATAAATATATCGATATAATAAACATATAATAAAATAAATAATTGTAAAATTAAACATAATTGGCACCAAGCCTTTGGGAAAGGCAGGGCATAAGTTCTGATAAATAAAAATAAGCAACATGATCCAAATACACCTTTTTATTATTATTATTTTTTAAAAGGAAGAAGTTGTGGGCCATTTCCCTCGAGTGGATAACATTTCTCTAGTTATTGTGAAATATATATATACATTTTAAAAATGATGACCACAAATTCACTTAGAATGCCCCGGTCTGTTTTGTTTGCCGTTTAATCTTCAGAATATACAATAGTCAGCCTTTAAACCTTGACAAAATCCTCTCTCTGAAATCGGAAAAGCACCCGCCCCTGAAGGCCATGCTAATAAATAAAGGCATAATCTACCTTTCTCCCCCTCCGCCATGCAGACACCATGGTCCGGATCTCTATTTGCCCAAAAAATAATAAAAAAAAGTATTTGCAAGAAGGCCTCTAAAAAGGTAACACGCCCAGAGCCTGCCGCCTCTGCAGTGGTAAAGTTGAGTCCAATTCTCTGCTGAGAATTCCCCCCCCTTGAAGGAGGGAGGGGGAAGGGGGGCTTCTTTGTGAGTGGCAACTGTACACGGACACCACCGCCTCAACTGCCAATATGTTATGAGGCCTTGGTAACAATCTGGAGTCTCGAGGGAACTCTGCCTGCAGTTCAAGTGAGTATCAGACAGAGAGAAAACAATTTCTGGTGCCAATAACGCAGCACAGATGAAAAATGTTTTAATATTTGAAGCTGCTTTATGGCAGAAGCAATGACAGTGATGGAGTCAATGTCAGCTTTTTTCCTTTAAATGTCATCTTTCGTCTACGAGTTTTTCTCCCCCCCTCTTGCTCCGGAGGCAAGCAAACCCGGTGCCTGACTGTTTGCAACCATTGATCATTGATAGTATTCTAAATGGAAAGCTTGCCAGAAGACTAGAAATTCTGGAATTTATTAGGATTTCTTTAAGAGGCACTTTAGCTCAACAGTTCTCATTACCGTCTTTACAGTGTTACTTATTTTTCTTTTTATGTCATGTGATTTGTAAAGGGCTGGTACTCGGAGAACAATATGCGATTAAAGCGGCAGTTTGCCGACCGAAGGAAAGAAGATTCTCGGGAAGGGCGGGAAGGGTGGCGTGGAGTGTCTTAACAGCAGAATGTCTCCATTGTTTGAAAAGCATAGAGCTTGCTTGGTATGTTTTTAAAGGGGGACACATTATTAAGTATAAGGCCACTCTTTTGCAATTATAGAAGTAGCTTTATGTGCTGGAGTGGGAGACATGCCTTGATGCAGTGTATACAAAGGATGGGACGGGGTGTGATTCCCAAGAAACGAGCTGCTGCTGATAACTGCTTAATTTCATATCCTGATGTAATCATATAGTCATCATAAGACAACGTGACATAGTGGTTAGGGCAGGGGTGTCAAACATGCGACCCAGGGGGCGGATCAGGCCCCCGGAGGGTTTCTATCAGGCCTGCAGTAAAACTGGCTGTCTTCTGCTTCCTCTTCCAGTTCTGCTGCTGCTGCGTCATCAGAGGTTTGCAGCTTACAGATACACACCTGAACAGCAGACTCAAGATTGCAACAGCACAGACATTTTGATGCAATAATTCAGAGCAAGAGGTGTCAGTTATCAGACACTGTCAAATAAACAAAATATTGCAAGAGTGCTAATGTTTTAGGCATGTTTTTAATTTAAGTTAAAAAAAAACCCTTTGTTTTTGTGTATTACATTTTATGATACACATGGCCCAGTCCAACAAGGTCTCATTTATGTCAGATCCAACCCTCATAACAAATGAGTTCGACACCCCTGGGTTAGAGTGTCAGACAAGGGCAGGAGAGATCAGATTCAAATAGCCACTCTGTCCTAAACCTCCCTAGGTGACCTTGGACCAGTCACCCTCTTCCAACCTATCTCCTAGAGATGTAATAAGGACATAACAGAGGGAGTGGTGGAACACAGCTGACTTACAGTGACCCCAGGGAGAAGCTTTTAAGACAAGTGAGAAGCAGAGATGGTCTGCCATTGCTTTCCCCCATGGAGTCTTCCTCGGTGGTCTCCTTTCCAACTACCAAGCCTGCTTAACTTCTGAGATCTGACAAGATCAGGCTATACCATGGTGCCTTCCCCACTGCTTTGAAGAAAAGCAGGATAAAAGTGTGATTAGATCGACCTCCCCTGTAGTTGGGGTGTCATATAGTAAAGCATAACAATTTAAGGTAAGTTATTGAAGATAAGAGGTTACGCATGGGATAGAGAAGGTAGAGAAAGAAGTACTTTTCTCCCTTTCTCACAGTACAAGAACTCATGGGCACTCAATGAAATTGATGAGCAGCAGGCTTAGAACAGATAAAAGGAAGTACTTCTTCACCCAAAGAGTGATTAACATGTGGAATTCACTGCCACAGGAAGTGGTGGCAGCTACATGCATAGACAGCTTCAAGAGGGGACTAGATAAACAGAAGACCAAATATCTGACCAAATATCTGACCAAATATCTGACGAACCTACTGACAAACTAAAGTTCATCATGAATGTTGGCTGGTTCATGGTTCGCAAAGCAATGTTCACAAACTGAAGAACTGCAACTAATTTCCACAAATTTTGATGCTGTTGGTGGAAATTCATGGTGGTTCATGATACGAATATGCTCATCACAAAAAAACAGCTGCTTTCTGCTCCCTGGGAAAAGCCACGAGGAGCAGAAAGCAGGCACTTAAACTTTAAACAACAGTACAAAACAGTTCGGTTCACAAACCAGCATATCAGTTCATGGTTTGATTTGTGGTTCAGCCACGAACCAAACTGCAAAAATGCAGTTCGTGCCCATCCCTATATCTGACTCAATAGACGACAGCTTCACATTTTTCCACCTGAAAGATTCCTCTATTCCTTTCATTTGGAGAAGCCGATCTGCATAAATATTCCTTGCAAACACAGGCTAGGTCTGTCTGTCAATCCCTACATGCTTGGAATCTCTTTGTGTGCCTCAAGGTGTGCACAACACTCTTGATTGATGATAGCCTTTGTACAATATGTTTTAAAGGTCTCCCTACCCTACCTTGGCTGTAAGTAACATTTGTCCTGTTAAACTAATGTACACCCCCTCCTTCCCAAAGAACCCTCGGGCCTTGATAGCTTTTCACTTGTATTTATTTACACTGACAGTATTCTGAAGGTGCCAGCTAGGAGTGGTTGAAGAGCTTTATTAACATTGAGCACATTTGTGTGCTTATGTATAGGTGATTATTCTTCATCGGGTTAGAAAGCATCCATTTACGGCCATACAGTAGCCTAAATGTTTTTTTGGTTCCTGACGTGTTTCCATTGGCACAGGACTTGTTCAAACAGGTATGTTAGTTCTTGGCTGAGATGTCTGACATTCAGGCTTTATTACAGAGCAAGGTTCCCAGGGGATGTGAATTATAGTTAGTATCAACCTTGGTGTGCTAAAAGCATCATTCAGCCTAGTTGATTATGGAATTTACTCTGGAGTTTTGGGCCTGAAGATCCATCTACCGAACAGCTTCTTCTTTATTTGTGTGGTCACAAGGCAGACAAAGGAGGAGGGG
Organism: Gekko gecko; assembly: GCA_029375565.1. Taxonomy (NCBI): domain Eukaryota; kingdom Metazoa; phylum Chordata; class Lepidosauria; order Squamata; family Gekkonidae; genus Gekko; species Gekko gecko. The sequence goes on along the minus strand of JAPDNY010000014.1, from coordinate 19,982,004 downwards.
AAACGCTCAGGCCATTGCAGGGAAGGATAAAGCAAAGAAATAAAAGATCTGGCAGACTTTGGAGCGAGCAGTGAGTTTTATTGCCACCATTTAGATCAAATTAATTCTGTCCTGCTCTTTCATAAACTATCAAGGGCAGGGCTTGAAAAATCGAAGGAAAACTTTCGAGGCAAGTCTAAATTAGACTCTCTGAAAAGAGAATATTCTGGCTGCAGCAGAAAGAAGGGTGTGTGTGTGTATGTGTGTTTTTCTTGTAAAAAACCCCCCTCTTTGAATTTCTCTTCCCAAAGATGTTTGAAAAGGCAGCTGTTTGCATGGAGGATAGCTCTTATGCAAAACCTTGCCCCTATTTACATTGTTGATGAGAGCTTTAAAAACCCAGTTATTCCAGAGGTTACAGTTCTTGGGACTCCACTGCTTTCAATGTCCCAGTGCCTTTGCAGTATAACCCCCACTCCAGCTGAATGGACCTTCATACACTGTAAACCACTCCCACTGGATGGACAGTGAAAGTTCACAGACTGGTCTTAGTTTTGATAGGAAGGAACAGGCACAACTGGAGTTAGCCGGATGGTGCCCTTACTTCCTTGAGGACTCTACATTCTGGGGCAGATGATAATTCCTAAAATTGCAAGAGGCTATGGAAGAAGAGAACCATGCCAAGGATGGGTTAAATCCCCACCTGGGCTTCATCCTGAGAGCTTTTCTAGCTGGAGTAGAACATCAACAGACATGCATGTAGCCATAGCAGATGGGTCTCTGTTGCCCAGCACAGTGGTTTCAAAGTGTATTTCAGGGAATCTTGGAAGCAGATCAAAGAACTCTTGGGATGTCCTAGATTATGGCTTGGAAACTGCTGCATCAGGCAACAATGACCACTTCGCCAATTTAATAATTAGCAATGCATTATGTGAACAGATGCTATTGATGACATCAAAGTTCATAATACGTGACAGAGCATGCTCAGCATTATCTAAGGCTCAAAGAATCTGAGGACAGATTCTTGAGACCTGGTGTCTATACGAAAAAAATTGTAGTTTTCTCAGGCTCTCTGGTTCTTTCAAGGAAACCGAGAGGGATGATGAAGACCAGTGGGAGCAGCAGTGGGAGGGCTTCTAGTGTCCTGGCCCCACTGCTGGACCTCCTGATAGCACGTGGTATTTTTGGCCGCTGTGTGACAGAGTGTTGGACTAGATGGGCCATTGGCCTGATTCAACGTTGGCTTCTCTTATGTTCTTCTGTTCACTATTAATTTGTGCATGTACATATGAACATTCTGTCACCTCACCACCACTGTCACCACCACTGTGGTCCCTGGCCTGAGAGATATCTTGCTGTGCTTTTAGCGCCCTGGCCACAACCTGGTAGAACTCTCTGCCAAGTAACGTCCGTGCCCTGCGGGACTTAGTGCAGATCCTTAAGGCCTATAAGGCAGAGATGTTCCACCAGGCTTTTGACTGAGGACAGTGATGGCATCCACCTGACTGGCACTCTTACCCCTTGCCTCCCCCCCCCGCAAGGTGGTGGCACAATTAGAAATTTCGATTACAGTCTTATTAAGTCAACTACTGGAATCGTATTGTACGTTTAATGTTTTAACTTTAATTTAGTATGGCTGTGGTTGTTTTATTTAATGTTGTACACTGTCCTGAGCCCTGTTTACAGGGAAAGGCAGTCTAAAAATTGAATTGAATAGATAAATAAATAAATAGAGTGGGGAGAGGATGATCAGGCAGAAGGCAAGATATCACAGGGGAATTATTTATTCCTCTGCTGTCCAGTGTAATGTATGGTTCTTGCACTCTCCCTGAGGAAGTTATTTCACTTCCCCATGCCCGTACCTCAGAGGAAGTTACCTCACCTCATCTGGCTCTACCTCCAGCACCCAGTGGGCAGTCCCTTCCAGTTCACCCCCAGGCAAGCACAGAGCCTTTTCTAGTGCCTCCTTTGTATCTGCATTCTTCCAGTGTCCCTCCCCCTCCCCTGCCCCTTTGTCGAGGGTGTACCCTAGCATGCCTGGAGGAACCCCAGGTTACCTATTGTTATCCTAGGTTCCCACTGCATGGCAATCCCTTTGCAACAGCCCCCCTCCTTTCCCTGCCCTCTACTGATCTGGACCTCCTCTGGCCAGGCAATGGGCTTTTTCTGCGACAAGCTCCCACAGGTATGCTGTCATTGCAAGATCAGCCCTTTGATATTGTGCCATTGCTGAGCAGATCAGACTGGGGACATAACTCAAGGCAAATAAATGGAGTACTTCGGTTCCCGGTGTTTTTTCAGTCTAGTACTTCTTGCTTTAAAAAAACAAACATTAAATGTTATTTCTTTAACTAATGGCTTATATCTTATGACACAATTTAATTTAGTGCGGAAAATGCATTATGGCCAACATAAGAGTTTTACATTTATAGTTTCCATAGTATTGGTTCCATAAAACATCTACAATCTGCATGCCTCCCAGCTAATTACAATAAAATGCTACCGTTTACATCTTCAGTGTATACTTAAGACAGAGGCTGGTGAACTTGTTAACTCTGAGGGGTCATAGCTCACACGGATCAGAACCTGTCAAGGTCATATTTGAGAACAGTTCTTCATGACCATGTGAGTCTGTGTCCATGACCTGGTCATATGTAGGAAGTTGACCCTTCTGGCTTGCCATACTAGGAAATATGGGGATTTAGCCTCTTACAAGCGCCGTTTCATGTTCCAGTTTCAGATCAGTTTGACTTCTACTAGCAACCACTTCAGTGCAAGGTTTCCTCCTATTGTAGATTTGAGGTTACAATAAAGTAAACTGTGGGTGTGTTCAGATGCGCCATTTGAGCCGCTTTCGGCATGCCTCAGAAACGGCTTTTACATGTGCATTCACATGGCCAACATCTGCGCACCGTCCCCAGCCGTCGCTTTCCAGAGCAAACGTCCTTTGAAACGGAGTATTTTGACACCATTTACCAAGTGGTGTTTTCCTGATTCTCCGTTTCAAGCCGCACTTTCCGCTGTCTGATCGCTCCGTCAAGCCACTTCCGGATGCTTCAACCCCCCCTCCCCTCTGGGAAGCTGCCTCCGGCTTCCGGTTTTAGTCCACCATTATTTTTTTTTGCCTTGGCGGTGTGCGCTTGAGCGGAGCTCCGCACTTAAGTTAAATAAAGAAAAGCTTCAATGGTGCCTAGTTTAGGCATTTAGATGAGTCCGGGATCTCGGGGAGGCCAGTTTCGGGGAGAAAATGTAAACAGTAGTCTTCATTTAAACTTTAAAGGGACGGGTTGAAATCGCTGTTCTGCGCACGTGCCAAACTTTTCATTCTGGAGAGGGCTGCCTGTGCGCATGCTCAAATGAGAGGGGGGAAAAACCCACCTGCATGAGGACGGCGGGGAGCCCCGAAGGAGGAGGTCAGTGTGATTGTGATTCTCCAGTTTGAGAAAAAACAACACATCGAGCCAGAGCAATTTAAACCGCTGCAGCACGCTGTCTGAATGCACCCACTGTGGCCTCCATGATACTTAATAATGGCAAAAACCACTGGATCATTCTGAAATACACAATGTGGTTCACTTTAGACTACAGAAAGCAGAAGTTTCAACAGCTGTGCCTAACCAGCATCCTCGCCTTGTAGAAATGGAAAAAATCTATGTAGAAATCATTTTGGGCCAATGGAAGCAATCTTTTAAAATAGACTACTCAGGGGCATGTTGAATAATGTCACTGTCTGTTTGCCACAGCACATCGGAAAACTTTGCAGTTAGACTGGACTTTAACTTAGCAGCAAATTACATCAGGGACCCAAACAGAAAGCACACTGCATTGGTGTCTGTAGGGCAGCCACTTTTGACTTTACCTGCCTCTGCATCATACCCCTGATATTCCTTGGAGGTCACCCTTCCAAACACTAACCAGGGCTGACCCTATTTAGCTTCTGGGAGCTGATGAGATTGGACTAGCCTGGACTATTGGAATTACCCAAATGAACTAAAAGGCCAGGTCCACTAGAGTGTTGTGAGAACAGCAAGTAGCCAGGAATGGTTTTGCAAATGAATGGAGTTGGAAGCAAAATTGGTACTGAGCCTTGTTAACAGTGAGGAAGCTGTGGGAAATGTTAAGAATGAGACTAAGCCATCTTGGCAGGCTCCCTGTTGATGAATGCTGAAAATATAGCACACTTTAGTGTTTTTTTAGAAAAAAAGAATATTCATTTTGATAAAGAAAGCAGTGATCTGGAATAGATTTCTACCATAACTCTTTCTACAAATGGGTTTCTAAATAGGTTTACAAGGTCGTGCCTTTGAACGGTGACAAGGCTGTAGTTCTGTCATCCTAATGTCTGAAGTAACGTGTAAATATTAGAGGATCCAGTGAAGTTACTGAACCATTCTTTTCTTTGTCTTTGAGTGTGGGAGTAGACTTCCTCAGACCTTGCCCCCACTAAAATCTGTTGGATTTATTTCCAGTTTGATGTAGCAGTTAAGTGCATGGACTCTAATCTAGGAGAACCGGGTCTGATTCCTCACTCCTCCACTTGCACCTGGCTGGATGACCTTGGGCAAGCTGTAGTTCTGATAAGAGCTGTTCTTGAAAAAGCCCCACCTCCCTCACAGGGTGTCTGTCGTGGGGAGGGGAAGGAAAAGGAGTTTGTAAGCCGGTCTGAGACACCTTTGGGTAGTGAAGGGCGGGGTATAAATCCAATCTCCTCCTCCTCTTCTTCTTCTTCTTCTTCTTCTTCTTCTTCTTCTTCTTCTTCTTCTTCTTCTTCTTCTTCTTCTTCTTCTTCTTCTTCTTCTTCCTCTTCTTCTTCTTCTTCCTCCTCCTCTTCCTCCTCCTCTTCATCTTCTTCTTCTTCTTCTTCTTCTTCTTCTTCTTCTTCTTCTTCTTCCTCTTCTTCTTCTTCTTCCTCCTCCTCTTCCTCCTCCTCTTCATCTTCTTCTTCTTCTTCTTCTTCTTCTTCTTCTTCTTCTTCTTCTTCTTCTTCTTCTCATAGAGTTGCCAGGTCCATTCATCAGGGTGGTGGTGGGTGGCATTCTGGGGGGGCATTCTGGGGGTGGGTGGGGACATTGCATGATGTGCTGATGTCGCCCAGAAGTGATGTCAGTGCATTAGTGACATCGGGGGTGACGCTCTGCTTTTTGGGCAAAACTCTATGGTAAAAATGCTCAAACTATAGAGTTTTGCCCCCAAAGCAGAACATGCCCCTCCCCCATCACCAACATGCTAATGTCACTTCTGGGCAACATCAGTGAATCATGCATGGCACTGGAGGTGGGGGGAATCTTCTCTTGCCAGCCAGCTGGCCGGCGGTGGGGAGGAGTCCACAAAAGCAGGGGATACCTGTCCACATCTGGGGAATGGTACCCCCAGTTTCTCAGTAAATATTAGAAGAGGGTTGATTGCTGTGTAATGCTTGTAGTGCTTGTGCAAAGTATAGTCTTTCTTCAATGGGGTCTCTTTTACTCTAGGGGCGGCCAAACTGTAGAATGAGTTTTCCTAGCTGTGCAAGCACCAACATTCGTGGTGTGCTTGAGAAGATGGAGGAAGACCTACTGCCTGGCTATGGCATAGAGCCTGTTAGAGCATGTGGGGACCTTTGGAACTCTCACACAATGGGATGTGGGAGCGACTACAAAACAGAGGCTGCAGGAAGCACAGCCAGCCACAAAATGTCAGGGGGTAAGGCCAGGCATAACTCTAACAGGAACTTTTCAGCATTTCAGGTCAAAGCTCCATGTAACAGGATGTCCTTTTCTTTTCTTTTTATTTATTTATTTAATTCAATTTATATCCCACCCTCCCCACCAAGGCAGGCTCAGGGCGGCTTACATTAAAAGTTAAAATACATTAAAACACATTTGTAATCATAAAAGGCATATACAGTAATAAATAAAGTGCTAGTGGCGGTGTGATCTTACATCAAAATCCCAGTAGGCAATGGTGGAATGGTCACAAAAGAGTATAGTCAAAGTCGGTAAACAGCTTGTCAGACCATTTATAGAAACTGTCGCAGGCTGCTGCTGATGGTATGGAGGGCCTTACCGCAGTTCGGTTGTTGGAAGTGGCTCCTAATCAAAGGCCTGGTGGAAGAACTCCATTTTACAGGCTCTGTGGAACTGTGAGAGGTCCCGCAGGGCCCTGATGTCTTCTGGGAGCTCATTCCGCCAGTATGGAGCCACTACTGAGAAGGCCCTGGCCCTGGTGGAGGCCAGCCTGGCATCTTTAGGTCCAGGGAGGGCCAAACGATTTTGAGATCCCGACCTCAGTGCTTTCTGGGGAGCATGTGGGGAAAGATGGTCCCTCAGGTAAGTTTAAAATGAACACCTTGTTTCAAAATAATGTCTTGCGTTTTGTTGCACACACTCATTTTACCTTCAGACGCAGTGAAGATCCTTGTGTTGTGTTGTGGCAGCTGCTGCTGAAGCATTTGTGGAAAATCTGCACAGCCAATCAGATCTCCAGTGGCCAATCAGAAGCCCTGCTGGGCTAAAGCCCCATCTGGCCTCACCCACTTTCTAAAAATAATTGATTGGCCCCAGGAAAGGTATCGACAGTTGCCATGGCACCCACAGGGCCCTGTTGGGGAACCCTGGCATAAGGTGAGGCCTGGTTCTCTGTCCCTGGTTCTCTATAACTCTGCTGGTGCGTAGTACTCCTGGTTTCATAGTTTAGCTCATCATTTAGGCTTGGCTTGTGGAATACTTGCCACAAAGGTTGGTTACCACCATGTCACATAGGCTGAGTTCAGACTGGCAGTTTGAAACGGGAGCCAGTCATGGCAAAAAAGCCCCAGAACAAACTGTTCCGGGTTTTCCCGGTCACACTGCACCGACTGGTGCAGGAGCATACTGGGAGGAGGTACACGGGAGCATTCAGACTGCTGGCCCACAGGCGTGACTGTAAACGGCTTTTTCCTGGTAATTTGGCTGTGTATGCATGTGTGCATGCGCATCAGAGTGATTTGGGGAGGATCCCGTTGCGCCGGCACCGCATTGGGCGGTAGAGCAGAGCACAGCCAATCATATCGCTGCTGCCTTATGCGCAACACGTTTTAAAGGTTGGCGTTCACACTTCCCAGAAGTGGAATGAAGTGGGATAAATGGGCTCTCAGGGATTTGCTACCGCTTTTGCCAGGTATCTTTTAAACGCGAGAGCGAAGCGGAACAGCACGGGTTGACTACGGTTGGGGAATGCCAGGCAGATGTGCCTGTGTGAACACCCCCTTTAATCCGCTTGTAAAACGTGGCTATAGCAGGGCAAATTGCCAGTCTGAACTCAGCCATAGAGTTTTAGACCAAGATTGGAAAGTGCCACCCCTGCAGAACATCCCTGTCAGTCTTTTGCTTCAGTTTTCTGATGTTCAGCTTGTGGCAGATATCCCATTGACTCAAGGAGTCTGCACACTATACAGCAATGGATGGAATTTGCAGGGAGTTTTTGTTGTTGTTTATACCGTGTCATCCTAAGCAGAATTACACCCTTCTAACCCTGTGAAATCAATGGGCTTAGAGAGGTATAACTCTGCTAAGGACAGCATTGTTGAAGTGCCAAACTAGATTCTGGGAGATGTAGGTTCAAATCCCCATTTTGGCCCATGTACGTCTGCTAAGTGACCTTGGGGGGTTATTTTGAGGATAAAACAGAGAGAACAATGTAAGCCGTTTTGGGTACACTGGAGAGTAAGGCAGAGTATACATGAAATAAGCAGGGCTCTTTTTATAGCAGGAACTCCTTTGCATATTAGGCCACACACCCCTAATGTAGCCAATCCTCCAAGAGCTTACAGTAGCCCCTGTAAGAAGAGCTCTGTAATCTCTTGGAGGATTGGCTACATTAGGGGTTTATGGCCTAATATGCAAAGGAGTTCCTGCTATAAAAAGAGCCCTGGCAAATAAGTAAATACTGTATTTAATAAAGGTTAATAAAAGAACTAATTTCAAAAATCCAGGCTGATGTTTTCTGGGCGCCACACAAAAGATAGATTTGAATAAGAGTTCTTTCTGCTTGTTACCTTCTTAATCTTTTGACCATCATACACAGAAAGGGAGCAAAGCAGAGTCCCCCCCCCCCGTATTTGCAATAGAACTTTAAAATATGGCGGGTACAATAATTTCATTGTACCTCACATCTCCTAAGAAATGTGAATGTAAAAAACTCTACCCAACATCCGCTCGAAGTTAAAGAAAGATGCTTTTAAAGGTAAAGGTGTCTCCCGGTCAGACGTGTTGACATTCACTTGTACACTGGCCCTTTTCTCTCTTCAGATTCTGTAAACCACTGCATACCATTCCACTAATCTTAACTATTCTCTTGAGAGTGTGGATAGACCAGAGCATGTAACAGAATCAGCCCAGAAGCCAACCCACAGAAAATAACCAGAGTGGTAAAACCCAAATGTTTGTTTGCTTTCGAAAAAGCTTGCATAACAGCTTCTTGTCTTACGAGTGTCCAGTCTCTTTACCCTACTTAACTTTCATTCATTGTTTACCTTTTAGAAATAATAATGTTTCTCTTCACAGTGGGGAAAAAATAGGTGTGAATTAGGTGCAGCGGTCATGATCAGTCAAGACAGTAAGCAATAGTATCATCCCCCAGGGCATTCTGATGTTATTTTAGTGTACTGGGATCAAAATTCTGAAAGAGAAGAAGCTGAAATGTTTTTGCAAAGGGGAACACCACTAAAAACCTAGAAAGGTTGCAACGCTGGTTTAAGATCTTTCTTAAATGTTTTAATCTGTAAAGAGATACATGGGGAGCATCTGCTTTGCATGGAAAAGTTCCCAGGTTCAATTCTTTTTTTAAAAAAATGATCAAGTAGTATATGATGTGAAAGACCTCTGCCTGAGAACCCAGAGAGCTGCTGCCATTCACAGTTGATATTTTTTACCTGGACAGACCAATGGTCCAGCTCAGTAGAAGGTAACTTCATGTGTTCCTGTGCATGTACCAGGGAATTGCAACATTAGCATCAATGCATCTACTGTGAGATAATCAAGATATAGGAGAAAGAGTCTGGTTCTGTGTTTCATCTACACAAAATCGGTGTGTTGTTGAACATAAGTGCACTATGAGGGTCATCTCTTGATAATCCAAGGATTGAAGAATGTCTGCACTGACCCCATGAAAGGGCACTGTGAACTAGAGTTAAGATAAATTCCCTTTATTTTACTTTACCCAAATTCCCCCTGAAATCCAACAGTCCACTTCTTTCCTCCTTTTTAGGAATTTCAACTCTGTTTTGAATCAGTTCCACGGAGATCAAGAGAGAAATTCAAAGAGAGGAAATACAGAAAGAGAGGTTCTACAAAATCTCAGATGCTCAGTGGCAGGCAATGTCTTCCCAAAACTTCCTACCCTCCTGGTGGAGCACCCTGTGGGGTACATGATGATAAAAAACAAACAAACCCAAAACCCTGCAAGGGGAGAAGTTACTGAAGGGTTAGAGAAAACTAGAAGGAGAAACCATAGAGAAATGAAAGAGGATTTCTTCTTTTGAAAGAGAATAAGAGGAATCAATGGCTGTATCTAACAAAAGTGAATTTCAGAACAGGAATCCCACTCCTGATAACAACTCTATTGTAGGGTTTCCAACTTCCAGGTGGAGGCTGGAAATCTCCAGACTACTCCTAACAGTTCCCCTGGAGAAAATGGCAGCTTTGGATGGTGGATTCTGTGGTATTATACCCTTCTACTGTACTTCCCCTTCCCAAACTCCACCATCCTCAGGCTCCACCACCAAACATCCAGTGATTTCCCAACCCAGAGTTGGCAACCCTAACTATGAGGCAATGTGAAAATTCTGTATGTGGTGTTTGGCCTGTAATGGCCTATTCACATAAGTAGTGCTTCGGCATTTGGTGATCATTTTACCTCCCTTGGGGTCTCGGTAAATGCCTGAATTTGCTCTGCTCTAGAGTTGATCTTGGATATAAGATCATGCTTAATTCTCCATTGATCTCAAGGAGATATGCAGTGCAATCCCCAAAACACTACCCTGAGATGAGTTCCCAATGAATACACTTGAGTTTGTACACGGTTGTATTCAACGGGGATTTATCCCAGAGTACACCTGTTTAGGATTACTGTCTTAGGGCCAAACAAGACAAGACACTGGAGATCTACCACTGGATCTACCACATCTTCTGGGCTTCCCAATTGGATCTGGACTGCAATATTTGAGAAGAGGTTGACACTCCCTCTATATGATTTTCTCAATGTAAATCCCCCCCCCGCTTTAAAATTATTTTCCCATGGGTGGACTTTTATATTTCCAGCAGAAGTCAAATAACTCTGTGTGTGTGTGTGGGGGGGGTTACATGGGGGAAAATGAAGGGGAAACAGTCCCACCAGTCATGATGTAGTCTCTCCCATCCCCACACACATGGCTGCTTTTAAAAATAATAAAAGAGACCATAAATCTCCAACCAGTAGTTTGTCTTTTAGAAATACTGAAATTTTGGCTGGCACATGACTTGAGAATTATTGTTTCTTCTTTTTTCCTGGTTCAGTAGGGCTTGCAACCAAGAGGCTAAACTACAATAGAAAAAATACAGAAGATTATCACACCAGTTCAAACAAACAAACACCAATGAGGTTGTTCTGCTTTTTCTTTCCTAGATGAAAAATACCCTTGGGCTAGCGCTATTCCATGTTGTAATCTTCATGTTTACTTCACTCGTCCAGTAACTCAAGCTTTTAAAGTTAAACCTAAAAACTGAACACTGCTTTTTACATTTGTTTAGTTTTCTCTTCCCCACTCTTCCAGCTACCGTACGTCTGTTCTGGCAACCCCAGAAGCTGGCCCAAGCAACCTGAAGCCATGAGTCAATAACTCAGTCCTTCCTTTTCTCCTACACCCTCAAAAATGTTAACAAATTCCTTGCTTTGATAGCAACATGTTTTCTCGCACGTGGATGAGGTAACATGACATAACCCCTGGCCTGTTAGGAAAGCAGGGTTCCTTTCGGATGGATTAACTCAGGTAAGCAGATCTCAATTCAAATATTGAACAGATTGCCCATAAATCAGGGGTTGCAGAGGAGCCAGTAATTCCAAGAGAACATAAACACTTGGCAAAGGCCAATCCCTTGGTGTCCGCCTGACTTGCTGAAGAGTGGGAAGCGGAAAAGAGGAGTGGATAACAAGCCTTCCATTGACGCGTATGTGTCTCTGTGTGTGCGCAGGTTCTAAAATATGAACAAAGTATCTGTATGCTTCATAAAACACACTCCCTCTTTGCATTTATCCTTTATGAGTGGTCTTCAGCTCTGAGATTATGGCTCGGATTTACGTTTAATTAAGTTCAAATTGGTTGCATCAGAAGGATACCACAAAAACATTTTTAATTAATAGCCTAATAGCTGTGGTAGTCAATCACTCTATCTAGTACCTCGATCTTTTTTAGATATCTTGTCACTCCCGGCTGAATCTTCTGGTCTTTGTCTCAGAGAAGCTAGATGCATGTAATTCTTGTTTTTTTCCCCTCTCCAAGCATATATTATCAATGTAGGTGCAGGTCAGCTCAACTTTAATTCACATCAATAAATCAGTCTTGGTAATTAAATGGTCTAGAACTGGAAAGTTTCCCAAGGGACAACTAAACTTTTGACCTAAGTATCCACGAAGCAACTTAAGAGATAGATTCAGGGGGGTAGCCGTGTTGGTCCAAAGCAGCAGCACAAAGGTCCAGTGGCACCTTTAAGACAAAGTTTTATTCAAGGTATAAGCTTTTGTGTGCAGGCACACTTCTTCAGATACAAAGAGATAGTGAAGAGATGTTTGTCAGCTGCAGTGTGGTTCCTGTTTACATGGAAATGCATCTCATGTAGGAATATTACCAGATTTCTCATTCAGTTTGAAATTTCACATGTTTCTTCACATTCATGAAGAAACAGTGGACATCCGTTTTATTTATTTATTTATTTATTTATTTTATTATTTAGATTTCTGTCCCACCTTGCCTGACTCTGTTTGCAAAGTTTGATAGGAATATTTCTATTGAAATCTTTCATGTCAGTTGTGCCTTTTAAATCAATAGTGTCTTAATGGCATATAAATGGTGTCTAATGTATAAACAGACCCAAAACGGCATAGAATATTAATGTGGGATTAAAATGCCATGAAAGAAAGAAAAAAATGAAAATCAGAAGTTTGCCAAAGAAAATAGGAGGGATGGAATGACCTTCCCGCCTGTGTTCCCTCTAAGCTGAGTTAGTGTGAGCTAGCTCACAGATTTTTAGCCTCTGGCTCACACATTTTTGTTCTAGCTCAGGAAGGATGGTTCCAGAACAAACTAATTTATGCAGTAGCCAAATTGCTCACTCACAGCTTTAATGCCGGTAGTTCACAAAGTGGAATTTTGGCTCACAAGGCTCCACAGCTTAGAGGAAGCATTACTTCCCTTCCCATTGCTGAAAGGCAATGCACACACCCATATTTGTAACTCAGCGATCTCATAAAAACAACGTAACTTGGCCAACCTGAAAAATCAGCAGTGGCTGAAGATAGCCTAACTCAAACAGGACACAGCATTTTGTTCCAAGACACTGAAAGACTGGATAACACTTCCAATTACCATGTCAGATTACACAGGGAAGCCATTGAAATTCATAAACATAAACACAATTTCAACAGGAAATAAGAGAGTTTAAAAATAAATAGGGCATGGTTTCCTATCCTGAAAAACACAAAATGCTCTACAGCTGACAGTAGCACTACAGATAAGATTAGAGTTTCAGTAGCCATTCCACACACAAAAGAACCTCCTCAAGAAACAGGAAACCTCCTCAGGAAACAATCCATAGACAAAAGAACCTCCTCAGGAAAGCTCCTCAATTAGCATGTTCATAGCCTGGAGAACTACTACAAGATAATGACTCAGCCCTACCCCACCTTCCAGGGTAGATATAAATTACCTGCCTACCATTTTTCTGCTCACCTCAACAGAGAGAGTACTGCATCTTTCTGTGTTATACCTCAGAGGATGCCAGTCACAGCTACTGGTGAAACGTCAGGTCCTACAGTGCCAAGACCACAGCCACACAACCTGGAAAATCTACAGCAACTAACATAAGAATTATCAATAACTAAACAATCACAAAAACAGCACAGAAAAATATTTGGTTGCCTCAAATGACAGTCATTAAAAAGTCTGTCTAGAAGCAGACCGTAAATACAGATTTACCAAGACAGAATATGCCCTCCTAGTTAAAATTCTGAATAAAAAGAGAAGTCATGCAGGCCTCAAGGAAGAGAGCACTGAAAAAGCAAAGTGCCACCAGTGGACCCTTCCCCTCCCGGCCCCATCTCTGCTTTTCACCTGCCTTGCCCTCTGCAGAGCTTGGATAAGGTAGAGCAAGGACTGGTTTGAGGATCTTGGCCATTATGGAATCAGGCCTGGTTGGGCCACAAGACGGACCTAAGCAATCACGGGGGGGGGGTCATCAAAAAGGCAATTATCCATTAGACAAAAAGGCAAGAGGAGACCTGTCTACTGGCTTAAAGAGAAGCCTGGCTTTAACTGGCTTCCAGAAACTCCATATACATTGATTCTGGAACTCTGTAGCTGCCATGATGGAACATGGAGGGCTTTTGAGGAGCTTATCTGTTTTTATTTTTACATCAGCCATTTTGAATGCCCGGTGAGTAAAACATTCATTTTAGACTCCTTACTTCTCTCTCTGCTGAAGGGGTAAGGAGGCACTTTGGGCCAGCTCTGTGTGGAATTTGAAAGGGGAGATGAGTTGAGCTGTTTTCAGAAATGCTAGCAACGGGAGGAAAATCAAAGCCCAACCATTTTAGCAAATTCACTGGCCAAGGTAACCATTTCCAAATTCACATTCTGAAAGGGTGTTTAGTAAGACTGGAGGGGTGGGGAGACTTGGAATGGCCTATAATTCTCAGAAATCAGGTCTGAAACCGGTGGCAATTCCGGCCTACCCAAGAGCCCTGTTGAGCTTCATGAGCCGAAGTTCCTTCTCTTGATGTTTATCCCAAGCCCCACTATTAAAACAAAAAACAAAACAGAAAGAAAGGCTGGCTGAGCTTCATTATGTTGTCTGTGCTGGGGCCTTTTGAAAGAAGCCAGATGTGCAGGTGCACCCAGCAAGGCCGGTAATGTGGGAGAAATGAACTTCAGCGCACAGAGAGATTAAGAACGTAATATAGAAAGAAGAAACCTGCCCTGACTTTGATGGATGGAATTTGAAGCAAATTGATGCCCCTGTCTTTGGAGCCGATATATTTTGTTTAAATATAAAAGCAGGTCGAATTGTTGTCCTGGCAGGCAATGTTATCATCTTCCTCTCAACACATTTTTTCTTGGTGCCTGCTTTAAAATAATAAAGGGAGTTCGGCAAAGGGAGAAAGTGAGCATTCGATGCCATTAGGTCTATGCCTATTAGCAAGGCCAGTCCCGGACACTGGCCATCCCAAACAGGTGTTTTGCATAGGATGACCTTTGGGTCCTTTACAAGGCTGTTCTCGCAATTTGTACCCTGGTGCTGAGGGGGAAGACATCCCTTGGGTAGCCTGTGGAGGCGTGTTGGAACACTGGAACATAGACATATCCTAGCTTGAATTTCCTAAGTTTGATTTTAGGGATGAGCTATGTTCATTTTTGTTTCTTGCCTATTTAGCATTGACCATTTTGTTTTGCCTGATTCTGCTTGGTACCACTGGTGCTTCTTGTAACACTGTTGGCTGAGTTCAGACTGGCAATTTGCCCCACTATAGCCACCTTCCAGCCACATTTCCCAAGTGGATTAAAGGGGGCGTTCACACAGGCACAACTGCCTGGCGTTCCCCACCCGTAGGCAACCCGTGCTGTTCTGCTTTGCTCCTGTGATGAAAAGATACTTCCTGGAAGTGTGAACACTCAGCCGAAAAGCCGGGAGCAATGATACTCACAAGTAATTCAGGCTTCCCTGACTTGGGGGATGGATGGGTGGGGGAGTTAAAGGGAAAAAACCTCGAATGGTCCAGGCTTCATATATCCAGTGAGGCGAACCAGAATGACAACTGTAATGTTGGGGAAGCCTGGCTTCTCAACTCTCCCCCCCACCCCCCACATTAGATCCTTTCAAGTTAGTGCCTTCTCGGTCCATCCTTCCCTTCGTCCTGCCCCCCCCCCATTTGCTCCGAGTCACGGAAACATTTCTGTATCTCCTTTTCGAAATGTGGCAATTACTCAGAGGTGCGGTTTATTTTCGGCCGGATTACCGGCAAGAGGCTGTTGGCACAGAGTAAATGTCAAGCAGCAGCTTTTAATAAAGGGGATATTCATTCAGACGGTTACATTTCATGACATGCCAAGAGTGCCCCCACCCCCCACCACCTGGCTTGCCTCCACCCCAGGTTACTCGCTCCAAGCGCACCCGCGTGAAGTCGATTGCCAAATCGCCTTGGAAGATGGCGGGCAACCTCCCTGGTGGTTGAAGAGATGAGTGCACCTGATCTGGGGCTTGGCTTCCTTGGTTACCCTCCGGGGGGGGGAGGATCTCAGGTTTTGGCCCCCTGAAAGGCGGGGGGAGGCCAGTCCAAGCGCGCGGCGTGGAATCCTTCTGGAGTAGATTCTGGAGGACTCTCGCAGCTGGGCGGCAAACATGCCAAGCCAAAGTCAGCTCCAGTTCTGGAAAGCTTTGGCGATCACCTTTAAAGTACCTTAATATAAGGCATGATGTCCATGGTACCAGAACATAGAGGAAAAAGCCATTTACAGCCACGCCTTTGGTCCAGCAGTCTGAACGCTCCCGCGCACCTCCTCCTGGTATGCTCCCACATCAGTCGGCCTCCGTGTGACCGGGAAAACCCGGAACAGTTTGTTGCAGGGCTTTTTTGCCACGACTGGCTCCCACTGCAAACTGCCAGTCTGAACTCAGCTGTTCCTGTGCCATTTACATACTATTTGTAAATGTTGTATACAATTTTAATTTGAGGTATTCTAGATATTGTATAAATGAATTTAGTTCTTACTGAATTTAACAACTAAATGTGTATTTTAGATATTAGGGACCCAGTTTTATAAAAAAAAAAAATGTGATGGCCAATGGCCATATACAATAAACTTATTCTGTTCTGCTCTACCATAGAGCAGTTCTCAGCAATGGATGCAAAATTATGTTTAAAATGTGTAGATCTTCTCCCTCTCCCAAAATACTATAATTCAGGGGGCACCCAATGAGGCTGAAGGGTGACAGATTCAGGACATGCAAAAGGGCATGCACTGAAGTTGTTGCACTCACTACCCTAGAATATGATGGCCATTTGTGTCTATGGTGTAAAAAAGAAATCAAACAAATATTATTAACTGTGATGGCTCAATGGAAGATTATTTATTTAATTAATTATTTATTTATTAGATTTCTACCCCGCCTTCCCAGCAAAGCCAGCTCAGGGCGGCTTATAGCAATATAAAGCAATACAATAAATAGTAAAATCAAACAACGTAAGTTAAAACCATATTATACAACTTAATAATAAAGTGCTAGCAATAATTCCTCAGCACAGACAGCATCCTATTTTACTACAGGTGTCTCAGGCACTTGGGGCAGGCTATGTTTAGGGGACCCAGAGGGACGGGCTCGCTTCTCAGAACTATCAGATGTCAATGGTGGCAGAGGTGGTGGCAGCTCCAAAGGCCTGGCGGAAGAGCTCCATTTTATAGACCCTGCGGAACTGTAACAAGTCCCGCAGGGCCCTGATCTCCTCCGGCAACTCGTTCCACCAGAATGGAGCCACCACCAAGAAGACCTAGCTCTTGTTGAAGCAAGCCTGGACTCCTTGATGGTCGGGAGGACCAGCTGGTTCTGGGTCCCTGATCGCAGTGCTCTCTGGGGAATATATGGGGAAAGGTGATCCCTCAGGTATGCAGGTCCCTGGCCATAATGGGCTTTGAAGGTAATAACCAGCACCTTGAACCGAATCCAATATGCTATGGGCAGCCAGTGCAGTTCTTTTCGGGCAGGCTGGATGTGGTCCCACAGAGGACGACACAGCAACAGCCTCGCCGCTGTGTTCTGCACGAGCTGCAGCTTCCGGATTTGGGCCAAGGGCAGCCCCGTGTAGAGGGCATTACAGTAATCCAGTCTCGAGGTGACCATAGCATGGATCATAGTTGCCAAGTCATTGCATTTGATGAAGGGAACCAACTGTTTAATCAGCCTAAGATGGTAAAAGGCCAACCTGGCAGTGGCTGCTACCTGGGACTCCATTGTTAAGGAGACGTCTAGGAGCACTCCCAAGCTCCGGACCTCTGGTGCTGGCACCCATGGTTCCCCTTCAAAGGCCAGGAGTGGGATCCCTACCCTTCAGGCACAGGACCTTCATCTTCATCAGATTCAATTTCAGCTGGCTCAGCCTAAGCCAACCAGCCATGCCTTGCAAGGTTGAGATCTACCAGTTTGGGATCAGACCAGCTGCCCCACAACAGTTAGAGCTGGGTGTCATCCACGTACTGGTGATAACCCAGCCCATATCTCCGGGCAATCTGGGCAAGAGGGCACATATAGATGTTAAAGAGCATTGGGGACAACACAGCTCCTTGGGGCACACCACATTCAAGTGGGTGCCTTCGGGACAGTTGATCCCCTAGCACCCCTCTTTGTCCCCGACGTTGGAGAAAGGAAACTAGCCACTGCAAGGCCAGCCCCTGTACTCCGATGTCAGTGAGGTGGCAGATCAGTAGCTGATGGTCAACTGTGTTGAATGCAGCCAACAGGTCTAACAACAGCAGCACTGCCTCTCCGCCTCGACCCAGATGCCTCTGGAGGTCATCCGTGAGGGTGACCAGTGCCGTCTCCATCCTGTGACCTGGGTGGAAACTGGACTGGAAGGGATCTAATATGGAAGCGTCATCCAGGAAGCCCTGTAACTGAATTGCTACTGCCCTCTCTATTATCTTGCTCAAATAGGGCAAATTGGAAACCAGCCGATAGTTGGCCAATTTGGCCGGGCCCAGTGATGGCTTTTTCAAGTGGGGGCATACCACTGCTTCCTTAAGTGCCTCCAGGAACAGCCCCTGAGCAAGGGACGTATTAATTATCTCCCGCAGTGCACCTCGAAACCCTTTGTGACCAGCTTTAATTAGCCACGAAGAGCATGGAACAAGGGAGCACGTGGTAGGGCGTACTGTTAGGAGCAATCTGTCGACTTCCTCAAGGCTGAGTGGGCCAAAATAATCCAAGATGTGACAAGAAGATGTGCCTGGAACCTCGAGTTCATTCACTGTATCAACTGTAGCAGGGAGGTCATGGCAGAACATCAAGACTTTATCCACAAAGTAGCTCGCAAATGCCTCACAGCCAATATCCAATTCCCTATGATTTGGTCTGATTTGTGTCAGAGCTGTAATGGACCAAATTGTTCTAAACAATTGGGCTGGGTGTGAGCTAGTGGACGCAATCTCGGCTGTATAATACTGTCATTTAATGGCCTTGACTGCCATCTCATAGGATCTCATAAATGTCCTATAAGATGCTCTCCTAGCTTCATCATGAGCGCGATGCCACTGCCTCTCTAGCCATCTTAGCTCCCACTTCATTAGCCTCAGCTCCTGGGTAAACCAAGGAGCGAGCTTCAGCTGGAGGTGCAGAGGGTGCTGGGGAGCGATCTTGTCGATGGCTGCCAAGAGTCGGCTATGCCAGTCCTCAACAAGCGCATTCAATGAACTGCCAGGGAGCATCAGGTCCTGAAGAGCCATCTGAAGCTGTACTGGGTCCATTTGGCTCTGCAGGCAAGCCAAAATAGGCTCGCTGCCCAAACAGGTTCAGAGAGGAGTATTCAGATGGGCCTTCAGGGCAAAGTGGTCTGACCATGGAACTGCTAGCGTAGTAATCTGGTCCACAGTGACCCCAGCCATGAAGATCAAATCGAAGATGCATGTTTAGAGGTGGTAAGCCTCTATGTTCTGCTTTTGGGCCTCTGTTGGGTGTCTATTTAGCCACTTTGGGAAACAAAGGCTGTGATCTCATACACTAAGTAATCCACTTTCAGTCCACTTTCCAACTAGACTTTATCATGTGAACTGGCAAAATCCAGTTGGAAACTGCATTGAAAGTGGATTATTTAGTGTTTGTAATCACAGCCCCAGCATTGGGCAACACCTTCCCAAATCCGCGACCAATCCTGTATGGTGCCTACTGAGTTGCAAGCACATGACAAGAAGTCACATGACTCCATGACATCAGAGCACTATAGCCAGAAGACCAGTCGCTAGAGCTATGATGTCATTGGCATAAAGCCTGGGACAGTGAGCAGCAGAACAAGGAAGCAACGAAAGGAAACACAAGCTGAACACCAGGAAGTAGGCAGGGGCTGTGGCTCAGTGGTAGAGCATGTGCTTGGCATGCAGCAGGTCCTAGGCTCAATCCTCAGCATCTCCAGCTAAAAGGATCAGGTGGCAGGTGATGTGAAGGACCGCTTCCTTGGATTCTGGAGAGATGTTGCCAGTCTGAGAAGACAATACTGACCTTGATGGATCGATGGTCTGATTCAGTGTAAGACAGCTTCATTCCGAGCAGCGATCCGTGGCTGAGAATTATGAAGGAATCTTCTTCACCAGAGAGTAGCGTAGCCTCACTGTGCTGCAGCTCTAATCAGCCCGCATGCAAAGAGGGGCAGGAAGCATAGCACCCTTGCTCTTTATGCCCAGATGCTAGTAGCAGGTCCTTCTGAAAAGCAGTAAAAAAGTATGACTCAGTAGGGATCTGTGACCCAGCAGTTAGGTCTCTGTGACAGTCCTACACCATGGGTTGAAGACAACTTGACTAGTTGGACCATTGGATTGATCAGCTGGGCCTGTGGTCATCTATGCTAAGTTCATCGATGCTTAGCATTATCATGTGCTTGTACATGCTTGGAGAAACTCGGGTCATACCCCTGGATTCCTGAAGGACAACTGTAGGTTGGTTCTACACCAGCCATCTGAAAGCAGAAAGGGCCCGGGTAAGCCGGGCCCGCCATTTGCGGGGACGGGCTGGGACCGAGAGGCTGGCCGGCCGGAAGGGGGGGGCTAGTGCGCGGCGGGAAAAGACGCGCCTCCCCCCCTTTTGCCACCGGCTAAGGGAAGGTCAGTGGGGGTGGTCGCGGAGGGGAGGCGATATAAAGTGAAGGGAAGCCGCTCCCCCTCCCCACTTGACCACGAGACGAGCCTGGTTTGCCCACCCATCCCTCCCTGAATTTTAGGGCGCTGGGGCGGGGGATTTGGACTTTGAGTGCATGAAAGGGGGTTTCTGGTCATGGTATGGTTAGTGTTTACTTTTCGTTTTGTCGCGCAATTTGTCACAACTTTCGGCGGTAACAGCATGGGGCCGGATCCGTTGGCGGAATTCGGCCTGCGCGCCAATTCCGGAGTTGGGGACCCCTTAAGGGTCTTGGCGTGAGGGCTGAACGGAGCTGGCTAGCTCAAGGAATAACAGCGCTTGCCCACACAGCCAGAGGGCAGGGGAGCTCACAAAGGGGCAAGCGTCCAGGTGAACTCTGATAACCTGCCATCCCGCCTTCTCTACCCATGCCGGCTGGCTGGGTAACGGTCAACTCGGCTGGCACGCGGGCCAGCCGGTAGGTCGGATCGGGTGGACCCATGCTGTGCCAATGCTCTACAGCTGTAACCAATAAAAGTTGTGGCCAAATTTATCCACATTATTTCCAAAGAAACCGGTTGTGCGTGTTCATTGCAAAGGGGGGGGTGTACAAGGCGGGCCGATCTCGGCATCCCAAGTAAGACATGGAACCGCAATTGGCATGATTTAGTCACTCACTTTTTATAAGATGATGTCATAGTCAACTCATTGTATTCTAATGTTTTCTGTATCGCTTTTCGACCTTTTTCCAAACATTATTTGTGCTGCCTGTTTAAAAACAAAAACGAAACCCAAAATGCAGACACAATACCAAACTGTCCTATGTGGACAGTTACTAACAGAGTTTTCCAGGGCCAGTGTCCTTTTACATTTTCAGTCCTTCTTCATCCATCGTGAGGAATTACCTCCTGTTCTTCCAGTAGCCACCTGGTTCTCTCTGAATTCATTAATGAATTTTAAATTATAGGCTACTGTTTCCTTTAGGAAGGTGAGTAGGTTAAGCACTGTTTTGTAGATTGCCAAAGCCTCTATCCTCTCATTTAAAATATTATTTCATAATTCTACTATTATGATTGTAAACAACTTTTTAAAATGAGCAGTGGCTTTGACTGGCTATAAAGAAACAAGCTGTCGTTGAGCTTCCCCCTTCTCCCTGAAAGAACAAGACCTGAAAACTAACCTTTGATTCATGAGTGCCAGAGAGACCTGGCAAGTCCTGAGGGAACAGGAAGTAATGACTTGCCCTGGAAACAAAGGAGCAACCGGGAAAACACAGATTCAGGTGGGTGGCCGTGTTGCTCTGATGCAGCAGGAAAAAACTTTGAGTCCAGTGGCACCTTTAAGACCAACAAAGTTTTATTCAAGCTTTCATGTGCACACACTTCTTCAGATACATTGAAATGGAAGCTGCCATAGCCAATCCATTCACATAGGTAGAGGTAAAGTAAAGGTAAAGGTTCCCTTGCTCGAAAGCCAGTCGAATCCGACTCTAGGGTTGCGGTGCTCATCTCCGTTTCAAAGCCGAAGAGCCAGCGCTGTCCAAAGACGTTTCCGTGGTCATGTGGCCGGCATGACTAAACACCAAAGTGCACGGAACGCTGTTACCTTCCCACCAAAGTGGTACCTATTTATCTACTTGCAATTTCTTGCTTTCGAACTGCTAGGTTGGTAGGAGCTGGAACTAGAGACAGGAGCTCACCCCATCATGCGGCACTCTCGGGTTTTGAACTGCTGAACTACTGACCTTCCACAGCCTGCAGTTCAGCATCTTAACCACTTGAGCCACCACAGCTCCCTATAGGTAGAGAGTGAGCAGCAAATCAGCACACAACTTAATAAAATTGTTTGACAGATGCCAGGGGAAACACGGAGAGATTAAGTAGTTTGGTTGAAGGGGTTTACTTCCGAGTAGACAGTTCTCGCCAAATGGAAATGTAGTATTTTATTGTGTACTGGGTGGGAGCCCGTTTCAGTTCCCTCACAGCTGGACCCAGAGAAGAAATGGAACAGAGCAATTGCCCACGGTTGACAAGATTGAAAGAGGAGCCTTAAATCTACAAAGGTTCGGCATTTGGCTTCAAGGTTTTCCTGCTTAATATCAGACTTCCGTTCACCATGGGCTTTTGGGTTGCTTTAAAAAAAAATCCCAATAAACTCAAAATATAAAGCAAAAAAACCCCCACTTGAGTTTTGTTAAACATGGGTTGATCTGCTGCTCCACCTAGGCCCGTGAAAGCCTAAAACTTTTCTTTGATTTTAAAGTTAAGCAGAGACGATCTCAATACCGTCTCTCTCCCTCCCACCCTCGCTGCTGTTTTTCTCTTTTGTGACTTTCCCATAATGCCTCGGTGGTGGCTGACAGTTGGATACGGCACAAAACCCTGCTGGACAAGTGTCAGGTCTGCTGAAGGGATATTAAAGAGAACTTGATCGTGTGTCAGCTCTCTTCAAAATACACTCACATTGAAAAAGTGATATATCTGTCAAAGTGAGGACGTCAGCATTTGGCAGAACAGGCCGTTTTCATAAACAAAACTGTCCAATTACATTAAGGGGCATGAACTTCAGGTGTGTATGCTAGGGACAGAACGATGCATAACCACACACATCACAGAGTCTGTCTCCCTAAAGCCATATGGTTTGATGTGGGCTGCATCTCAAATACGGCTCCTTTATGCTTCACAGATTAGGAATTAATTTAGAATTATCAGAAACATAAATCGTGGCTTTGAACTTCTACATTAACTTTAAAAAAAAAAATCAACCAAAAGGCTGCCAAGAATTCATGTTGGGAGAGAATGGAAAATTTATGAGGATTGATTAGACGGAGGGGTTATTAAAAAAAGAGAAAGAAAAAAAGAACTCCACAAAAAAAAAAACAACCCATGGCACACAAAGTTCCATTCTCCTTTGGTTTCTTAACTGCTTTTAAAGAGTGCCGGTGTGAGTTTTGATTAAATAGCATCATTGGTTAGGAAACAAATTATGTCTGACAGAATAGCAGCCACGGCTTTTGCTGAAAATACGTTATTGTCAAGTTGATGTCTTCCTCTGCGCCTTCGGAAATGCAAACATTTGGCGAGAGCGAGATTCCGATTTCAACCGGCTTGTTTCAGACACGCTGCAGAACGTGGGTGGGTAACTGTTAAACTGAAGTTCAAGGGAAGCCATCACACTTCCCTTGTGAGGACTCAAACTGTCTCGTGATAGTGTTGATGCCAAAATGCTCATTTGGGTGGCACGTAGCACAGAATCCCAACACTCTGTATGACTGAGTTAAAATAACAATTGGTTTATTATGTTATATCCCATCTTTTCTCCATGGAGCACCCACACTTACAGGCCTAACAAGCCTGTAAAGGATAAAAGGAAGTAACTGACTAAGGATCACCCAAGAAGCTTTGTGGGCAAGCAGGGATTCGAACCCAATGGTTCCATGTTCCGAGTCCAATACTCATTCTGCTACACCACAACGGCGATCAACGAAATGGTTTTCTTTTGGTACACAACCACTTCTGGGTATGTAGCTTCGCCTCACATTTCAATGAATATCCAAGGCTGCTCCTCTGAGGTTCTTTGGTGAACACCTACTTTACTTCAGCCCAGATGATATTTTCTCATACTGTGCACATGATGAAACGTGAAGTTTTCCTCATGCTTAGAATGCAGGTAAGCGCACCACTGCTCAACACGGCACCTTTGAATAGGATCTGGCAAGACCAAAGTAGTCCAAAGGTAACCATGTTTTCAAAAAAAAAAAGACCTACATCCCTGTTATGTTGGTCATCAAGAACTGAGCCTGAGTATTGCGTGATATAATAATTAAATCTGTAGTGCCTGGGAATTAAAATGTCCACAAGTGAATGTGAAGGCGAACTCTTAAATATGAGAGATTAACAAAATGCTTGCTCTTGTGACTACTTAGGAGCAATGTGAGAAGGACCACAGATGGCAGGAGGCCAACAATATCTGGAACAGGCTGTTCCTCATCTCACTGGTGTCCCACACTGCAGCCCCCCATAGAACTCTGCAGGTGAACCGTTGATAGCAAAGCCCTCTCCTATAGAAATCCTTGGCCTGGATTCTTCTTCATGAAAAAGAGACAGAATTTAAGATCGAGTATTTGTAGACTAGCAAAATGCTTATCAGTGGAATGGGTGGGCGGAAATATGTGGTAAAGAAGATGGGATATAGCAGGACCCCAAGGAGGCGAGTACATCTCTGTGGTTAAATCTGCACAGTCTTCACCCTGAGAAAGGCCAGGCCTACCTTAAGAATGCTGATCAAATAGTATGCTCAATGCAACATTGCTCCTAGTATAGGATTTCCCCTTTTTCTTTCCTGTATATAGGCTTTGACCCTGGTGGCTCTCAACACTGAAAACCAAGCCTGTCCCTATCAGCATGAAGCCCCCACACTGTTTGCATTCTTCTATATCAAGCAAGAACTTTATACTCAACAATAGATTGATAGATAGATGATTCCGAAAGCGGAGATAATTATCTTCACCATCAAAGCATGGAAAAATCTGCTTGGCAAGCAAATACTCCTGCACACAGACACCAAAAAAAAAAAAAGTTAAGAGTGTTTAATTAGCTTAATTTAGATCCCGTTACTTCAGTATCTGCCCGTTTGAGCGATGACATTGAAGTACTTCAAGAGACTCCTGCTCTCTTGCTACATCAAAGCCGTGCTGAAGCAGGAAGGGCTGTATTTTAAAGTGACAGGTTCTTCTTTTGTCGCTCTCCTTTTGCCCTCCTTAACTCCCAGCTGCAAAATCCCAGCTAGATTAGCAAATTGCTTTATTGTACATGAAAAGGATGGTTTTTCTTTTGCATGCTTTCCTCATTTTGGTAATTTTACTCCTGAGGTTCATAACTTCATCCAGGCACCATAGTTGTGTCCTCTGCTTATTCGTTTAACCCCAGAGCTAATGGATCAGTATCTGCAGGAGCCCACTGAAGAACCGGGCATGAGCAATTTATTTCCCTATTTTGTCCCTACATGTGACTCTCCCCCCACCCCCGTCAAGTCTTAACCAACTCATGGTGACCCCCATAGGCTTTTCAAGGCCAGAGACAAACAGAGGTGGTTTGCCATGGCCTGCCTCTGTGTAGCGACTCTGGACTTCTTTGGTGGTCTCCCATCCAAGTACTAACCAGGGCTGGCCTTGCTTAGTTTCTGAGCTCTGACAAGATCAGGCTGGTCTAGGCTATCCAGGTCAGGACAACCCATAAATATAATTAATTTGTTGATTAAAATATTTTTACCCTTCCTTTCCTCTTGGCGCAAGATGGCTTGCAGGTCGACAAGATCAGGCTATCCTGGGCCTTCCAAGTTATGTGACTACAGTTGTGTATAGATATTGTTACATGCTTTCTCCTGTATCCCAAGTGGTGAGAGGTTCTGGGGCGCCTGATACTACCAGGCTTGACTTCCTTTGGATGAGAATTATGGTGCCTTTAAAACATTAGTTTTATTTTCAAAGGTCCAAGTACAGCAGAAGTATCCCATGTGAAATCCCCAAAGAGTTTCTGTACCTCAAGATCTTCTCATTCAGACAATCTCTCTCTCTCTCTCTCTCTCTCTCTCTCTCTCTCTCTCCCTCCCTCCCTCCCTCTCTCTCTCTCTCTCACACACACACACACACACACACACACACACACACACACACACGTCTATAGAGGGGGCAATTTCCCAAAATTCACTTTTTAAAATATGCCCATTGCTTTTTCTGATTCTCATTTTTTTTTCTCTTTTGAAAGAGAAATGTCTCTTTCTCTTCTCTTTGTAATCTCAGCCCTTGCAGTGGTTTTACGTTACATACCACAGAGTGGTGCTCTAGCAGGAGAACGGGAAGGTTTGCAAAGACCAGCCTCTGGGCATATTCTTCAGTTGTGCAGAACCTCCCTACCTGTCCTCCTCTCTTTGAATTTCTCTTTCATCCAAATGAAATTGACTGGAAATAGATGCCAAACTCCCTAAAAGAGAAACAGGAATGGATTGTTGGATTTCAGGGAGAAACTAGGTAAAAAGGAATGAAGAGGATTTCTTTTAACAGTGCTATTCCAAATCGACTTCTTTTCCCATGCATTCTCACATACCTGCTCCCTCTGCTGGGAGAGGTCATCTTCTCCAAGGTCTCATTCAAGAGCAATCAGGAGACTATTGCCTAACAGTGAGGTCCTATTAAGGACTCTACAGCTATTTAGAAACATTTACATTTTTTTTATGTGTCCTGACTCCATACATCATATGCAGACAAGAATATCACAATGCTATGGGCACAAGGATTTGGATCCAACCAGCTTTGCTGCTTGTGGAAAAGGATGGTGGTAGCACTTTGGCTTTTGAACTCACTTCAGTGAATGGTGATGCAAACACCATGGCCCTCGAAGTAACCTTAATTTTCAGATAGACATCTATGGGAGAAGGTGAACCCCCAGACCCCAGACCTATAAAGACTTTAATGATAGGCACCAGCTACTTTGATATGTGCTTGGAAATAGATCAACAGCCAATGAACTCTTTCAAAAATAGAAAGATGTGAATAGCCTTGCAGCTGCATTGAGGTTTCAGGAACAATCTCCAATGGCAGCCCTACAAAGAGTACATTGCAGTAATCAAGTCTAAAAGCAATTACAGCATGGATATCCATGGCAATATCTTTAAGTGAACATTATTGTTTCATAGTAAACCATAGCTATGGGAGCAGCAGGGAATCTCCATATTAAATGACAGTATACAACTGATTTAAAGGGAGTGTCTATCACTTCCATGATTGGCTTGTGAACTTTCTAGGACATCAGTTTGGCTGCTGATGGAGACCACACACTGAGCTAGAGGAACTTCATGAAATTCATGAAAGTTTTTTTTTTAATTAATCTTTGTTTTGTGCTTGTGACCTGTCGAAGGGGTAAAGGTGTTTGCAAAGGAGAAGAGGCAGAAAAAAACTTGTTTCAAGACCACCAAGAACCTATTGAAACTTAATATGCTCGTTCTGTCCTCCTAGTCATCTACTAATAAGCCATCAGCTTGTCACTTGGAAAAATGAATGGCAGTTAGATTTAGACTAAAGAAAGAGATACGCCTGCTACTTATCTTGCACATGGAAATTATGGGGGGAATATATGTCAGAATAAATTGGAGTTATTATCACCAATAACAAATAGGTACAATGCAGCAGGATTCAAAACTAGTATAGGGCCTATACTCACTGCAGGCCCTGTAAGGACAGTAGCGGCACAGGTGGGAACACCAGAGAACCGGGGGGGGGGGTGTTAGGCATTAGTATCCTGTTCTTCTAATATGTCAGTTATTCCCTGTTCTTGGACCCCCAGAGGAATTGGTTGGGCACTGTGTGAAGAAAAAAAGGAGGGGAACTCAACCCAACAAAATGGAATCAAGAACCACAAAGGTGTTAGAAAACAAGTAAGGAGACAAAACTTAAATATAGAATAATTATAAGTAAAAAAATCAGGTGTTTATTGCAGAGACTTTTACAAACATACAAGGGCCCAAATCAAGCCTCGTAACATAATAAAAATGACAGATATCCAAGAGGAAACATGACTTAATGTGTTTCAGCCCCTCAGAGGTCAAACATTAAAAGGTGTGTATAAGCTCCTGTTACAATCAAAAGACAGTTAACAAGTTGATATAGGACCAAAAAAGGAATTCTGTTAAGGAAGAAATAAAAATATGATTAAAATAACAAGTTGAAAAAATATATCCAGTTGTAATAATTATTACTGACACCTGGTATTTTTGTACTTATTTCCAATATGGGATCAAATGACACAAGAAAAATATTATTTGTGGACGTCCGGTTTTTGGCTCAACGATGACAGTCACTCTCCCCTTCACTTGGGGGAGTGACACGCACACCAGCGGTATGGAGGGAGGCTGCTGAAGCAGTTTCCCCACAGAGCCCAAGGGTAGGGCTCCTAGCCATAGGGCTTTTGAGGGGTAGCCTCTTCGATGGCGTAATGCTGGAGAATTGAGGCACCCCTCCACCCTGATGGTCCTGCTACTTTGTGGCCTTTGTGCACTAGCTGGGCTGGCTGGATCAAGTGCTGGAGATTGAGCGACAGACGAAAATATAAGCGAGGTCGAAAGTGGCCAACAATGAATGTGAGTTTGATGTAAGTGAACTTTGAAATAACCAGAAAATCCCTCATCCCCCCACCACGTCGGCAAACTGAGAAAGGAGGGACACCTCCCGTGAGTGAGAAAGATTAGTGGAGAAGAGAGGGGGGAGGGGAAAAACGGAACATTTGGCTTGTTTTGAGAGACTTACCAGAGCAGATTTAAATCATAAGTGATTTTCAGAGGTTGTGAAATAGTGGTTGGTTCTTGTAAACAATCTGCAAAGATGTCAGGCGCAGGGAGGAAAGGAATGAAACCAAAACTTACAAGCGGCCAAAGCCCAAGGCCGGAAGAAGAGGGAGTGGATGTCATGAGTCTCCTAGCGGATACGCTCAAGCCCATGATGGACCAACTCACTGGTATTAACCAGCAGTTAACCGCTCTCAATCAAAACTTTGCAGCGCAACAGCTCCAGCTGGTGGAAACGGTTAAAAAGATGGAGCAAACAGTAGAAGTAGTGAAGGAGATGCACACTGAGAACTAGATTTTGAAGAAAAGGGTGGATAAATTAACAAATAAACAGAACCACCAAGAAAACAGACTGTTATTTCTACAAATGGAAAAAGCAAATATGGTCCTCAGATTCCAGGGAGTTCCTGAATCTCTGAATGAGGATTTGAAGAAGCTACTCAGTGAGCTTATTGCACCAGTAACAGGCTTGAAAGCAGAGGAAATTATGAATGATATGGAATCAGCATACAGGGAGTATTCTAATTACACCAAAAAAAATAGCCTTCCTGGAGAGATATCAGTCAGATTCTCAAGAAGACAAACTAGGGATGCAATTTTAAAAGCCACATCAGCAACTCCACTGAAATTGGGGAATACATCTATCAAAACTCTAAAAGACATTCCATTTGAAATTCGTCAAAAGAGAAAGGGCCACAAGGACTTAATCCTTTTCCTTCAAACTAACCAAATTGGATATAAATGGGTAGTCCCAGAAGGGGTCATCTTTAAGCTCCATGAAAAAAGAATTCCTGAAACGCCACCTGGGAACCTAAGAAGACAGTGAAACTGGTTCGAGTGGCTCTACACCCTCGGAGAGGGACGAGGACCTGGCTGTGGAAGAAGGCGCTGCTGCCCGCAAACCAATTTATGTTTTTAGAGATAGAAAGCCTAAGTAAAGGCAGAAGAACTCTGAAAATGGCCTTTATGAAGCGAGTTGGGGGATGCTCTGGAACTCTCCCATAACAAGTAACCAGTTAATATTTGAGCAGAGATAGATAGCAACTCACAGAATGCATTGTTTACTAACAGTGTAGTACTAACATAGATTCTAATTGGGATAACGATCTCCTACTCTTGGGTTTTTAGTTTAGTGTGGGTATACTTTTCTTTCTCCTTAGTTGTTGTTCCCCTCCCCTTTTTTTTTCGTTGTAGTTTTATAATAAAAAAGCAATAAAAAAATCCCCTTCGGGGGGCCAAAAAGAAAAAAGAAAAATATTATTTGTGAGGCATCCTTGAAACTAGCCTTGTATCAATTACAGATGCATACAACCTGACTAATGTTGCCTGTGTATGCCTTGGGTGGGAAATATAGAAATACACAAATACTGAATTATAGCAAATGAAAAACCATCTAGATCCTAATGTCTGAGGGACCGCCTTTCCCCATATGTGCCCCAGAGAGCACTGAGGTCAGGTTCACAAAATCGCCTGACTCTCCCTGGCCCGAAAGATGCCAGATTGGCCATTACAAGGGCCAGGGTTTTTTCAATGGTGGATCCACACTTGTGGAATCAGCTCCCGGAAGACATCAGGGCCCTGTGGGACCTTTTACAGTTCCACAGGGCCAGTAAAATGAAGCTCTTCCACTGAAGAATGAACTATCGTAATCTGAATATGCCATGACCCTTGTCATAACGCTGGACATGGCCTTTTCTCATTGGACCATGTATAGAAAATCGCCGCCATCTGTATATACTAGCACCTTATGTAACTGTTTGTAGTATAAATTTTATTGTATTTATTAGTTTTACTGTATTTTAACTTACGTAAGCTGCCTTAAGCCAGTTTGCACCGGCAAGGCAAGGTATAAATTGGAAGTAAATAAATAAATAAAAATAAATACATATACAAAAAATAGCTTCCACATTTGGTCCAGAAAGTACGAGTGAAACCACCTGATCAGAGCCAGTGTGCCTTCACTATGTAAGTGTGAAGACCGGGTACAAATGGACAACTGGTCAGATCCAGCAGGGCTCATCCTGTGTCCTTCTTACTTCACAGCAAGAGATGAGCCATGACCCTTCTTCCAGCTGGATTTCTTGTACTCTTCATAATCAATTGTGATTAATTTATTCACTTTATTTATAGAACCCTTTTCTCACTGAGAAGCGAGGCGGATTACAAACGATGAGCACAACGCGATAAAAATGGTATAAGACATAAGATGAACCATGAGATAAGACCAGGTTGCAAATCGGGGAAATGATGCAGATAAAAACAGTATGGCACGCAATAAGAACTGGATTATACCAATTAGAAAGCCATGCAGTAAATACAACATAATACGTGCAAAACAAACTTAACAAAAAGCAGTGTAGTAACCACAGTCCTATTCCATTAATAAATGTGTCTTCTTGAACAATTTTGGTTTCTTTTTTTCTGTAGTCCTGTCCCCTTTATTTAAAAAATGCCCTCCTGGAGATCATGTGATTGATTTTTAACATCGTTTGGAAGTAAGGGCTGGCCTACCCATGCAGATTGAAATGATAATGAGGTGGCAGATCACTAAGGTGACAGAATGAACTGTTACTACACCGTTTTAGATAGCAGGGATAAGATTAATTTTTTGCCCAGTTGCCAAGCATACATTACCATCCCCATGTTAATCCTGGCTGAAATGGAGAGACCACCAGGCAGAAACATTTCCAGTGGCTTTCTTGGGAGAACCCGAGGAACCGCCAAGGAAACTACAGCATCTTACTGGGATAAGCCAGATGTGGTTTATACTTGTAGCAAGCAAACTGTTGAGAGAAGAGGAAGGATAAAGAAACAGATTGAGGGCATTCTGCCATGCTCACCTGCAACTTTCTTCTCCCAAAAAGCGGCTACAAGATTGTCTCCAAATTAGGGTTGCCAGACCTGTGTTAGCAGTCATCAGGAGCTTGTCATGGGTGGACGTGAGGGAGAGAAGTGTTCTGAGCATGATGACCTCACTCCTGGCCAAGTCTCTGTCTCTATGCTTTTTAACACAGAAATCTAGAATGTTGTACAAAGTGGTAGATTCACATCCGGGTCTTCACTTCAAAGTGACAATACCCCATTGTGCAACATAATTTTCCCCACCTTTTTAATCCCACTGCTCAGAGCATAGGTAATGGAGGGCAGTGGTGAGCTTGTTCACCTTTGGTGGGCAAATGGTGATCATACCCCAAAGAAGGAATGGTGTGTTGTGTTTATTTGGGAGCAGAGGAATATCCCTGTTAATAACATTATTGTGATTATAGCTAGCTACCACAGAATTTTTCCTAAACTGAACATTAGGAAGAACTTCCTGACAGTTAAGAGTTGTTCCTCAGTGAAACAGGTTTCCTCGGGAGGTGGTGGGCTCTCCTTCTTTGGAGGTTTTCAAACAGAGGCTAGATGGCCATCTGACAGCAATGCAGATTCTGTGAATTTAGGCAGATCAAGAGAGGGAGAGCAGGAAGGGTTGCCTCAGTGCTTAGTTCTTGTGGCCCTTTCTTACACGCCCAGGGAAATGTTGATCACCACTTTGGGATCAGGAAGCAATTTTTTCCAGGCCAGTTTGGTCATGGATCTTGGAAGGTGGTGGTGTTTTTTTTTTTTTTGCCATCTTCTGGGCATGGAGCAGGAGTAACTGGGGGTGTGGGGGGGAGGTAGTTGTGAATTTCCTGCATTGTGTGGGTGGTTGGACTAGATAACCTTGGAGGTCCCCTCCAACTCTATGATTCTACATCAAACTGGGCTCATATGGGAGGAGGTGGTCCTTAAGACATGTTGGTCCTGTGCCACACAGGGCTTTAAAGGTAAATACCAGCACCTTGAAGTGAGTCTGGAAACAAGTTGGCAGCCAGTATAAATGGAACAGGGCTGAAGTGATATGGTCCCTTTGAACATATTCATCCTTTGCTGTGTTGCACTCGTTAGAATTAGAAAAATATTCCATACCAGAAAAATTCTATGAAAGCAGAGACAATATTTGGAGGTCCATGCTCAGGCAATACGTTTATTTATTTACTTCATTTATACCCTTGATGGGGACCCAAAGCAGCTTATGTCAATCTCCTCTCCTCCATTTACTACAACCCCGTGAGGCTGATTAGGCCGAGAGAGTGTGCCAGGCCCAAGGTCACCCAGCAAGCTTCCGTGGCACAAGTGGGAATTCCAACCTGGGCGTTCCCAGTCCCAGTCCAGCCCTCTAACCACGTCGTGCTGGCCTTGAATATTCTGTGCCCAAGGAATGTTTACGGAAACTAAAAAAAGAGTTCCATAAGACTGGAGAAGGTCTCAGGGAGGTAGTCTTTGCAACTTAAGTTCATCACTCTCCTGGGGTGAAGGTCCCAGCCCCATCCCTGCACTCACAAACCTTGAAGGGAGCCAGACAGTTGTCCAAAGAGAAAGCAGTGGGCAGCATCTTGCAACTCGGGGAGGCCTTCCTGGCATCTCCCAGGCTCGCAGCTGGATCATGGGAGGGACTGGCCCCAGGGGGAGGAGAGGCTGGCCGCAGTGACAGGCCAACAGTGAACAGGAGCTCAGGCAGCAAGGGGAGAGTGGAAACAGGTGTGTCAGCTGTGGGTTCAAGGACGGAGTGAGAGCAACCCATTGGGAGCAAGGGCTGGCTTATAGGGGAGGAGAGGGATGGGATGGCTCCGTGGGGCCTTGACCCGAAGAGGAAGACTTCGGCAGGGGGCTCAAGGCTGGCCAGGGAGGAAGAGAGCATGAGAGACCCATAAGGCTTGAGAGAGCAACAGGGAATCCACAAGCAGGAGAGAGGGATTGGGTGTCTGCCAGCCCCCTCCTCCTGCATCCTATGAAGCTGCCGCCAAGCTCCCCAGCACAAAAGTCATGCCCTGGAGGACTCTGCTGCGCCCAGCCTGCACCCTGGGGACTCGGGACCTGACAATCACCTTGAGTGAAATTCATAGTGAGGTTCCTGATCAGGTATTTTCTCATCCATGTTGCTATGACCCCCCCACACATGTCCCCCCCACACTTTGGGCCCACATTGCTTTATCTTCACGCCATTTGTTATTTCTTTGTGCTCTTCCTGTACAATGTATGCATTTGTCAATATTACAGGTTCATCAATAAATCAGCATTATACATTATATAGAAAGAGTAGCAATAAATAAATGATAGGGGTGTGCACAACCCCCCCCCCGGGGGATTTTATTTATTTATTTATTAAACTTTTATCCCGCCCTTCCGGCTGTAGCCGGCTCAGAGCGGCTTACAATCAGGTAAAATTGTATCAGATTTGGATATATTAGGACAGCACCCCGCATAGGTATTCCTAAAAAAAACCACCCCAAATTCCTATACTAATATAGTATTTGGCTTTGGGTTTTTTCGGAAATCCAGATTGATTGATTTTTTGCCCCATTATAGTCAACGGAGTAGCTATCTGGGGGTATCCAGGAATCTGGGGGGCTGTTTTTTGAGGTAGAGGTACCAAAATTTAAGCATAGCTTCTGGTGCCTCTCCTCAAAAGACTCCCCCAAGTTTCAAAAGGATTGTTTCAGGAGGTCCAATTCTGTGGGCCCCCAAAGAAGGTGTCCCCATGTTTCCAATGCAGAAGGAAAAGCAAAAACAAAAAACCCCAAAACAAAAAAAGGACTGATGTAAAACCAGAGAGTCTCTTCAGTAGAAACTGAAGGGAGCATTTTTCTAAGACCGGCAAAACTAGTTCATGTACAGAGTGCCCTGCAGAACTAGTACCACTGTGGCAATGCCAGTTCAATAGATCCAATCAAAAGGGGTTGCAAGCCCAACACAGACAGCACATGTACAGAGTGCCCAGCAGAACCAGTGCATGTACAGACTGCCCAAAGAAGGTGCCCCCATCCTCCATTGTTTTTAATGGAGGGGGGAAGCATTTAAGGGATGGCACAGGGTTTTGCTGGGCACTAGTACATTGCATTGGTATTGCTCAGCACTGTGTACACGCGCTGTTTATGCTGGGCTTGGAACCCCACTTGTCTGGATTTGTTGAGCTGGCATTGCCACAGTGGCATTGGTTCTGCTGGGCACTCTATACATGCACTAGCTGTGCTAGGCTTGCAACCCCACCTTCCTTGCTTGGATTTGTTGATCTGGCTTTGCCGCAGTGGCACTGGTTCTGCAAAAATCACCCCTCCCTTCAGTTTCTACTACAAAGACTCTCTGGTTTGACCCTACTTTTGCTGTTTTTCCCTACTTTATGCTGTTTTCCCCCTCCTTTGGAAATAATGGAGGATGGAGGCATCTTCTTTGAGGTCCCATAGAATTGGACCCCCTGAACCAATCTTTTTGAAACTTGGGGGGGTCTTTTGAGTAGAGGCACCAGAAGTGACACCGAAAATTTGGTGCCTCTACCTAAAAAAAAAAAAAACAGCCCCCCAGGCCCCCGCATACCCCCAGATAGATTCCCCAGTATAGTCTATGGGGATCATTGACTATGGGCATCATATAATGCCCAGGATTAACCTGAGACCTTCTGTATACATGAACACATAAACACATGAAGCTGCCTTATACTGAATCAGACCCTTGGTCCATCAAAGTCAGTATTATCTACTCAGACTGGCAGAGACTCTCCAGGATCTCAGGCAGAGGTCTTTCTTATCACCTACTGTGAGATCCTTTAACTGGAGATATCAGAGACTGAACCTGGGACCTTCTGCATACCAAGCTGATGCTCTACCACGGAGCCATGAAGCTGCCTTATACAGACTCAAACCCTTGGTCCATCAAAGTCAGTATTATCTACTAGACTGGCAGAGGCTCTCCAGGGTCTCAGGCCTACATGACCTACTGCCAGATCCTTTTTAACCAAAGATACTGGGGATTCAACCTGGGACATTCTGCATGCCAAGCAGATACTTTATCATCAAGCCTTGGCCCCTCCCTGATTTCATTCATTTTGCTTTCTATCAAGACTCTGAAAAAGAATGTCCATTGTGTTTGTTCAAGAGGGTATAGTGCTTTAAAAACACACAGAGAGACCAAATAAAAATGTGCCCATCTTCACACATAAGGCTGAATTGATTTCCATCATTTCCCCTCCCCAGGACTTTAGGAGAGCCCGCCCAAAAGGTGCCAGTACCCTGTACATGTGAGTACCACCACAAAAAGAAGCCCCAAGGGGGTATATATGATATTTTAATTGTTACTGCTAGGTGATTAATCACGTCCATCTAGGAAAAAATACATAGGCCGAGGACAGACTGGCAATTTGCCGCGGGATGGGACCCGGGCTGACAACGACTCAATATCGGATTAAATGGAATGTTCACACAGGCACATCTGCCTGGCGTCCCCCACCCGTAGCCTACCGGTACTCTCACGCTTCACTGCCGGATTTAAAAAACACCTGATAAAAGCCGACGCAAATCTTGAAAGCCTGCGTTTGTCGCGCGTTTCTCCGCTTCCGGGGAGTCTGAACGCGCAGCCGAAAAGCCGGGAGCAACCCGCGTTGGGCATGAGGCAGCAGCGGTGTGATTGGCTGCGCTCTGCTCCACTGCCCAATGCGGTGCCGGCGTTGCAGGGCAAAAAAAAAAAAATCGCCAAAATGCGCTTATGCGCACATACGCCCACAGCCGAAATAATGGGGAAACAGCGAATATAGCGCGCCTCCGGCGCGGCAGTCTGAACGCTCTCGCACGCCTCCGTCCAGTATCTTCCGGCAGAGGCCCCCGCTGTGTGGACGGGAAAACCCGGTATCGTTTACTCCGGGTTTTTTTTGCCACGACTCGATACCGGGGCAAATTGCCAGTCTGTCCTGGGCCATAGTTTGACATTCTTACCAGGCCAGATGTGTTTAAGGTTTGGCTTTATTTATGCATCTTGATATGAATCATTTTGAGGCAATATAAGGGCAGGAAACAGAGCTCTGTTGAATTTCACTGATGAAATTCTAAAAGTAACATTTAGAGGTGTATAGGAAATTTCACATGTGGGCTTTACCTGTCCCTAAATTGCCATTAAAAATCCATCCAGCATTACAAGTTGAGCTTAATTTGGACCTTCCTGTACGGGTGAGGCATCTGAAATAAGCAGAACGAAGTTTGCTAAGATGTTTCCAAGCTTGGTTATGGACACCTTCCACTGGGAATACCTTTGTAAAGGAGATGGAAAGGAAGACTTGATGAACGCTGTGGAGGAACTGAAGCGGGCAAAGACCTCTAGTGGTAGCTCGGTGCGTGAGAAGACCAGCGATTTCCACACACCCTTATTTAAGGGGTGGGGGTGGGGGGACTTGCAGGCCAGATATATCCCTCAAGGCTACGCAAGAGTGATCCACTAAGCTCAGAGTCTTGTTCGCTGCAGCTTAAATCATTTGTAAACAGTCTGTTCCATCACGGCTACTGATGCTGTGACCCTGAGGAATTCCGAGCTGCCATTTTCAATCTGTTCTCCCACCCACCCCCTTGTCCCCATCCTTGGCATTCCCCCCCATCTTTTTCCTTGGTGTACTTAAAACATAAGCCCGCTCCCCATCAGCCTTAATAGAAGAGGCCTCTGCCCCCCACCCCACCCCTCAGACCATACTTCTGTTTTTCGTGTGTAACTGAGAGGGGTGAGGAGAAGGAAAAAAAACAACACAGTGTTCTATTTTATTTTAATACCGTCAGTCTTGTTGGGCTCTTGCAGGCCTCGCGGCCTCACAAATCACGGCTCCAGTGTGCTCACTAACTTGTCTGTATTATGTTCATTTTCTGGGTGGCAATAAATATTAGAATAAAATAAACTTAAGAGCTGCTGGCCGGGGCTCTGTTAGCTATCTTTATGGTTTCCACGGCAGCTGAATGACAGCTTAGCCTGGAATCAAGCGGCCCCTTTTC
Source organism: Gekko gecko (assembly GCA_029375565.1). Classification (NCBI taxonomy): domain Eukaryota; kingdom Metazoa; phylum Chordata; class Lepidosauria; order Squamata; family Gekkonidae; genus Gekko; species Gekko gecko. The sequence goes on along the minus strand of JAPDNY010000014.1, from coordinate 19,944,785 downwards.
ATCGAGTAAATTTAGCCTTGGGAAGGATGAACATCATCTAACTCTTGAGCTGTGATGGTTGATGCCAGTCCATAAATCAGTCAGATTTTAATTATCGGACACATGATGGGGAACAGTGACAGCCCGCAGTCCACTAGAGAGCATTCCTTCAAAGCTGCTTTAAAAAACAGAACAGCACTTCAAGAAGGGGGGCGGAGGGAGGGGGGGGAAGCCTGCGAACAGACCCCGGCCATAGATGAATTGCAGGACATTAAATAGCTCGACGGAATTCCCTGCCTAATAATTTTAACTGCTTCTTGGCTGTAGCCTTGCAGAGAAAATGGTCTAATGCAGCATTAATTATTGGAAGGGGTGGGGAGAGAAAGAGAACAAGGGATGGGGTGTTGGGTTTGGAAAAAAGAGAGAGAGAGAGAGAGAGAGAAAGGGAGGGAGGGAGAAGCTTTCTTCGCACAGACCTGCCTGGGGTTTTTAATAGAGTTTCATACAGTCTTCCTTTTGCCTAAGCAGCTGGGAGATGCAAAAGCCGGCAATGACAGATTTACAATGCGGCCCAAGCCGCTAATTGGTTAGATGGGATTGCCTATCTGACAGCAGACTCTCCAAGAGTGTCGACGACATACCTTAAAGGCGGCAGCTCGGGAAGGGCAATATTGCCAGCTGTGCTGGGTATACATTCTGCCACCAAGAGCCAAATAGCACAGTGTGTGTGTGTGTGTGTGTGTAAAGTGCTGTCTGGCCACAGTGGATTTATGGCGACACTGTAGGGTTTTCAAGGCCAGAGACTAACAGAGGTGGTTTGCATTGCCTGGCTCCTCACAGCGGCCTTGGAATTCCTCGGTGGTCTCCCATCCAAGTACTAAGAGGGGCCAACCCTGCTTAGCTTCTGAGATCCGATGAGGTCAGGGCAAATCGCACCATACTATAGACCAGATTGTCCTGACATGGATAGCCCAATTTACCCTGATCTCATCAGGTCTTGGAAGCTAAGCATGGTCAGCCCTGGTTAGTATTTTGATGGGAGACCAGAAAGGAAAACCAGGTTCGTTACTCAGAAGCAGGCAATAGCAAACCACCTCTGGATGTCTCTTTGCTTGAAAACTCTATGGGGTCACCATCAGCTGGCTGCAACCTGATGGCAAAACCAGAAGAAGAGTCGAAATTCTACCCCAAGTCAAACTGGGTTCCACAGTCTGGGTTTCTGCTTTCTGATGTAAGTGTATGGAAAGGATTCTCGTTTGCATAATGTGTTCCATTTTTAATTATTAGGAATCCTGTTATGCTCTGTGTTTCCCATCTTGCCAGGTGACTTACAGTGTAAAACAAATCTTAATACCTGCAGTAAATTTAGCAGTATCTATTTCCAGGGGCAACTAAACTGCAATGTCAATCTCAGTCCATCAGCCTGTTACAGAATTTTAATACTTCAAGTCAGTATTTTTTTAAGTCTCCTAAACAATTCAGTCTTCATCTGCTTCCTGGAGAAAAATCAGAAGGGGGTGAGATTTGGCAGACCTTTCTAGAGAGGGTATTCTATAATGGTTGTAACTGTTTTAATTAATCTATTTATATTTAAGTTATTT